>OY748290.1:17565186-18153213 GCA_963556515.1 Nudaria mundana
GTACTCGTTGGATCGCCTCACATGGCGCACACCGAGCCTCGACGAGTTTTTGAATTTTTAAATTACTCATTGTGCGATGGAATGTTGCCAGACGTATTTTACCGTACTGGAACACCTTTGACGATCGAATTTACACCTAAACGCTTACAGCTATGACTCAAATTACAGCGCTGTAAAACAGTGTTTGAAACCTTTTCAGTTACAAAAGTAATATACTCTGAAGCCTAGAACGACATCCCCTTGAGAGTGATACTAACGAATGTCGTCCTAATTTTTTTAAAGATAAAGTCGAAATAGCAATGTAATCCGAATGCACACTCAAAATCGCACTCGCAACCTTTACAGGGTCATAATAAAGCTCTACCACATAATCCGTAACTTATGTCTGTGATACAGCTGTGTATGCCGTTTAGCATAGGTTCTAGCATAGGTAATATTAAACCAGCAAGAATTTATAATTCCAAACTTGGTTAACTCTTGGTGGCGCTACATACTTCTGAAGTTTGACGTTAGTTTAAGAATATCGTGTGAGAAAATCGTTCACCTAGAATGCAACTAGATAAGCGTAACAGTATATAGGTCGTTAACAAAGACAGTCGAGACGCTTTCGTAACCAAGAAAGTTATTCCACTTACGGCGACTGCCTCCACGCTTGTTCAATTACTCGTATATTCTAAAACTCACAGTTATTCTAGCGAGTTTCTTATCTATACCTCTTTACCTCGGCTCATCTAGAAAAAATACAGAAACCTTGTGCAGTATTTATTTTTTTTTTTTTAATTCCGCGGCCCAAGGCCGCGGCCGCTCTAACGTCCGTTGCCGGGCGTCCCTGGTTACTAGCAGAGGGTATGTCCAGTGGCGCCCGGCGGACTTTGACCACCCCTGTGGTCTCTGCGGGTGTTTGGTCGGGACGAGAATCCCGCGTCATTGGGGTCGGGTTTTATCCCGCGTCAGTGAGTGAATCTGGTTGCGTGCTATGGGGCAAAGGCCCCGCAGCACGCAACCCTTCTAGCCTGCTTCTGTAAGGACGGTGGGTGGCGATCCCGCCGTCCTCAGGCCCCGATCATGGAGGACGATAGTCTTGGGCGTAGTCGCGTAGTCTGGGGCGGCCTGGCCGCCGACTACGGAACTCGGCGGGGAGGGTACGCTCCCTCTCCCTCCCGGCCGCCTCCTTCGCGAGCATGACTTGCTCGCAGAAGGACACGGCCGCGTTCTACCTACTCCCGCTGGATACCATGGCTTGAAGCATGGTCCCCAGCGAGAGGGTATCCACGCCCAGACCCACTACGAGGTCCCGGCGCTGACTCGCCCACGCTGAGCACTCCACCAACGTGTGGAGTGCGGTGTCGTCGTCGGAAACCTCGCAGTGTTGACACCGGGGTGTGACCTCACGATGCATGCGAAACAGATAGCTACCGAAGCATCCATGCCCGGCAACCATCTGCGTCGCACGGTACGTGAGGTCACCATGCTGCCTCTGAAGCCAATCGTCCATGATCGGTCTCACCGCCGCGATGAAGATGGCACCCCCCTTGGGTTGCTCAAGTCGCACCCTCCATGACTCCATGAGATCCTGGCGGAGTTGGGACCGCTGGTCCTCGATTTCTCGAGACGCAGGCCTGTGGTCCCGCTCCAGCGACCCCTTGCGCCATTGGAACAATGACGCAAGGGCTCTCGCTTCCAGGTCCCATGGAGGGGTCCCGGCTAGGAGACATGCAGCCTCTCCGGAGATCGTGCGGTACCCCCGTACGGTTCTGACGGCCAAGGTTCTAAGTGGTCTGTTTAACAGAGTCACGTTCCCCTTGACCGCCAACCTATCCGCCCATACGGGAGCCCCGTATAGGGCCATACTCCGCACGATCCCCAGGTACAGTCTCCTGCAGGAGGCGTTGGGTCCCTTTAGGTTGGGCATCAGTCGCGAAAGCGCGACCGATGCCTGCGTCACCTTGGGGACCAAACTTCGGAAATGTGGTCCGAAGTTCCATCGGCTATCAAGTACGATCCCTAGGTACTTCATCGAGGGCTTGATGCCGATGCTAACGCCTCCCACATTTATGCTGGAACCTTCTGGTGGACCGTTCCGAGGTCTGTGAAAACACAGAACCTCGGACTTGTGCAAGGCCACCTCCAGTCCCAGCTGCCGTATCCGACCCACGACTCGAGCAACACCCGTCGTGACCTTGAGTGCTGCCTCCTGGTACGTTGCACCCCGCGCCGTGACGAGGGTATCGTCGGCGTAGCACGTTACGCCGACACCCCTAGGCAACGCACCCCGCAGCACCCAGTCGTAGCCGATGTTCCACAGAAGCGGCCCCAGGACCGACCCCTGCGGAACACCGCACGACACATCTCGCCGAGCTGGCCCGAGCCAGCTGGGGAAAGCTATGGCCCTCTCCGAGAGATAGGCCCCGACAATACGACGGAGGTAGAGAGGCGTTTCGTGATACACGAGCGCCTCCCTAACGCAGCTCCATGGCAAGGTGTTAAACGCGTTGGCGATGTCAAGAGACACCGCCACCACCACCTTGCCCTGCGAGACTGCTTCCTCCGTCAGGCTCTTCACGCGCATGATCGCGCTCACGGTGGAGCGTCCCCGACGGAAACCGAACTGGTTATCCGCCAGGTCTGGCCCCACACTCGTGAGATGCTCGACGAGGCGTTCCGCGATAATTCGCTCAAAGAGCTTACACACCTCGTCGAGCAACACGATCGGCCGGTATCCGGACGGTGAGTCCACCGGCCGCCCCGCCTTACGGATCAGGACCAGTTTCCCCGTCCTCCACACCTTGGGAAACTGGCCCCTTTCGAGGCATGCGCTAAAGAGCCCCATCAGTCGAGGCCCGAGTTCTTCGAGGGCCAGGACCCATGCACGGCCAGGAATGCCGTCGGGTCCGGGGGCAGTGATTTTCCGGCGTTTAAGCCGGAGTACTGCCGCACCTAGCTCCCCCACCCTGACTTCGGGTACGTCGTCTTCGCTGGTGCTATCCGCGTCGGGCTGAGACGGAGCCATGCGCGGAGGGACGTGCTCCTCCGCGCTCGTCGGAAACAGGGAGCCCATGACCCGCTCCAGCTGCTGCGGCTGGAGACTCTGGGTCAGTGGGGGCGCCCTAGGTCGGAGTTTCTCCCTGACCTGTAGGTACGGGCGCCCCCATGGGTTCTGCTGCAGGGTCTCCAGGAGCTCCTCGCGGGCCGCCGTCTTGGCCCGCTTTATCGTCTCCTGGAGATTACCTTTAGCCTCCCTGTATGCCTGAAAAAGCTCCGCCTCTCGGGCTGCCGCGTCGTCTGGGCGGCGACGCCTCCGGCGAAACCTGGTGTACCGGCGGCGGGCGGAGATGCATGTTGCGCGCAGCTCTGCAATCTCCGGCGACCACCAGTACACCTGCTTCCTGGCCGGTCTGGGTGTAACCCTAGGCATCGCCGCATCACAGATTTGCGACATGGCTCTCCTGAACCACTCCGCCTCGGCATCCACATCGGCAGGCCGGTCCGGCGCCGGAATCCAGGCCTGCACGATGGATGCCTCCAGGAGAGCCTCCCGATCCAGATGGTGAAGTGCCCAACGCGGATCCGGGGGATTTGCCACCGGCTGTGGGAGGTCAGGTGGGGGGACGACATCGAACCGGATGTACCGATGATCCGAGTGCGTCTCCTCACCCTCCTCCACGCGCCAGCCTGTAATACGGGCGGCGAGGTCAGGGGATGCGAACGTTACGTCCACGATCGATTCCCCCCCCCGCCGCCAAAAGGTGGCGACATTCCCCCGGTTGAGGACCTCCAGACCACGTGTTCTGGTCCAGTCCTCAAGAAGCCTCCCCTTGTCCCTGGTTTCCCGGGAGCCCCACGCCTCACTCCAGGCGTTGAAGTCTCCCAGGAGCAGGACAGGGCGAGGACGGCACGCAGCGAAGACGACGTCGAGCTCAGTGAGCCATAGCTCAAACTGAGACTCGTCAATGTTCGGCGAGATGTAGGTGGCCACGACTGCCAACCCATCATAGTCCGCCGCAACACACCCGCGGCCCCTTGCAATGATCGCAAGGCGCGAGTTGTCTGCGGCGGACCCCCCAAAGATACAACAGGCCGAGCCGTCCTCGTCCACCGGGCTTCCCGGGTGGACGTAGTACGGCTCGGCGACCACGGCCAAGTTTATGGACCACTGCCGGATGCTCTGGTACAGAAGATCCTGAGCAGCACGGCAGTGGTTCAAATTCACTTGCAGGATACGGATACGGGCGTCAGACATTAACTGACGTCCATAACCGCATCCCGCCGCGAAACAACTGGCCGCGCAAGGGCGGCACCCCCACCGCTCTCAGCGGACGGACGAGGTTTTGGCCTCGAGGCGGCGCAGGTTGTGCTGCCGACCCGGTGATCCGCGGTCTTGCCCTCCGCCTCGCATCTAAAGCAGCGAGGCGGGGCGTCACAGGCACTTGCCTTGTGACCGGGCCGGCTGCAGCGGAAGCACCGATTGCCCACGGTGACTTCCGCTGTACACTGCACCCCGACGTGCCCCACCACCATGCACCGGAAACATCTGGTTTCCCGGGCACGAAGGAGGTGCACCTGCGCCTTTAGGAAGCCCCCTACGAGGAGGCTTCGTCCGTCCGCCACATTCAGTGCCGCCGCGACGGGGCACTGGACGACTGTCATCCCGTGACCAGTGGAGCCGAAGGAGATATCTCCAACCTTCACCTGGTCACGGGGGCAGCCGCCCGCCTCCACGACGGCGGAGACAACTTCCTCCGTCGTGGCCGCGTCATCCAGACCCGTGATGCGCAATGCGGCGCATTTGGTGGGTCTGGTGACGCGGACGGCTTCTTCGTCCAGCGCGACCCTAAGCTGAGCCGCTAGGGCGTCAGCTTTAGGGCCGCTGGAGGCGCCGGAGACCTCGAGGAGGCGAGCCCCGGTGCGTGTCGTCTTGCACCGGAGCCCCCCCTGTATATCGAGGGCCGAGAGGTTGACTGAGGACTTCACAGTCCTCAGTACGTCGGCGTACCCCACCCCCTTCTCCACACCTACCGTCGTCACCGTCAGGACGACGGCGGTGGAGCGAGGAGGGCGGGGCCTCTTCGGCGCCTTCGCCGCGGCGGCTTTGGCCGCTTTCTTTGCGGCCTTCGTCTTCCTCTTCTTGGCCCCCACTACTTCCCATCCCTCCCGTCTGGAGGGATGTAAGGAAGCAGCGGGAGCGACGATAGAGGAAGAGGAGGCGGCAGGGGTGCCACTCTTCTTGCCGCGCCCCTTGGCCATCCGCGCCTGGGCCGCGGTCTCGGCCGGTATCCGGCTCACCGAAGCGGACGGGGGCGGAGCGGGGCGGCGGACAGCAGGTGTGCCGCTAGGACCGGGAGCGGGAGCACCGCCAACAGCCGCCGCGTATGAAAACGCGGGGCGCGTTAGCGGAGGGCGGTACGCCCGGTCCTCCAGGACCGCGAGGCGCCTCTCGATCGCCGTCAGGACCTGCACCGTAGTCGGTACAGGCTTCGGCGGCGAGCCGGGCGCCATGGTGGGCGCGGTCCTAGGCGCCGTCTTCGGCGCTGGTCCAGCCGTCAGAGGAGGAGGTAGCATGGGACCTGGAGGTGCCTTGACCGCTTTGGTCAACTCAGCGACCTCCCGACGGAGATCTTCCATCTCCTTTCGGGAGGCAGTGAGCTCCACCTCCAGGCTCGCAACCTGCTTGCGGAGCTTCGCCTCCTCCTCTGTGACGCTCCGCTCGAGGAGCTTGTCGAGGGAGGATTGGGCTTCATCCACCAGTGAAGCCACAATCTTCTTCCTCCCCGACATATTTTTACTCCCCCGCATGGCCGCGTTCATGCGGGAGAAGATACTCATTATCTCCCGCGCGGGCGGCACACCGATATCCCTGCGACTGCGCAGGGACGGGACAGATGACGGGGGTGGTGTTGGCGGGCGCATACGGTAGGCGCCGCTACGCGTGCGCACCGTCTTTACCGGCACCTCCTCCTCCGAATCGCTGGAGAGAAGGGACCCCCATCCAGAGCAACTAGTGCTCCGGTCGCGTGGCGGTCCCTCCTTCTCGAGGGTCCTCTTCTGCGAAGCAGAACGGCCCTTAACCTTCACACTACTGGGAGCTGACCCACCGTCAGTCCCAGCAGCAACATTTCCTTGGGGCGTCGACGTCGCGCTGCAACTAGGCGGCGCGACGCGAGCCCCCAAATCAAGAGGCATCGAATTCCGTGTTTCCTTGTGCAGTATTGGGATAAATTTCGATGAGATTTTACTTCACGTTACGGTTTTAGAGAGAGATTAAGAAACCAGTTCATAGATACCACCAACATCGAAATACAACACATACACACTGACCATTGTCTTTTCATACAAATAATCGTCGAAGTCATTGACAGAACCCGTTCCACTCCGGCGGCGTACTGCGTCGTAGAATGTTATTACCTCGGTGCCGGGAAGCGCGAGCGCATCCACGTGTGCGAAAGGGATACCACATGAAGAAAGTTGTTAGAGTGAGGGAGATAAGTGGCGTAGGAGGAGGCAAGGGGTCAGCGAAAGTGCATTGCCATGGCCACAGTGCACCGCACTCGATGGGAAAAGTTCTCCGAGCGCATTCAATGTCCATCGAATATGGGAAATGTCTAGCAATGTCTCTGTTCTCAACAAACAATAAAACGACATGCAACTTTTATAACTAGTAACTAAGTTGATTATTTTAAGGTAGAATATGGAATTGTGTCAACTTATTGGATTGTTATAAAATCTAACAAAGAAATATTAAGAAATCATACTATCGTTACTGGTAAGCTTTGTTAGTCTTACGTAAACCGAAACTCTGTAATAAAGTTCATAAAATATAAAATAATATTCCGAAAAAGTCTTGTTAATTCGTAATGAAGGTGGCTGATGCACGGCGAATAGAAAGAACACCCTCGCTCCAGTTTCAATTTAAAGAAAAGGTAAAAATGAAGCGTGTCAAGTGGGTTTCCGTACTCTCATCCAGAACAGAGGGCCTGTTGGCTGTCGGAAACAAAGACGGCATTTTTCGACATAACTCCTCCATTCTTTAAGAACTTTCAAATCACCTGAGATTTGTACCCTTGACATGAATAGGTAGGTCATTTATTATTTGCGCTCATCCTTAATCCAAGAATATACTTGAAGAACTATCATCTAACCCATGAGTTAATATAGAAGTCTTGAAGAGCCTCATGCTAGTAGTAACGTAACGTTCGACAATGATCTGGATTACGCCAGTACTAAAGCTGTAGTTTAATATGCAACGAATTTAATAGTTAATGTTCTCGCGACGAAGCAACCGTGTGTGTTCGCAAATTACTCTTCACTTCTTCCCTTGAGAGGGTGTGTTGTGCAGATTTATGTTTATACTTCGGCTCGCTGACACAAGTCGCTACAGAAACTGATTCGGGGCGTTCTACACGAATTAGATAAACTAGCTGTACATATGTGTACCTGGTGTTTCTAGAGACATTTTTGTTCCTTAAAAGATTAGCCAGTTTTAGTAATTCAGTTTACCTGACTAACCTAGAAACAGTATAATATTCGTCTTGATAGATATGTACCTATTTAAATATGTTGTATTGTGAGTTGAAGCCTATACGACTGGACCCATTTCAAATGTGGCTTTATATTTAAAATTTTTCCCAGTTTCCAGCCAGCCCAAACTCATTAGGTATATATAAACGGAAGCTTATAAAATCGTACAATTTTACTATTTGAAGCACTACAAAAAAGTCTTGGACTGGACTCGAGCGACTGTTCACTTTCCAGGAAGAGCGTTCTACCAACTGAGCAAAACACCACTAGCCCAGGACCTCTAAAATCTATTTCTTTTACCTACTGTAGAATAAAAATGTATTTTGAAGTGAATAAGATAAATGTAAGTATAAAATGAAATCCGTAAAATATTGATAAAATAACTGCCCTTTAGAAATGATCTAGTTACAAACATTGAAACATATAAACTTTCTCATTTAATAGGATTTACGAGCTTCGTTATTCTGTATAGCTTATTATATTATTTACCTGCAATGAAACCTGACTCCGGAGATAAGCGTACACTTTATTATCCTAGTAATATTCTATTTTTACCGCGTTAATAAAGGCGAGATTATTATTTATGTCATTAACTCACAATGCCCGCGCCATTAAGTAACGAAACCCAACTAAAGTATAACGGCACCTTCAGAATACTTTCAGACATAATTTCGCTATTAAAATACGAAATTCATTAAACCTTTCGAAGTAAAGTTATTTTTTAAAACCATATAAAAATGGAAGTGGATAGAGTAGTGTAGTCAGAAGGCTTTAAGACGCATAAAATTTTTATCACTTCAAATAATATGGAATTACTCAGAATAGGGACAAGAATAATTCCTCGTTCTGTTACCTATTAATTATTATTTTAACGAGTTGTCTACATCTAGTCATAGGTACTGCAACTGCGCTTATTGTGATGACACCAATACACATTGGTTTATCTATCTGTGTAGGGTTGTCACGGGGTCCCACCAAGATCTTCGAGACTTAACCCTACCTCATCTGTAAGTGGTACACCTGCCGATCAACGGACGAGGCTATGACTTGCATTATGTATTACCTAATAACTATAATATTCTATAAATATTAATATAGAAATTATTAATAAATTACAAAAACTGTCATCGGCGAAACTCGAACCTACGGTCTTTCCCTTACAGGGGGAATACTCTAACCAATTGAGCTACGATGACCACTACCAACAACATCCAATCTTTGCCTCATATATGTAGTTCGGCAGAATTCCGGTAGGTGGAACCAACGCTTACATTGATAGCGCGATCTAGAAATTATGATAATATGAAGTCCTGCCGATGTCATTTCAGTTTTTGTGATTTATTTAATTTATAATTTCTATCTTAATATTTAAGAATAGTTTAAGCAAACTCATTGCTTTGAAATACAATAATATTCTATTATCATAATAGCGAGCTTTAGCTAAAACCTAGAGTAAATTTATATACTCTTCATAAAATATCGTAGTTATTCGTAACTCACCGTGTTGAAGCTATTACGAGTAATATCTATTATGGCCCTTTCCCACGGGAAGTCATGGTTATTCAAAAACCGCAAGGTTTAGCTTCGGAAATGATATAGAAATTATTTATGAAAGAGCCTAGGATATTGTTGTGAATTCTTGGGTTAGTATTAATGTCGAAACGTAATGGAACTCGGAAAGTTATTTTAAGATAATGAAATCTTTTGTGCTGTTTTGATAACCCTTGTCACTAACCACGGGACCGCAAGTCCCGTGGTTACTGACACTGAAAGCTAACTACTAGACTCGAGGTCGTGGGTTTGAAAACCCCGCAGGATATCACTTTACTTTTTTATTGTGCAATATATATTGTAGGTGTACTTTTGAGCGCTGTGATACAAATTACCTAATTATTTTTTTCAAACAGTTTAAAAAAAATCATGAAGCTTTTATGTCCAAATTGATCATTAGATGCAATAATATATAATAATAGGACTTTACCAGTACTAATGGGCAGGTCGAGGTAATTACCACCTTTTTACTTAAGACCGATGTCAAATAGCTTATGTTTGTCTCCCACAATATTTGGGAGCTTTAGAAGCCCACTTTATTTTCCATTTTTTATGTTGCCCCTTTTTCCTTTTCTTTTCAACAATTAATAAGTACCCTATGATCACGATCAAGTCCTGTTGAAATTTCCGTTATGATAAAAAATACTACCTACCAATTTTTTAATGTCCAGTTTTTCCTATCTTTTACTCATAAATGAAAAAGATAACTTACAATAAGAAGAGATTTCCTTATTTGCTTGACTTGACTCCATTAATTAACTTAGGGAGGAAATAAAATGATAATATACTAATGACAAATTAACTAGGTAGGTATTACTTGATAATTTTCTTTAATAAAAAAGTTTTTCGGTATGGCGCTAAAAATGTTCTCAAGTATTTAATTTAGACACAATTAGCGGCCAATTATGAATTCATTTAACAACAGATTACATATTCTTTGCGAATATTTCTAAAAACTTTTTAATTAAAATTCTTTCTTTGGCGCCAATTTAAATCTTAAATGTCTGTTGGAGCTGATAATTTCATTTTGCTGCTTAAAGTTTTTTTGCAACATAAGTTTTTTATTTCTTCTTCGAAGAATCTCATCGCCAGTGCAGAATGGCATCTTAAGCATCCAGCATCTAAAGTACAGAATCTATGAGTAAGTAGTCAACTTACACTAACTTTTGCCAAAATTTTTTTTCTTTAAAGTTTTTGACAATCACTCGAAGAATCAATTTCGTTTATTATTCAGTTTAGGCACATAAAGAGCACATATGAATGTCGAAATTTTACAATTTTATGTCGAGCAATATTATAAAAATACTAAGTTAAGAACATAAATAACCATTTGAAAATAATTCTTTCGCTGTGAGATTCACATTCACATAGACAATTTGAAAACGTCTATTTAATACGAGTAGTAGCATGAGTGTTGCATTGTTAACAAAATGATTTTTACAACACCTTTGAAAAATGTTTAGGTACTTTATTCCTTTTCTACGTAAGCTTGGTCGCGACCACTCAAAGCGTTCCTTTCATTATCATGACAGTTGTCATACCAGTGGGCTTTTTTAAAAATCTATTCATTTGGACCTCAAGACGACGCGAGACTTAATAAACTGAGGTGAGGGTGTCGAAAACGTGGCGAGTGAGGTTCCCATCATCATTACGGTTTAATTTTAGGGTAACGCGGTCGCTCCAAAGACTGTCGTGCCATTATTCTGTTCCACCTCACAGGATATTTAATAAACAAATTATGTGGGGTCTTATAATGGCGATGCGGCAGACCTTACTACCCTCTCTCATCTTTTAGGGGCCATTTTTAAGTACCCTCTGTGAGCTGTGTACATTTAACGGAGGAAATATCGGACAAACCAAATGACACATTTCATGAATGTCAACGCTGTCAAATCGCTGATTTTTTTTTGCAATTAATAGGTATTTAGTTATATAACCTGTTTGTATAAAAATGTTTAACTTTTTCCCTCGTTCGTAAGACCTCTAAAACTCAAATAATTACTCCCAAAGATTTTGTTCCCAGGGAGCTGTAAAATTGCGAATGAAGATAACGAGCGATTTGCCCGCTCCACAATTCCCCTCTTACTAATTTATTCGTGGAAGTTCTTGTCGTTATTATAGTCGTATGTAACAGTATTCGTGGGTTTATACTTTATCGGCTGAAACATATGGGCACCAGCTAAGTATACAATTTACTTTACAATGTATCAATTTACTTAGCGCATGTGTGTTGGTACAAGAATAATTGGATTGGTAGGTGTCGGTCGTATCAATGAAAGATGTTCACGAATTGCGGTGTTATTGAAGAAAAATCGATTCCAATCTTATCTACTGTCACGTATTGTCATAACACGTATTGTTTACATTATTTACAAATGCGGGTTCAATACTTCCACAAACATTAGCGGCTGTCACCGTGTCGCTGTCTTAATGACAGTATTTATAAGGAAAACTCGGCCGAACACGAAAATACAATTTGGTAAAAGGTAGGAGTTGTCACAGTAACGCGAGTGAAACATTAGGCGGGCGGTGCTTCGGGTCACGTAACATCGCGCTTTGACTGTAATACACACGACAAATTACTAAAAAACAATGCTCGTACAAGCCTATATTTATGTATACGGCGGACATCTATCAAATCTATAATCTATACTTAAACAGAAACCAGTCACTATTTTTTCTTAGCTGTTTTGTGTGAATACTTTTGTTCACGTATAAGTAAGCCATATACGAGTATATCACACTCACCAATTTGGATGAAAACGCAAAGCTCCTTTATTGCACGAACCATCGTAGATCGCGTAACACTCTCGCTTCAATAAGTCTTTAAGTCTCCAAATGTGGTGCCACTTTACGTCAACTGAATTGACTGTAATCTGGCATCGATAAAAGAGGCGATTAAACCAACAAAGGATTAATGTATGACGAACTTGGCCCGCGGGGGTCGAGCCAGCAAATCGTAGCCATCCCCACAAATTTACCCACCACAAACCACCTCGTGAGAGCGAAACGAAGATTAATCGCCGGTATACGGGATTACCGTAGTTGCGGTGGACAGAGGCATCTATAATTTTAAACCGAACAAGCCTTTATAGGCCTTAATAATTACTATTTAAAGTTCAAATCGCCACGATGGAACCCCATCGCTGAAATACTACAATCTAGGCCCAGAGGCACATTCGTTACTTAAACTTAACTATTTAACAACCTTATTTCATTACAATTTAATGTTAATACTTACCTAAAATCTCTTGACTGTTTCTAATCTAATGTATATGAATCACCTAATTCTAAGTAACGTCAACATTTACTTTTGCAATAAATTATATGAAATAAATTAGAATTACTTGTACTAAGGCGTCAGAGACCCATATTTCACATGAAACAAAACATTACTATGTATTTTAATGTTATAATGTACGTCACCAAGGGAGACATCTAACTTTTCTAAAGATCAATCCATCACTTTGAGTAGGTACATCAAAGTTTGGATATCATCTGAGTAAATCAATAAAATGAGAGAAAACGACAGTTCTATCGCAATACGTCTCAAGTTAGGGGTAATGTACGAAAAAAGTAACAAAGCGTCGGACAAGAAGCCCGGATCTCATTTAGACAAATCGTTCGTAGCGGTCAGGTCAGATACCAATAATAAGGGGCCCCACGTGCTATTGTAGTCTATGTCGTCATTAGGCCGCTTCCGTATACCCAAAAAACCTTAAACGTGCAGTACACATCACTCTTATTACAATCTGTTACGGCATATATTTGAATGTATGATATAACTTTGCCATTATCCCGAAATATAGGGTACTAGTCCAAATAATGGTTGTCTTCCCTCGGGTCCTTGATCCAAGACAACGATGCTCATTTCTATTACCAATAATTTGTTGTACATTGTGTTTTGTGTGTCGATTAACTTAGTGTAATTAATATACTGGCACATGAAAGTATGAAATGTGTTTTCAAAAAATAATGGTATGTCATTCTTTAGACAGTAATTATGTGCAAAGCTAAGGCTGGTTTTCCATCGGATATGTGCTGTACTACGTTGCTATGAATGCGTTTGATATCCACCGATCATATTTATAGGTCCATAGCGCACATCTTCACAGCATTGCTACATTGCCATCTCTGGTGAAAAATCACTTCGTAATTAAATTATACACTGATATGAATGTGGTTCTTTACTCAATCAGAGTAAAAAGCAATTATTAACGAACTTTGCATACAAATCCCGTCGAAACGTAATATAGTCTAGTAGCTACTTACTTAATTCAGCAGCTTCCATAATAAAACACGCGACAGTCTATCTGGAGTGCAGTGCAAACTCGGACTTGTTGCATTTAAGTTAATTAATCCAGAGGCTAGATCAGATAGTCTGGCTCCGGAGTACTAACCTCTTAGACGGCACATAAATGTTTACAAAAAACGTGGCTAGCAAACTTTAATTTCATTTAAATAATTAAATCTCGGAGTGTGCAGGAGAATTTTTATATGACATGTTTGAGAGATAAAACATGCGTATGATAATGTATTATTAAAAGTAAATTTCCAGTCATATCATAATCTCGTGGTCTAGTGGTAACCGACAATGTTAACACATTGCAAAGGTTAAGCAACATCGACTCAGGCCGGTCTTAGGATGGGTGACCATTTCTTAAGACATTGAGACCCCTCCGTGCCTCGGAGAGCACGTTAAGCCGTCGGTCCCGGTTGTCATACTAACATCTATGGCAGTCGTTAGGGGTGGTTGGAGCCCTAAATCAAAAATCCGACCGGTCTAACTACAGAAATTCGATATCGCCCATGGGTTGTGGAGGTCAGAAGGCAGTCGCTTCACGGAAAATATCGAAGTTCAGCCGAATCGCAGTTAGACTGGACAGCCGACCCCAACTGAGTTGGGAAAAGGCTCGGTGAATGATGATGATCTTTATAAAACAAATTAATAGAGTACTTGGGTAGTAAGCACATGCCATAATTTTATAATGATAACTACCGCCTACAAGCACGGTATTTCTCCACATTACCATGAGGTCAGACAGATGTTAAGTAGTATTACAGTAAATAAGTTATTTCCACAATCTTAACGAAATATAATGATCAGCGAAATTCGACAAAATTTGTTTAAAACTACTACCAGCAGTACAAGCATACGTGCATTAGGTTCAAGTCAACCTTTCTTCAGGGCTAAACTTATCCTCACCTGCCCGTGATACACCAACTGAATTTACGACGAAGATTTGAAATAATTGCAAACAAATTAATTTACTTCGATACTAATACTAATACTAATAAAGAATTCATAAGAGTCATATTCGTTTGTCTACCGATGAATTACAATTTCGCAAAGAACATTGAAAGAAATACTTTATTGAAACCGATCCGATTCCGGAATAATGTTTGTCCACGACAAACAATGTGCTGCCATTCTTTTTTGAGGGAAAAAGCAATCTAAGGATAAATATTATATCAGTTTACGGCAATCGGTCAAAGTTTCCTATATGATTTAGGAAATGGGACCTTTATAGTTTTAGTAGATAGATAAAAAGGACGCCTTTTTATTTGCTACAGGCGTATTATTAAAAGTAAACTCTCTGTCATATCTTCATAGAACAAATTAATAGATAAGCACGTGGGATAACTATCGTAGCCGTAGAGGTTGGTTTATCACCATATTACGATGGGGTCAGACAGATGATTATGTAGGATTAGCGTAAAAAATCACAAATACATTCAGATTTTGCTAAGGTATAATAATTTTATAAGATAATTTATTTTTCACTTGCCTTTACTGTAACTCAAAATCTCAATGCGTGGGAGAACCCCCTAATCCCTTCTTAGCTGAGTCGAGCCAGTCTGCGACTTCGGGGACATATATAAAGGTATCGAAAACTTGCTGACTTGAATAAAATGTGGGCCAAAATATTCACAGAATTTGCTGAAAATGTACTGTACGACATTTTATTTAGTTACTTCTTATCTTCCTTTACAACGATGTTTAAAATATAATTGGATTCCATTCAAATACATATAGCAATCGACCAATACCTTCAGTTCTTTTTCATAAATTTAGTTCTGTAACTCTTTATTATAAAGATTAGAACTTGAGAACGTTTTTGACTTCATAACTTCTCAAACTACAATCCCGACAAAGTGATAAGCTTTTTGTTATAAAAGTGATAGTTGAGTCTGTAACAAACTTGCGCAAAGTACGAGTATGTTACACATAAAATATTTACCATATATTACTTAATTAGTCGTATGAGACGGTAATAAAAAATAATGTAATCCAGAAAATGGAAGTTTCAGAAGATTGTAATATGAGTACGGAAGTGTAATACAAGTATTTCATCGAAGTTCTTGGTTTTACCGATACATGTAAGTTTCTTAGTACCTACCTAAACTCCCTATCTCGCGCTCAGCTGCATCGATGCACTGCACTTAGAAACTATTGGAGAAGTACTACTAAATGATTAATATAGACAAAACGTCTAAGACTCGGCACGGATCGTAGTATCGCAATTTTTTAATAAGAACATAACTTTGTTTCTGAAATTACGACATCATTATCTTTTTGCGTGGTTCGATAGCAAATGTACGAACTACAAACACATTATAGTTAGTAGAGAGACATAACTCTTGACTTAGTTATAGTCTGAACAGTTGCACATAATATCTCAGAGATGTTACTACTGGTAGCCACCAGTGGCTAGAAGGCAAACAAGGACAGGCAATATATTTAGTGTTCTCATTTATGTATAACTTATTAAGTGCTCTATAAAGTTGTGTGTAGTTGGTTATTTGATTACAGGATTCGTGATTGTATATTAACTTTCAAAGTCAATTATAACAAAAACAATGTCTGCATAACTTTGAGAAATTTATTTACAATAAGAATTACAATATACAAAATAAACATAATTATAGACTAAAAATATTTACATTACAAAATATCGTTTAAAAATCCTCCGCGTCATTGCCGACTGGGAAGGTTCCCAGAATGCTGGCTGTGTTGCCACGTTGGATGGCGATACTTATTCTTTGGGCCAGAAAATAGCCAGCCTTCTGGTCCTGAGAAGCATCGATTAGGCGTTTAGCAATCTCTCTATAAAGGCGGCGAGCACTCGGACCCCATGACCAGGTGATATGTAATCACCTGCTAGGTTAGCATATTTACGCCGTTTAAGGCCTTCAGCCGATGCAGCAGCAGCGCCGGCACATCCGGATGTGCTTGGAAGGTGTGAAGGTGCTAAGGTGTCAACGCATGTAGCGTCCCACACCAAAGGCCTTCCCATCTTCCACGGTAGCAACGACATACCGTCCGGTCTCTTTCCATCGTATCGTGCTAAACCATTTGGTTCACGTACGGCCGGAAGACCTGCGGTGGACAGAGCCCTACGAATTATGTCGTTTAGAATAGCGTGCCGAGGTATACGACCTGCGCTTCTGCTACAAGAAAGGCCATGGTGTCCCAGATTATCGACGGCTACTCCACAGGTGCAATGATGCGGGGATACACAAGGTGTACCCAGCCGAAGGCAAGTAGCAATGCGGAAGGTTGTGTCGTCCAACATTGTACCGATGTTGGGCGATGGGAGCGCCTGGATCCATAACCCTGACTCCCATTCTCCAACAGCTAGTAGGCGTGCACGCTCTGAAATATTGACAGAAGTGTCAATTAGTGTATTTATTCTCAATTTACAGAGCGGTGAATCCCACAGTCGCTGTGAGCCTAGGCGTGAGGGCAGGTCAGTGTCGGGGCAAGACATCCTCCAAGCATTTATGGCATCGGTTTATCGCACCTCGGAATCAATCAGTGTATTTGACAAAATTTTCCTGACTAATTCTTCGGTGCTATGGACCGACGACAGAAATGCTGGCAGACTGACATCTGTGACTCTACGAATACCTAGCCCGCCCAAGCGAACTGGAAGAGACGCTTGGACCCAGGCCCGGTCATTAATATTTACATTTAAAATTTTACACAAAGAATTTTTTATTAAGCTATCTAGTCTGCCCAAAATTTGGCGCCGTTCTACATTTTCCAAAATTGTCCTGAACGGAGGGCATGTGTAAATTTGGGTACGAAAAGACAAAAACGAAGAATAGTGAAAGCTGAATGAATACTGATATTAGATAGACTATCAATAACCTCATCAAAATTTTGAATTTTTTCCTCGATAAATGTGGAGAAGCCATCTTCTAAAATCGGGGACCCTAGGAGGCGTAAAGAAGTTTTGTCCAAAACTTTTATGTTGGGGGCCAAACAGTTGAATTTGGAGATTGTTGTTAATTTATCTGTGTTTTCAGATATAAAAATCTCACATTTATTCGGGTTCAGTTCTAAGCCAATTGACTGAAACTCGTTCTTTATTAGGGCTAAATCTTGTAAAACTGTCTCGACTTGTCCCCCTAAAGTCCCGTCGTCTAAATACCAAATGTTGAATTTTGATTTTATTTTTTGAATTATTAGGTTAATGGCCAAACTGAAGATGACTGGTCCCAACGGATCACCTTGCTGACATCCTACGGCTGAATTCCAAAGGTGGTCTTTATAAATTAATTTTGTTGGCAGACTATAGCATTGCCAAAGAAAGTTAAAAATTTTGGGGGTTTCTAATTTGGCCTGTGTCAGCAAGGTGTCCCTGTTTACAGAGTTGAAGGCGTTTTTCAGGTCAACTTTCAAGATGACCTCTCCATCTTCGCTACTGTCAAGGTATGTTGCAAGCGCATGGATTGCGGCCTCACAACCTCCTTTTGAACCAAAACCTAATTGAAAGGGCTGAAATTTGGTAGTAAGCTCCGTACTATAAAAACGACAACAAATTTTGGCTGCCAAACGCCGCAAAGTGCTACCTACGGCAATGGGACGAATGCCACCATCCTTCTTGTTAAGGGCACATAAATTGGCCCCATACAAAATATCTGTGATGCCACTGTCCACATTGCCTGAGAGCATGAGGTTGACTAGAGCTGTTAGCTCCCTCAGAAGTGCATCACCAGCTTCCCCAGCGCTCGGACACAACAGATCCTTAAGGTGCTGTGGTGTCAGACCGTCAAGTCCACCAGCTGATCCAAAACGAAAGGAGTCAACAGCTGTGCGCACATCCTTGGCAGTAGTCTCAAGATTTTCTGTATCGTTGTTCGGAGGATCAGGGAAAGAGAGGTCAGCTGCGGATGGTGGGTGCTTACTCTGCAAGCCCGTCAAAGTTTCTACAGAATAAGGAGCCAGCACGTCGCTACTAAAAAGTAGTCTTGCCGCCCCACTGATGTCGCCTTCCCTTACTTTATTCTCTACAAGTTTTAATTTCTTGGCCTGAGAATAATCAGGGGCCGAAATGTAGATTGAATTTGAATTTAAAATGTTAAAATTGTTTGTACAATTTTCTTTGATTTGGACCGTCAAAGATGTCAACGGCCTTTTCTTTACGTGTGATTCTATAAGGGAAGGTTAACATTTGTTCCCAAGCGCTAAAGGTATTTTCCCGGACTACTTGACCAATGCAGGAGGCTAAACATTGAGCCACAGAGGGTCTCGCACCTCGGGGGATTTTTTAAAACCGGAATAGAATTTTTCATTGGTCATCTTTGCCAAAAAGGAATTTCGATTTTATCAGAAATTTCTTGTTGATTTAGAAAAAATTGGGATATCGTAGACGCGCTTGAAGATACATTTTGTACTTTATGATTTTTTCCAAAATGTACTTTCAATCCGCGTTCGCCTTTAAAAAACGGGCTTGGGGACAATGTGGGCACCGTACAAGACCACTTGATGCACTTGCAAGCTCACCTGAATTTACAACCGCATTGCCACATCCAGTATTTTTTGCTGCTTGCATTTATTTACACTTTTTACTATGAATACACTAAACCTAAACAGTAAACACAGAAAGCTTTAGATTTTATATGGCCCCGGCGGCACCGAAGTGGTGGAGTCGTCGTCACGCTGAGGAGGTAGGCGGCGGGCTTCGCGGCACCCGCATCAACACCTATAAGAAAAAAGTTGTTAGTATTCAGACAAATAAAATAATATGTGGTGGATTTGAAATAAAAAGAAATTTTATTATTTCCGAGAAAAATTTGGACGTTGTCATTTGACATGACCATAGACCATAACTTTGATTGCTGTAGGTACATTAAAAACTGAAAAGTAAATCAACTAAAAGAATCAATAAAAAAAGATAATGAGCAAACTATGAATTTCTTATACTTTTATAGAAGTTCTTGTAAAAAGTAAAATACGGTTCGCAATTAGCACTGTCCAACTTTACTGTGACCGTTTCAAAATGAAGTGGAAAAAATGTAATGAAAGTCAAACTTGCTATGAAAAATTTAAGTCAACGGGCTGGATAAATTCCACAGAGCATCGACAGAAGTCTAAGCTTCAAGAGAACAAATGTTATACATTATGCATATTTATTTGCAGAATGCAACTAAATGTATTAATTAATGTCAAAAATGATCGCATTGATTGACATGTTTGCTTATGTATGAAGTTTATTTCGCATTGTGTGTGCACTGTATAAATATAGGTTACAGAAGAAGACCAGAACTATTAGTAAATCCATCTCAAACTACGCCACGATCATGCTGTTAATATTATTATCACTATCACTATATTACTCGTATAAACCAAAGTCGCTTCGGTCCGTATGTATGCTTTGTTCTTTAGAACTACGTTACAGATTTTAATGCGGTTTTCACCAATGGATAGAACGGTTCTCGGGGAAGGCTTTTGTCAAGCGGGCGAATCCGCAGTCGTACGCTAGTATTAAATATACTAGTAATAAGGCTGATGGGAGCATAACCTAGAAGTTTCTAAGTTATTTGCGCTCTCCAGCAGACCGAATCCGCTAAGGGAACCGAGATAAAGCCAGTGAACTCTATTCAGCTCATATATTATGTTTTGAGAGCTATCTTCAAATACATACATACATACAATCACGTCTTTATCCCCAAAGGTTAGGACGTTTGTTACGGTCAAACGCCATTTGCTTTGTATGTCCCACGTAATAGAGAGCCTATTACCGTTTCCCGGCACTTGGGTATGTTTTCTAGAGCCTCGTTTAGCTGTTAGCAGATGTATCGCTTCCAAGTGACGATTACTTGGGCCCAAAGATAGGAAATATTACAGTTATTGAAAAATAAAGACGCTACAAACATCTTTTCCTAACCAATTTAAGAATGTTTCCAATCTAAAATTTTGCCAAATAGTCAAAACCATAAAACGTTAAGAGCAGCAGCAATTATAACTTAGGTAAATATCTAAGTGAGCGGGCAAAAGTGCTAAAATCTCTCCCAGCGCGATATTTAAATTCGTTCCGGGCGACAACTTTGCCGCCGGCGACAATTCAATTACAACTAATAGCCTCTGATTCATGTTTGTATTGCTAATTAGTCGGCTGCCTCAAGTTTTGTCACTCTTCACTTACTGCCGTACTCTGTGTACGCCCTGTTTCATTAATAGGTTGTTCTTTGTCGACTGTGGTTCAACGTTAAAATATGAGTACAGCTCGCCTTTGTTTCTCGACAAATTAATGCATGTCTTTTTGTTCCATACTCAACTCTGTGTCCCGAAGGTCTAGTAAATATAAGTGGCTTCGTGTCTCTAGAACTGACATTGCGTATCTAGACTGAATCAGTATAAGCATTGGTAATATTGCTATCAGAGTTTGATCAACAAACTCAAAATGTGATATTTCAATACAAAGTAACTTTTCCATTGCTTTTATAAGTGAGCCAGGGCCTTATTGCAGCGAGTCCACGTAACAATAAAATGAACAGTTTGCTCAAATGTCCACGTATGAATGACCAGCTCACAACACTATACTAGAGAACCGTAATCTTCAAATAGGAAAATAAAAATGGAATCAAGTCTTATAACATAGAAAACGTTAATGTGATCAATATCACGAACAATAGGCTTGTGTCCCAAAAAAAAAGTGTTTCAAAAATTGATTAAATCTGTAGTTTTGAATCTATATAGTCACAAAAATGTATTATTTTGATTTAAAACAAACATTTACATAGTTTATTTTGCGATCTAAAGAATGTATTTAAATTGGTAACGAAAACGCTCCAATCTGTCATGGCGCCTTGGGTGATGTCACACATTGCGAAACAAATCAAAATGTGTTTGACGAAGCTATCCTGACCAAAAACGAACGAAGTTCGCTGCAGCGATTAAGCCATAAATTAGTTGTCTAATCGTAATATAAATATTCAAGCGCAAGATCGCTTATTAGTTATAGTTTTTTCACGACCAAAAGGTCAAAAGCGCCGTGAATATCATGGCGCTTACGCGTTTCCTTCAACGAATTCCAAGAACATGTCACTTGTAAGGATTATACACTATAGCCTGGACACGCATAGCTTTTTACCTACGACGGAACGGAGATGGTATATGGGTTTGGGGTGAGAGGATGTTTGTGCAAATACATGTTTCCATTTTTCTCCAAAACTACTGATCGGATTTTGATGTAGTTTTTAGTTATGGGTTCAGGTTTTATTGGTGCATGTTCTTAGATAAATGTTACGATGACAACTCACCAGGGGGCGCTGCAGCGAACATTATTTGTGAAAAGCAATGTTGCCAATTTTCTCAAAAACTAGTAGTCCGAATTTGATGCAGTTTTCAGTTATGGGTTTGAATTAGATTGGTACAGGTTTCTAGATAGATGTTACGGTGACAACTCATCAGGGGGCGCTACAGCTAACATTATTTGTGATGAAAATCAATTTTGATGCGGCTTTTTTTAGGAATGGATTTGTAGTTGATTAGTGAGGGTTCTTATACAGGTGTAACGACAGCAACCTACTAGAAGGCGCTCTTTAGGAAGTTTAAAATAAAAATCAAAATTAAAAATTTTGAAAAACCTACGACGATTAAAAAGTAATTGAAAAAAGGATAAAATAATTTAAAAACCTCCAAAAAGTTATAAATAAATTGTGTTGGTTAGCCCTTTAACTTTAATATAGGTGCCTAGCAATATTTTGATTCAAGCGTTGTCTCGAAATGCACATCGAAATAATGCGCCAAAACTGGTTTTTGTTTAATCTACTTTTGTTAGATTTATAATAATTTAACTTTAAAATTAACAAAAAATCGTAAATTAATAAAAACGTACGAACAATTAAATTACACAGACACAACTTGAACAAGAAGTCAGTTCTTCCATACTTACTCTATGGTGTGAGAGCGCAACCTGTGACGTCATATTTTCTGATTGGTGTTTGATGTGACGTGACTGAATGCCTAATTTTTACAAACTTATTTTCTAAAAATAATAGTAATCTTTATTCTGTCTACTAATTTATATTACTTTTTGTTGTCTATTCATTGGAAATAGTCATAAGAAACATACACCAATCCGATTTATTCTTAGTGGACACAAGCCTATTGCGGCTATAACACTGTTTGTTATACAGAATAGATAACGAGTTCAATCGTCGAAAGCACGTAAAAAATGTTAGTATTCATCACAAACAGTTATCAGTCAGTTCCAAAAGATATCGTAACTTAACACAAGATATTGTGAGGATAAGTTTATTCAACAAGCAAATTTTCTTGTGGTAGTTTGTACAAGAAAACCACAAATCGACAAAATATCAAAAGCCTAGTGAAAGCCAACTTTGTGAAAACACGATCCGAGAACTTGTGCAAGTTGTCGCTAACCCTAAACAGAAATAAGCATTTGGACCAATAGAAGAAAACTTGTAAATCCTGTCGTGAAACCGCAGCACAGGTACACGCGATCTGGGAATTAAGGAGCTCAGAGGGGACACTGGGGACCGTCTTTCTTCAGCGTAAACAGTCTTTAGTTAACGCGTAGATACTAGTTACTGGTTAACGTTGTTTTGCTTGCTTTTGAGTTTAACGTACTTAGTCTTCGAGCAGTTTTTGCGTTCGCTTACTTGACAATGACAAAGTGGATATGTTTAATATTAGATGGATTTTAGTGTTAAAATCTAATTTTTGTTTTCAAAAGGATGATACAGGACCAAGATCCCCGAAGCCCAAGTCATTCTCACCTGAACTTGGTGCACCTTTTTTGTTCAAATTCTTTAACAATAGTGATATGTATTGCTCTGATACATTATACATATACACCACTAAATTTTGATTAGTGCGATAATTTTAAGGGTAAGTAAAGCAAAATCGATTATAATCGCCCTGAAAACTACATCGAAAGATGTATAGGGCTAGCTTCGCGGTAACTTCAGAGAGTGTAGTGACGAGTATGAACAGGGTCTCAAGCGCATGTCAGTCTTGGAACAGGAACTGCACGAAGCCCACCACCTCATTTCCCACCTTGAGGCTGAGAAACGTGACACCATAGTATCCCATACCCATAACTTGTTTGAGGAGTTAGTTGGTAGTGTGCCCAGCCTTGTTGCTACTGAACCCAGCTTAGAACCCACTATTACTATAGATTTAACAAAGGATGATACCTTAACAGCTCATTGTTCCAATCACAAGATGGGCATAGTTGAGTGCAGTAGAAACAAAATGAAGAAATATGTGAAAATTAATAAATACATAAGAAAAACACAAAAACTTATTAAAAGACAAAAAAGTATGTACAAAAAAGTCAAGTATATTAATGAGAGAAGGCAACTAGGCGATGAACTTGACATGTATTCATTATTAATTGAAAATAATATCTCTGATCATAATAACAATATTTTAAAGTTAGAATCAGAAATTAATAATTTAAAAAATTCACTAGACATAATGACTGACAGGTATTGTAATGTTAAAAGTGAGTATCAGGAATACATTCTGGCCATGAAGGATCTTATGAGTCCAAATTCCACATTGACATCAAACAACCATTTAATTAGTCCTGAGCCGGTCTGTAAGTCCTCGCTGACTTCAAACATAAGCCCTTCACTTGAGGCAAACAAGAAACCCAGTAGTTCCTTCACCAAACAAAATATGATTAAATCTGAAATAGTGATATTTTGTGATGAATTAGGGAAATCAATGGGCCAGTTACTTAGTTCATATTTAGAACAAAATGTTACTAACTATTGTATGCCGGGATTAACTTACTGTAACATTATAAAAAAAATTAAAAATTGTAATTTAAACAGCAACTGTACACTTTTAATTTTGGTGGGAGATAGGGGAAATGCAGACAGAAATGCAATTGTAAACTGTTTAGAATTACTGAGCTTATTAGATGTTAAAAACATTATTTTATTCACACTTCCTTATAGCCGTGGCTTGTCACAGGCCGAAAACAATCTTAGATATAAGCTAAATCAAACAATACATACATTGACATTTCATAATCCAAATAAATTCCATCTGATTGACATTAACATGTATTTAGAAAATAAATTGTTATTGACGGAAGATAAATTCTATTTGAATAGATATTTTAGGAGACAGATAGCATCTTCGCTATCATATTTTATTAGTTATTCAGCCAAAAACTTGGCTAAACAATCTGCTTTTATTGAGCAGAAAAGTGACAATGTTTGTCTTGTGACCTTAAAAAAAACCTTAAAAGACCTTAAAAGGGTGACAATAATTTAAACTTAGTTGTAGGACAATAGAGGACATCCCTAGCAAATTAAATTTAAGGACAAAGGAAAAGTCTATGTTCATGAATATAATTCATCAAAATATTGAAGGCTTTTCTGGCAAAGAGTTAGAACTAGAATTATTTTTAAATGAAAAACGTATCCATGTACTTTGTTTAACTGAACACTGGTTAAAAAAACATGAACTCTTAGTTAATATTGATAATTATAAAATCATTAGTGCGTTTACTAGAGATTCCGCTATAAGAGGTGGGTCTCTCATTTTAATTAATGACAAATTAAAATCAAAAGACCGAAAACACGTAGTAGCACTCACAAGTGAGCGAAATATTGAACTATCATGTGCAGAGCTAGAACAATATATTATTATTAGCGTCTATAGACCTCCTTCTGGAGATTACTACCTGTTTGAGTCCATTATGGAGGAAGCCTTAAAAAAGGTATGTAAATGTAAGAAGACTATAGTTGTATGTGGCGATTTTAATATTAATATTTTAGAAAACTCTCAGAACGCGCTAAGGTTCCTCAACCTTTTTAAATCTTTTAACTTACAAAATCTTTTTTGTGAACCAACACGCACCATAGCCACATCAGCTACCTGCTTAGATAATATTTTTTCTAACAGCGATGTAGATGAGAAATCTATAATACATTTTGTAAATTCAGATCATGCAGGTCAGTTAGCTAGATTTAAGTTCCAACATGTTCCATTATCAAAAAATATTGTTTGTAGACCAATCACAACTTATAGATTAGAAAAATTTAAAGAAAACATTAAGAATAAAGTACCTCTTTTGGAGTTGAATAATGATAAACACCCGAATGATCATTACGGAGATTTGTTTGGAGTAATCAAATACGAATGTGATAACATTTTCACTAAAAAAACAATAAATGTAAATCAATTTAAAATAAAATTTTGTGATTGGGCTACGCCTGGAATCTATAAAAGTAGAAGGAAATTATATGAATTATACGAGACAAAGGCATCTACTAATGAGCCACAAGTAATTGAACAGATTAAAAAGTACTCCAAAATATTCAAAAAAGTATGTTCAACAGCTAAATCTAATTATATACGGGCTAAAATTGAAAAATCTGATAATAAAACGAAGGCAATATGGAATGTTATTAACAAAGAAACTTGATCGATCCTTCGAGTTAAAAATAGATGATAAACATATTAAAACTGATTCTGAAGTGGCCAATGCATTTGAATCTTTCTTCACAAATGTTCCAATCACCACTACAAATAAGTTAAATTCGTCAAAAAACGTAGCCAATTCTCTTCTTAAATCTAGTGTTGATAAATGTAGAATTAACTTTGATTTTCAGTATATTGACTCTGTCACTATACTTAAAACTTTTAAACAACTAAATATAAAAAATACCGAGGATCTTTGGGGCATTTCAACTAATATAATAAAATCAATAGTGCCCGCTATAGCACCTCACCTTGCATTCATATTCAATAAATGTATAGATGAAAATCAGTTTCCTCATCTTATGAAGTACAGTAAAATCAATCCTTTATTTAAAGCAGGAGACAAAAGTGATCCTTCAAATTTTCGACCTATTTCCATACTCCCATCCCTCAGTAAAATTTTTGAAAAAATAATATTTAATCAATTGCTTTCACATTTTACAGACAATAAGTTACTTCATAACAAACAGTTTGGTTTCACTAAAGGCAGGAACACAACGGATGCAGGAGTTGCACTTGTGAAACATATATTTGATGCTTGGGAGGAAAAGCAGGATGCCATTGGTATATTTTGTGATCTATCAAAAGCTTTTGATTGTGTTGATCATGGGACTTTGCTACTAAAATTAGGTTATTATGGTGTTTCGAACAGCTCACTTCGCTTACTCGAGTCTTACCTCACTGGTAGAGTACAAAAAGTAAACATTAATGGCACCGACTCTTCTGGCGCCTCATTAGTCATGGGAGTACCCCAGGGCTCGATATTAGGACCCCTTTTATTCTTAATATACGTAAACGATCTTCCTTATTTCACTAAAAATCTTTGTGAGATAGTATTATTTGCTGATGACACATCATTAATTTTTAAAAGTGATAGACAAAAAGTAGCACTTGACGATGTAAATAATACCCTTTCGGAAATATTGCATTGGTTCACAAGTAACAACTTGCTGCTCAATGCGAAGAAAACAAAATGTGTAAAATTTACCATGCCCAATGTTAGACAGGTGGATACTCATATTACTATGAATAATGAATTAGTTCAAATAGTCAATACCACAGTTTTTCTTGGGATAACTCTAGATAGTAAACTACAATGGGGTCCTCATATCACAGCCTTGGCAGGAAGACTTAGCTCAGCTGCCTATGCGGTTAGAAAGATAAGGTCTCTGACTGACGAAAAAACGGCACGATTAGTTTATTTTAGCTACTTTCATAGCGTTATGTCATATGGTCTGCTGCTGTGGGGCTCAGCTGCCGATATTGAGACAATATTCATATTACAGAAACGAGCTATACGAGCAATCTATAGACTCGGACCCCGTGACTCGCTGAAAGAATTATTTAAAGAAATTAATATTTTAACAGTTGCTTCTCAATATGTTTACGACAACATCTTATATGTACGGAAGAACATAGATCTCTTCAAAAAAAATTCCGATAACCATAATTTTAATACAAGAAATAAAAATAAACTGGCAATGACAAAAATTAGACTTCATAAAGTTGGTAATTTGTTTGTTAGCAAATGTATAAAAATTTATAATAAAATTCCTCAGGATTTGGTTGACATGCCTCTTAATAAGTTTAAAATAGTAGTTAAAAAATGTTTGATGATGAAAGGCTACTATAATGTAGACGAATATCTTAATGATAAAAATGCATGGTCACCCTAATCTTCTGTTGTTGGCCACTCGTATAATACAATAGAAACGAATTGTAACAATGTAAACAAAACAATTTTAAAAAAGAAAATGGATAATCTACCTGAGTTTCTTGCTGGTCTCTTCTCAGGAGAACCAAATTACCGAACCAGCGAAAGAATCATTTTCTAATGGTTATTTATGTACTTACTTAATTTAGTATTTTTATAATATTACTTGACAAAATTGTAAAATTTTGACATTCATATGTGCTCTTTATGTGCCTAAACTGAATAAATGAAATTGATTCTTTGATTCTTTGATTGAACTAGGAATACTGAATAAGGTAAAGAGATTCTTTACACCGGACCAGAGGTGTCTGCTGTACAAGACGCAGATTAGACCCTGCGTCGAATACTGCTCTCACCTCTGGCACGGTTCCGCGACGTATCTGCTGGGCGCTCTCGACGCTATGCAGCGACGGGCTATCCGTATTATAGATTGTCCGAAGGTAACGGGAAGCCTTGAGCCGCTAGTTCAGCGCCGAACAATAGCTTCCTTGGCCGCATTCTACCGTATTTACCACGGCGAGTGTTCTGAAGAGCTCTTCAATCTGATCCCACCCTCTTCCTTCCGATCCCGAACGACTCGTGCCGGGCTGAGATGCCACTCCCAAACAATGGATAGCATGTTCGCGAGAACCGAACGTTTTAAACGTTCGTTTCTCTGCCGAACGATAGTGGCCTGGAACGCCCTGCCTGTGCACGTGTTTCCTCCCACATATAAACCTGGGTTCTTTGAGCGGAGTGTGAAGAGGCACATCAGTAAGTCGTCAAGTTGAGGGCCACTCTCTATAGTATTACGTGCTGTGAGAGTGGACCACAATCGCTAGACGTCGTCACGACTTACCACCAGGCGGGCGGCGTCAATTTGGCGAACCAAATATAAAAAAAAATAATAATAATATAGATGAGTTAGGTATCGAATACCTAACATACAGTTTTAATTATCGCACTAATTAAAATACTCGTATAACCGTGTATAAGAACTCTTACCGTCCGCGTTCGTCAATTAGACATTTCTTGTCATTAATTATTATGAGTAATTATTATTGTGCCTTTAATTTGTATGTCAATTTACAGGGCAAGTTAACAAAGCTTAATTACAATATATTTTTATAAATGTGCAATGTTAGCATTATGGCAAAAAGTAAAGTGCTTTTAATCAAAATATAACCTGTCCAAGCACTTAGGAGTAGGTACGTCCGATAAAACAATGCCTGCGCTGAAGAGCACTCGAACGCGCTTACACAGAGAATAGGTATGGTACATACTATTGATACTTACCTAGGTAATAACATTATAGGGCAGAGTGATATTAAATTTGATAGCTCGGTTAAGAAATTGAATTGTAGGTAGTTGTGTTATTTTGTAGCTATAAAATGGAAAACTACACAAGGCACGTGAACGAGTGCGTTTTTTAAATTATTTTACTAAACTTTAACCTATTTAATACTAGCTGAGTTTCATGGGTTCGCTCGCAAACAGTTTTTTCGTTCCCAATTCCCAGTAGACCATAAAGTATCCTATGTATCCAGGTCTCCAAATCTTTTCAATAGTTTATTATGTGATTGACAAATGTCGTCCAAATATTTAAAAATCTTTACTAACCTTGATATTTATAAGTAAAACTTCGTACCTACTACAAAAGTTGCCTCGAAGAGATTGCTCTTTACCGATAAGGCGGCCTATTGTACTTATTTTTTTGAAGGCATGTGTCATTAATTATCTCTGTTTTTGTGTACAATAAAGAGTATTTATCTTATGTTAAGATGGATGTGTGGTGTGACAAGAATGGTGAACCCTATGTAAGGAACGAGAATATTAGAGGAAGTTTGAAAGTTGCACAAGTGAACGAAAAATTGAGAAGCGAGCGGCTGTCATGGTCTGGACATGTTAGGAGAAGAGAGGAAAGCAATGTCGTAAGAAAGGTGCGAAGTATGACTGTAGAGGGTTTAAGAAGTAGAGGTAGGCCAAAGAAAAGATGGATGGATTGTGTGAAAGAGGACATGACAAGGAGAGAAGTGACTGAAGAGATGACGTCTGACAGGGATGTGTGGAGGAGAAAGACTTGTTGCGCCGACCCCAAATAATTGGGATAAGGGCAGGTAGATGATGATGAAAGAGTATTTATCTTATCTTATATTTGAAATTACACTAAATGTTCTACCAATTTTTAAAACCCATACTTATAATTAATAATATACTTAATGTACTGATGATATAATTCAAAATCTCGTTGACACCAAGTGAAATCAGAGTGCACCGTCATCCACACACACACATCTTGTGATATCAAGAATTAAATTACTTACCCGAAACATTTTATATTTATCGGCTTTTTTGTACTTTACTACATACTTAAGAAACCTCAAAGGCTAAGGAGTTCGGTTGATCCGTTGTTGTATTGAAAGGCTCAAGTTATGCATTGCCTATACTTAACTTTAGAACGTCGTAATGTTTATAAAACAAGAAACAGTATACGTATACTACATATGTTACCCACTTGAATTAGTTCGTAGAGCTACAGACAGAATCACGGATACGTACTCATAGATACATTCTCATAGCAGTATTGTAGTGCACGAGCGGGCCACAGCGACCTGTTGCGCCGAACTATTTTATTAGCGAGCGAGTGTGTCGGTGGCCCATTCTTTAAGGCTCTTTTGTTAGCGTGCCCGTTTAGTCCCACATTGTGCCAGCCCCGATGTGATTGGTTAGGTTTATAGCGCAGACAGCAAGCATAATATTTTGTTTGTTACTGTCTGGGGGAATTGTTTGTTTTCTATTCTTAATTTTTAGATGTTGGAATACGACAAACAACGGGTTTGTCATTTACTGAATAAAGGCTGTTATCCGGTTTTCGGCGTCAGTAATTGTATTTGTGGGACATCGGTTTGTGTATGCTACGGTAAGATTGGATGAAATCTATGTTATGGCTACGTTGCCAAAGTTACTGGTTGGTTGATCTAACCTCCTCTGGTTAATTATATTAATGGCATTTCTTCTAATAAGGTGATCCACAAAATGCCGAATGTAAGATGTACCCACAATTGTAACTCAACTGCATTGTTCATCTGCCTCCCATATGTCAAGATTGTCATCCAGATAGACGCCAATGCAGTCCCCGCATAAATTGAAGGCTTTGCAACCGGCAACGTTGCCGGGAATTTCCCTCAGGGTTTTCAACAAAAAATGCATTCATCTCTCGCTGTATATACTTCATCTATAATTCGATATTCACTATTAGCTTCCATAGAGTATTTACATTAATAAAATATACGTAACTAAGCCACCGTTCTTACTTATTATACTCCAGTGAATAAACTTTATTTGTTTACGTAATTTTTTTACTGGAAATTTCACCTCTAATGTGGTCACATAAAACCGAGTGTAGAATGCATCGAAACTTTTGAATTTGCATCTAAATTAGAAATCTAGGTTTGGTAAAAAGTTAATAAAAGTTCCAGTCACTGCAACTGGAATAGATATTTTATGCGCAACGTGATTAATTAAGCAAAATACGATGTACTCAGGCAGAAACGGTAATGAATTTTCTCAACAAGACTAAAAGTTTTATTATGCCTCGTCGTTGCGTGCATGTTCTTTACCTCAGATATTTATCGTATTTATTTCACGAGTGTTTTTAGGCTCTTATTTTGGCGATATTTTAGGTATTTGCTAAGCGATAGTTATGCCATCTCCAGGAGTATAATATTATTATACTCGTCAGTCGGTCTGGAATTGAAGATGCCTTAGGTAATAGTAATATGTCAAATATTAGTAAGTACTTATAATAACACTACGAACTTTCGTTTATCAAAAAATTTGAACAACATTCTGCAACGGGCGTCTTTTTGGCAAAAACTTCAAGTTCAGTGAAGTTCCAGGACTAGACAATCTTGTAACTTTATATTAAGTTAGAAAATCGTTTAACTTGACTACCACGGGAGCTCAGACGTCGGGTATCGATGCTTTCTTATTTAAGCCAACTTTACGGAGTTAGAATTCAATAAAGCGACCAACGGAATTTACTTCTCTTTGACTAAATAGCTTAAAAGATTAATTAAGATAAACTTTCAAAGGATCCGGTTAATGTTTTGGCGTAAACAGTTTAATTTTGCTTGAAATTAAGTTGTACGTTATAGATATAAACTTTGCTAAATTATTATAAGAGCTCGCTAGTTTAGGAGTAGACATTGCCTTGCTGTTTTGATAGTCTCAAAATTGGTAAAAAGCATTTTAATTGAAGATTTAAACTGGCTCCTAAGTGCAATTTGTTAAAGTATATACTTACCTACTACTAGAAATATGATTCCGATTTGCAAATTGCTACTCTTGGGACGAAAACCCAAACACCGACAGAGTGTTTCACATCATAGACTCTTAGTATGTTTCTACAGAAAAATATAACTTAAGATTTTTGTAACGGAATAAAACTCTTCCCCTATTACGTGAAGCCACGACAAACATTAAGGTATTGGCGACTTTTAGGCTATATATGCGTATATATAGCCTAAAAGTCGTGTATTTTGTATGTTTAGGTTAATACATATTAAAAATATTTAACTAAATTAACTCACAGACCCCCATTTATTCTTAGTCAACACTCCTAATGCATCTCTACTCTATCTCCCGTATCTTCGTAGTGTACATTTTTCTCCTATTTACACTCCTTCAAAATCGGTACTTTTGGTCAAACTTTTCAAGTTAACGTTATAAACTCAATTGAGTGTCTGCATCCCTTAAATACGTTCTTGACGGGTAATTGTAGGATGTATCATCATCATACATATAATTTGTAAATTATTCAAAATCATTTAAAGACATTTTTTATAATATTTACGATAGAACGCGATTTCGAGTGCAATTTCAAGTAAAGTCGAGCTTACTTGAGATGACATTACGTTTCTCCACTTATAAGAGTGAATTTATTTGTTATTTATTTAAACTCTGAGTGGAGTTAGTTTCAATAACTATAACTACCAAATTACTCAAAAGTGATTGAGTAAAGTGGAGTGGCATTTGGAGTGTTGTCAGAATACGGGGGTGAGTCTGTTAACTGCCAGTCGCTTAAAATCTAACATTGCGTATTCGTAAGATCATGTTTTTAATTTTATTTGCAGTATGAGTTCAAAAAGTTTTTTTTACAAATCTAAAGAACTGCGCGTTTTGCTCATAAGAAAATCAATTAAAACAGATTATTTCCCAAGTGCAGTAGGTACGTTAGCACATCGCCACAATTGCATTGTCATCACATTTCAGTCGCTCGCACGTGACTCCATCTCTTGGCAATTCTTAAACACCTGCTTCTCAAGCTTCCATTTCCTTTATGGCAACGTTAACGTCCACTTATATTTTTAATAAGTCTAGATATCTTAAACATTAAAATAATAACATCAGTGGCTATAAAATCTTTGTAAAACGAGCAATTTGCGATTTCTTTTATAATCATAGTGAACAACAACGCTATAATCTGGACATCTTTAAGGTCAAAGTGAACAGACACCTTCTAGGCAAACGTGTACCATCGTAGGCCTCATCTTCGCCTTCCATCAAGCGAGATTGAGGCCAAACGTAAGCCTATTTATCATAATAAAAAAAAAAAAAAAAAAGAACAGATATTTTTCTTCTAGTTTTAATTGAGTATTAGAAACGCAAAAAAACTGTATAATATTGATCATAATGCAAAAACAACAGTCAGTGGTCCGTTGAAAGTATCTCTGATAAATACGGCTTTCATGTGGAGAAAAAACTTGTAACAGCACGTGAAGTCGCGTGTTGAAACTCGAGATGAGCAGTGCGCGTAACTGTTGAGGAATGTAATAACTACTTGTTAGCAAGACTGGGTGAAGATCATTTATACGTGAAACGAAACATGAACACATTACTGAACTGAATTTAAAGTCTAACAGCATATTTCTAAAGATAAATATTAATAAATTTGATTTAGGTTAGATATCTGTAATGTATTAATGCCATTATTGGCCAGTATAATAAACTGTTTAGTTTAACCATAATAAAAGTCGTTATGTTAGAATCTCTTTACATATATATTATAAGTAAGTATATAAGCAGTAAGTAATGAAGGTATTCCAGTGTCATGCCCTATTCTTTTCTTGGAAAATTCTTTTCTTGAATTTTTGGAAGAGTTATTAAAGCTTGCTCTATATTATTAGGCCGTCACGTCGTTGTATGTCTATTGAAGGAATTATTATGTACCTACACGAAATTTCTGTTGTTATTTTTATCGAATACATCAGATATCTAAGAGCCACTTACTAATATAGGTAACTTTTAATAATATAAACTTATATGTAAGTAAGGCAACATGTTACCATATATTGAGCAAATTAATTAATATAATTCCACGTCAATTCTCACGGCAGTGTACGGTTTATAAATGAAATTTAGGCAATCAAAGGGTACCGTCATACTGATGCCTATCTGCCAACGCTCTGAGCGACGTCTGCTTGAGCTGTGTTTAATTAAACAAACACGTTTTGATCTACCCTTTGCATGTTTGGCTTATCAATTATTTCTGTTGAAATATACATAAACATATTGTTTTGAATATAACTAATAAGGGTTATCAAACTTGTCAAGATTTGTCAAGCTTTGTCATCGGAATCTAGTTAAGTATGATATTAAAACTATAGTAAGGTAAAGGTATGCGGCCTTATTGCTCTTTAGTGTAATCCTATGGAAAGGGCCGGGGAGCAGTAAGGTATTGATATGTATTTTAAATATTGAGATGAATGTTTAGTTATGATTAAGATTAGATATCACTTATGAGCCAAAATCGTGAAAACATTAGGATAATCAAACCTAAATAATAATATGGCATAGAATAAATGCATAATCTAAAATTCGATATTTTAATATTTCTGTGTTTCAGTCATTCTAGGAACAACTGTCTTCAAGTGCTCACTACTCATAGTTGTAATGTAAGCAATCATCTCTACAAATAATGCGAATATACTGTTATGCTGCGGTTTTCTATACGGTACCTACTTTCAAACCTTCATAACTGCTCGGCAAATTCCGATGCAACTGCATCTATATCCAAGTTTCTCATGTAGGTAATATTCTTCTAAATTGCAGGAAGTAAGTTATTATTTGAGTAGTTTAAATTTCGACACGTACGTATAGGTATTTTAAAACAATTACAGCGTAATCCTAATTGTTTACCAATCAAAAACAGTTTTCTAATACAGTTTATAGTAATATAAAGTAATAGCTTGTGTCAATTATGGATTAAAGTTAAGTGTAGTACAGGCACGCGTCGAATGGCCCATCCAAGCGGACGATTCAGAGGAAATGACGCAGAAAATTGCCCGCCGCCTCACGTGGACGCAATATCCTACAAGTCCTACGACGGTTTCCAATTATGCAGATTATGCCGCCGACGATACACTTATTACAGAGTTACTTAATTCTATATACTCTCTGCACTCTACCTAACATATTATCTGAAGGACGCAGCGGAGGCTCTTGTTACAGGTAAATTATGCTGGTAGCAAAGTGAATATAATACTTCAAGTATGTTATAAACCTGATATTATGTACTTAGTAGTGAATAAGTTTGTCCCCTGTGCCCCAAGTCTATGTTGTTTATAGAAGACACATAATGTACACAAGCTTATTACCGCGGCTCCGCCCGCCGCTCGCGTTTTCTCGTCCCTAGTTAGCACGGGAACATATTACCGGGAATAAACGCTAGATATTAGTGAAAGTGCTCCCAACCGAGGCTCAAGATAGTTGTTGAAAAGTGCGTAGCGTTGTAATAATATGACATTTAATTGGTTCATAATTATTTAAAATTAATTTCATTATTCATTGAATTGTTTATAATTTATTTTTGAATATTTCATTAATCAGACATTCATTCTTATGACATTTTAATTCACAATATTCAATAACCAATAATCAGACATTCATTAATTTTATAAATTTCATTAATTATTATATTATTTATTATCGTTATATACAATTAATTATTATGCTGTATTACACTATATGTTTTTTTTTTAACTTGTAATATGTGTTTACTTGAATTTACTTGCAGTGTTGTATTAGGATAATCCTGTGACATTGTTAGTGTTTGGAAAAAAAAAATTAAAAAACTTTCAAAATCGGTTCCGTAGTTTAAGTTCAGAGCTTTTCAATGCAAACTAATAATCAAATATTTCTTCTTTGCTGGTGAGCCGACAGTGATCCATATTCGACCACTTTTTTTTACTTTTTTTTAACATATTAAATAGAATTTAAATGTTAAAAAAAACACACACAATTAAATTTAAGATTCTATGTAAAAAAAAAAAAAATATTGTACAATTATTATTACGAAATAAATTTATTATTTATTAAAAAAAAAAAAAAAAAAAATATTATGCAGAAAGGGTCCACAGAGCCGTATGTAGACATTTCGCGTGTAATTATAATGTCCGAAGTACAGTTACCAGGATCTTCAATCAGAAGGTGTTTCGATGAGCATGACTTGGACCTCATAGTCCTTGGTGAGCCTCAGAGCATCTTTATACACAAAACTAATATAAAAAAGATATAACTAGATATTTAAACTGGTGATAAAAATAACAGCAGCCATATTCAAACTATGTGACTTCAGTATATAGGGTATTTGTACGTGCAGATGTGGTAGATGATCTGCATAATGAGGAGTCAGGGGTTATTGCGCGGATCGGACCAAGATGGCAATTTCAAGCCTCGATTGTTATGTACATTGTACGCTGGCAACGGTTAGCACACATTGATTTCAGCTTGCTTACTTTTGTAAATAAAAGTCTAGTTTACTAGGTTCTGTGAATTTGACGTCCAAAATTATCTATAACTGGATACTAGTGACTATATTTGATGACCGATTATTAGAGTTTGTTACAAGCTTAACCTATTATTTCGATGTTGACATAAATTATTAAATTTCAGTAATGTTGCTGTTCAGTTCATATTAAAATTGCCTGTTGAAATTATTTTTAGCAATAAGCCTCTTAGTACATCTTATATTTATAATACCAGAGTAGGCACGTATTATACTTTAAGGCGTAAAAGGTCAATTTAATATACTTAGCGTTTTATAAAAGAGGCGTGCTTATTCGCCTACTCTCCAATCTAAATAATACCGTGTAATAGGGTAGGTAGTATAATAATATGTTTCTGCACAAACACAACTGATCCTAAAGGTTTATTCTATCGCTCAATTTGTTCGTAACATTACCGACAGTCATAATTACATATAAAGAATACCTTTGTCGATCTCCAAGTCATTATTACAGACAATCACAGTGAACTTTTATGTAAATACTGGACATAAAATATAATGCAGTTAGTTTCGTTTTGGTGTCTTCTGTAACTAAAATAACACGACAATCAAAACAGATACCAAGATTTACTATATGACACTACAATCATCGTCGGAATCAATAGATCATTAAGGTTCTTAATTAGAGATTTCCGAACGACATTTTTATGATTATAAAACTGCATGTTGTCGTCTTCATTTCTTTATCAATCAGTATACAAATATCTTGTGTCGTTGTCCGGGTTTTTTTCAACTCGATTTAGTGTTCTAGTACTATCTTACCACAAACTTCATTGTATATGTCACGTAGTATGATCTTCATCTTCACCTTTTTGTGTGTTTTTACGATATCTCTTTATTCATTCAGGTGTTTCCAAAGTTTTGTAGAGTACTACTTTGGATATAAGCGAAAGCACTTTCCAAGTTGGGGAACTATCGATGTGTCGTAAAAACGGTCACTATTACGAGTATGAGTGACGGACCAACTTTTGGGTCGGTTTATTACGAGTATTTATCCCTGGCGGATTATACTTCCGATACAATACAAGTGCCATTTGAAAATCAATATTTAATTAAGTTTTAAATTAAGTTTCCGTTTAACTTAGTTATTGATTATTCTGAACACCAATAAAAGTTGAGTTCCTATTGAAGAGAAATTTCAAATGTTATTGTAAAGCAGCATGTGTCATGATATCATGCATGACATAATATTTGATTATACTAAAAAAAGTTAAAAATATGGCAAAAAATTGGCATATATTTTAGAGTTTTCGAAAGGTTTTTCATAAAATCTAAAAAAAAAAAGTTCAACATCACTTTAGAGGTCTTTGACCATGCTGAGTTGATTGTAGCTGGTCTTGAGTCTCTAACTATTACCGTTCTCGATTTGACCTCGTTTTGACTTTGACCTTGAGATCAGAGGTCAAAGGTCAAGTTCATTTTAGAGGTATTTGACCATGCTGAGTCGATTGGCGTTTACACTGAGTCTAGCTCTTACCGTTCTCGAGTTGAAAGTAGTTCACGGACGGACGGACGGACATTACTGCTGTATAAGAGATCTTCGTTTCGAAAACTCTAAAAGTCTCTGTGGACGCTGAGAGAGTACAATGTCTCGCAATATTTGGACAAGTAATAAAAAAAAGTGTGTGAAACCTATATTTCGTCCTATTTTTGAATAGGTATTGTTAAAATTGGCTATATCGTTTTCTCGTTTGACGTTCTTCCCAAGTACCTATCAATTGTAGAATTGTGTTCGTAAGTAAAGGCAGATCATATTTCGAGTACTCGAGGGCACCCTTCGCGTCCCTGACGTCTCACTCTTATCGCCCTTCCATTCTCCAGACGTATTTGACAGATTTGGACGACGTCGCCAACATTTTTATTGACCGGTTATTTTATTTTATGAACATCCACTCTCATTTCATTGGCCGTTTTAGGCCTATTTACAGTTTTCTTCCCTCAATTATTGGAGCAAATCTTGGGTCACATCTAAGGTTTTTATTGAATCGAATTTGGTGTAGATTGTTTATGATAGCCGTAAACGGTGAGTTACTAACTTTTATACACGATCTTATGTTTTTAAGTGTATAATATTCAATCACTTTATTCATTTTGTTATAGGAGACAATTTGTTAGTAAAAAATCGGCGTATAATCAATCCATACATATATCACACCTATATCCCCGAAGGGGTAGGCAGAGGTGCATTACACACCCATTCTATGCCAGTAATTTTTGCCTATTGTCGTAACCGGGCTTTATAGAAAGTTTTTTTATGGGTTTTATATATGTATGCGTTAGGTGGGACGTAACGTGATCGTGATATAGAATCTGGCACTAGGAGATGCAGAGTTCGAATCCCAGTTATCGCACTATACTGACGTGATGATATTACTAAAATAGGCTTCTAATAAAATATTAAAAATGTTCTAAATCCGGTGTTGTAACATTGTAAAAAAAGTATTTCAATTTGTTTGACAATAAAACTTATCTCAACTATAAAATAAAAGTATCACGGTACTCGTTGTTTCAAAGCATCTTAGAAACCGTTCACCGATATTAAATCGATTGAAAATAAAAACGAAACTACTGTCCTGTAGCTTTCGATCAAGGAAAATTACGCCGCGCGGATCGAGGTGGCATGCTTGGTCTTTTCTCCGGAACTGTAGGTGGAGCTCCATAAAATCCCTTTCCTCGCAACACATCGCACTTTTCTCTTCAAATTGCGGCGTCCCAACACGGCGGACACGTCCAGGTAATAACGCAATAAACCACTGAGAGCTTCCCCCTGGAAAAGCGATCGAGTTTTCCTTCAACCTTTCGAAAACGAGTTGTTTCTCGATTTTTGTAGATGCAGTGATGCGATCATTGTAAAACTTGCCGTATTTTGTGATTGCTAGTGTTGATTTTCCGGAGATTGGAGTGGTCTCGAGTGAGCGGTGTGCAATCGGTCAGGTTCCCGACCGCGGTGCTGTTTTTCGCGGTGTGCCCGCTACACTGCGGCCATCACTTTGTGTAATTGAAAACTCGATGTGCACTTATACGGAACACCCGTTTACAAATAAATCTTATACATGGCAACATTATGCGAGTTTAGCGGAGGGTTTATTACATGCCGGTTTACGGTTTTGGCACTGGCTATTGGGACTATACTAAATATTTTTTCAACTCATGTTGTAAGTGGCTTTGAACATTAGATTTAGGAAACTTAAAATTATAAATGGAACAAATAAAATGACTTGGCCTACCTTTCGAGAATCAAGAACTTTTGTTGAACCACACCGTAATCAGATAGGTACCGTAAATTATATTAACACCCATAATAATTAAATTTAATTATAAAATAATTAAAAAATACGGCAAACGGTTTGCCACCTATTACGTGGGGTTAATGAAGTGACTGGCAAAACGTGGGTTTAATTAGTGCCTTTGTCTAACCCTTCGAGGATACAGACGTGATTTGTGTCTTTCTAAAAAACTGTAATATCGATTATAAACACTTGAAATTTATAACCATTGTATATGTTTAGACAGGTCAGTATAGAAAATATTTTTAGTACCTACTTATATAATTTTTTTTTTGACATTCTCACACGAAGTCATCTAGCCCAAATTAAACTAATATAAGCTTGTGCTTTGGGATCTAGACGAGTGATAAACATACTTATATATATTTCTAAATACATACATATAATACGAGTACATTGAAAATACCCAAACCCCGAAACAAATAAATGTTTGTTTCTGTTTCGGAGTTTGGGTATTTTCTACATAATTAGTACTTACATGTTTATGTATATTGTAATTATTATTGATATTGGATACAAGATTTTAGAATTGTAAAAAATGCCTTTCTCACAATATATTCAAAAATCATCAACGCCAAACAATTCCAACCAATCAAGTTTGAGATCGTCTTTGTTAAAAAATATAGACCACTAACCCACTTACTGCTACAGAGGTACTAATTCTATTGTGTACTTGCATTTCAGTATTTCTGAACACAAAGCAAACCTTAAGGTACTTCACTTTTTCCTTTTACCATCATTTCTCGTACAAGTCTGCGTCTGGTTTAGACCATTAAGTAATCTCTTCGCTGGCTTCGAAAAGCTCAGCTAATGCATCTACAACCCAACTACTTCAAGACTCCTTAAAACCGAAAACATTTTGTATTTTTAGATCATTTTGTTATACCACAGAGTAGATTCAATATTGTACAAGACAAAAAGTTTGAATAAACTTTATAAGCTAAGATGTTTTTGAAGGTAATTTGTTAGATCGCTTAGTAAAAAAGTTCTATACCTATCAAAAGAGTGATATAATTTTGAAATATGACGCGCTCAGGTAACTACCGTGATTCGTTCTAGAGTTTCTTTACCATACGAACTTAAAGGTTAGGATCACCGCTGGGCGCCACTGGAAATTCTTCTTAGTGCTAGCCAGTGGCGCTCGGCAATGGACGTAGGAGCGGCCGCGGCCTTAGGACGTGGAATAAAAAAAACAATAAAAGGGTTAGGACATTATGACTAAGCATCTCAATACGACTAGATAGCCTGTATGACTTGATCGTTTTAAGACTAAATCTCGGTTTGACTGTACAAAAGCCGGCCTTATCTCTTAAAGCAATCTTTTCCAGATAACCTTATTTCCCATATTCATAATATTGTAAGAATGTTCAATAAACCTTCACATATTGACAAATTCATCATAAAAACAAGTGGGTCTCGACAGTAAGGAATATAACAGTGTATACAAACAGGGGAAGGAAACTGGGTAACTTCAATAATGATATTTGTTGCGTACGACCGAACGACGGCGACAGGCAAATAAACCGAGCCGCGGCGTTAACTTGATAATCGAACCGGCACTATAGTCCGCTACATAATCGGATTTTAATTAAGGGACGTGCTTTGTCAACTGCTCCTTTTAATTTTGATGAATAAAGAAAATTACTTATTAGGCGGCGTTGGCGTTTAGCGTGATTTATTCACCAAGTTATGGACATTTATAAGACATCGCCCACCCCTGGGGAAATGTCTTTTTCATAATTCTCCGAGTTTGACGCCAACATTAACGGTGCGTTCCATCCGACGTTATAATGGATTTGTTGATGTTTTTATGTTGTATATTTGCCAGTTGATAGCTGCACTTAAAACTTTAGATTTGTTGGGTACCTAATGTCAGTTTTGTTAATAATTTATTTTTATTTTTGTTTCAGGTATGTATTAAAAAGTTGTTTATGCTGAAAGGTTTTTTTGGTGAGTTAACAATAAAATATAGGTAGTATTAATCTAACGCATATCAAAAAACAAATAGTTTAAAAACTATAAAAACACGCTTTTATAGAGAATCCAACTAAAACTAAAAAGAAAATAAATTTTAATAAGTTTGAATTAAGAATAAGAAATAAATGTATATTATTGTAAAAAAAGCGTGAGGTTCCCTTCCGGGGTTCAAACTGATAAGACATGATCGTGGCGATGGAAGAGGTGGCGGTGTTGCTATTTATTTACGTACTATAATATTTCTTTCCGAATAGTTGATATGTCGGCACAGCCACCTCCTCCGAATGCCGGTGAGCATCTCTGTCTGGAAGTAGAGCTATGTCACACCAAAATTCTACTCGCTGTGTACTACTGTGCTTCGTTGAACATCAATTTCTGTGCTTCCTTCGAACGCATTATTGAAAATCTAACCCCCGCTTACAATCACATAGTCATATTAGGAGACTTCAACACCTGCCAAGTGAAAAACAATCACCGTACTCATTCTTTTCGCCGCATTACGCAATCCTGCAACCTTTCCATACTCCCTTTAAATACCACACATCATGTTCCCGGTCGCACTCCCTCTCTCCTAGACCTCATCCTTGTGACGTCATTGCATCATGTCGCTAGGCATGGACAATGCAATGCTGATGTTTCTTCCCACCACGACCTAATATTCGTGTCCTACAAACTTCGTCCTCCTAAAGCTAAGCCTAAAATACTGTTGCAGCGTAACTTTGGCGGTATGGATCTCGATGCTCTGCGTGGAGATGCTGATGGTATTGATTGGGGTCCATTGCTCACTTCTGACACTGTCGATGCTAAAGTTGATATGTTTACCTCAAAACTGATTCACCTTTATGACACTCATGCACCTATACGCCCAATTAAAATTAAGCACTCGCCAGCTCCTTGGATTACTGAGAGCATCAGGGATATCATGGCTAAGAAGGCTACTGCGAAGTGTAGATACAAGTTTCGACCAACTACTGAAAATTTTAACAAGTATGTGGCTATACGAAATCACTGCAATAAGGTGTGTAGGAATGCACAACGCCAGCACATCCACGCCTCAATTGAAAACGGCGACCCGCCAAAAGTATGGAAATTCCTCAGAACCTTAGGAGTTGAGAAGTCAAAAGAAGAATTGTCTCCTAAAACTGTGGACCTTGAAGCACTTAATTTGCATTTCACTTCTTCGTCCAATTTTACAGGGACCACCAAGGTTAACACACTGAACTGTCTTTCAACACTTCCAGCTCCTGATTACGCACCTTTTGTTTTCGATCAATTCACTGCTTGTGATGTTAGGAAGAGCGTAATGTCCATAACATCTAGTGCTATCGGTAGCGACTGTGTCAGCCGGAAGATGATAATACCTATACTTAACCAAATTCTACCTATTATCACTCACATTCTTAACTTCTCCATTTCCAGCGGCTCCTTTCCTGCTCTTTGGAAAGAAGCTCAAGTGATCCCACTTCCCAAAATTCGCAATCCTACTATATACTCTCACTATCGCCCTATTTCTATCCTACCCTTTTTCTCCAAAGTTCTTGAGCGGCTAGTCCACACTCAACTCAATTCCTTCCTCTGTCAAAACTCCCTATTTAACCCCTTCCAGTCAGGTTTCCGTCCAGGCCACAGTACCGTTACAGCATTAGTTAATGTCACTGAGGACATAAGAATGGGTATGCACCAAGGGAAACTCACATTACTGGCACTACTGGATTTTAGTAATGCTTTTAATTCTGTGGATTTCCAAATTCTACTTGGTATTTTACGCTCAATTTACATATCTCCAACAGTGATTGCCTGGTTTCGCAGTTACCTGTATGGCCGCCGGCAACGTACACGTATGGAGGATAATTTCTCCACCTGGAGTGATGTTACTGTCGGTGTGCCGCAGGGTGGCGTTCTATCTCCTCTACTCTTCACAATTTTTATAAATTCGATCTCCAAACATTTAGTTTCATCCTACCACCTTAATGCAGATGATCTTCAAATTTACTCACAGGCGCCACTAGACGAATTCTATGAAGCGTTCTCCATAATTAACACGGATCTGGAGAGAATCTGCGATTGGAGCATTAGACATGGGCTTCAAGTGAACCCATCGAAGACTCAAGTTATTCTTGTCGGCAGTCCTAGGATGATGGAACGTGTTGATCTGATACAGTTACCGCAAATAATTTTTAACGGAGCTCCTCTAGAAATTACAAACTGTGTTAAGAATTTGGGCATTTATCTGGATAGCACTTTATCGTGGGATCAGCAAGTGCAAGAAGTTGGACGTAAAATCTTTGCTTCGAATGGTACGTTGTGCAGACTACGAAATCTCCTTCCAACGGCTACTAAGGTTACGCTCGCACAGTCTCTCTTGCTCCCACTCCTTGACTATGCGGATGTCAGCTATCTTGATCCCACGGAGGAGCAGCTTGATAAGCTTGAGCGCCTTAAAAAATTTGGCCTACGCAAATATGATCACGTGTCTGATTTCCGCAAATCGCTCAAGTGGCTCCCAATTCGCCTTCGCCGTAATACTCATATTCTTACATTACTATACAGTATACTGTTTAACCCTCGTACTCCCCAATATCCCAAAGAACGGTTCCGGTTCCTTCATGACACACATTCAAGGTCTCTTAGGTCGTCGAATTCGAAGGTCAAATTTGACGCTGGAAGTGCCAGCGCACTCTTCAAATTTCGCGGACAAATCCTTCGCGGTGCAGGCGGTTCGCCTGTGGAATGCTTTGCCGCTTCAGATCAGACGTGCGCAAGTCCGTATCATCTTTCAAAATTAAGTTAAAAGATTACTATCTATCTACAACTTATATGTAGTCTATAAATACGTTTATGTATGTTATGTATCGTATGTCTGTGTATTTTTAGTTATATGAATTATGTATATAGTCTGTCTGTATGTATGTACTTATGTATTTTATTATCTTTTTTTTACCTTCATTATTAATTATCATTACCTAAATTAGTTTATTTTCTGATTCTATTTAGACTTATCTTTATTTCACTGTTTACTAAGCTTTATTCTTATTTCTCCTTAGAGTGATAGTTGTACACTACCCTTTTAATTTCTTAAACTCGCTATCCATCCAAAGGTTGTCTGGAAGAGATCGCTTTAAGCGATAAGACCGCCATTTGTACTCTTCTTAAATGATATCACCTTTTTGTATGTTCTATGTTGTGTACAATAAAGTGTATTTGATTTGATTTGATTGATTGAAATTACAACGAATCTTAAACTAAAACAATTTTTCCTTACTACGTTAATTTAGATAGACGTAAATCTTATCTATAAAAAGGATTACAATGTTATTAAACTTGAAATTATTTACTCGTAGAAGTTACGCCGTAGCGGTGTAGCTTCCGTAGCATCCACCCCGGTCCGTAGTAAATCTTTTAATCTCTTTACAATGGTCCAATGTCATAAATTTGACATCTGTGACTTTTTTATTACAATATTTGAAACCGTGTCCCTCCCAAAGGTATGATAAAATCGTGTTTTATGGACGTGGGTCCCGTCAGTTCATTACTTCACTCCGTTATATCGATTAAATTACGCTTCAATATAAAATCACTACACTCGATTGACTTTGATCTAAATTACTATTATTACGAATTTTATATTAAGCAATAGAGCTTTTTGAAGGTTGATATAAAAGTATCTATATCGTATTACATGAAATACAACGTTAAATTACACACAAGTCCTCTTGGATTCTGTATCAAATTATGATTAGGCAAACTGTTAACAAAAGCAAGTAAAATTCAAACGTGCCATGAATAAGTAAATTTCGCTTTAACGTTATTGTTAAATAAACATTTCTTAAATATTTTTAATGTATAAAAAAATGTATAGAATGGACAAAAGCCTCCGGTTACATTGTGATTTCAATACATTTTCGCTCGCAAGTGATCCGGTTTTGTAGTCACGAGGGCTTGGGTATTTCGATGAATAGATAATATCCATCTCTAGCTAACTGTAGTCCTATCATGAATTGGCAACTTCACAAGAAAACGTTAAAAACGAAATAATCTTTCTTTAGGATTTCCTTCTGTCGTTAACAGAAGATGTAACATAAAAGGGAGTATTTTAATGAACGCGTTTGGGAGTTATTTGTGAGCACAGTACATAGAAGTGTTTAGACTTCTTAATATGATGTCGTTATACGGTTATACAGGAAAGTGTGTTTACCGTACTGTTAGAGCGGAGGAAATAAAATTAAGTACAGCATTATGATTAAAGAGAGATCTCTTTGTGTATTATTTATGTTTGGATTCTTTTTAAAGGCGTGTATATGTTTCATAGTCATATTTTTTTATTAAATCAAAGGAATCATAGAACAAGGTCTTTTATTTTAATTAATATTTAACCAGTATAAAATGTTGAGAAAAAGATTATTACAATTAAGGTAGGAAATAGGCATACCCAAAATCTAATGAATGTTGGTGTAGAACCATTTTAGAGAATCCTGCTGGTTTACAAAAAAAATCGCATTAATTTTTTAGGTAGTTAACTATCGTTCGGTACCCTCTTATTATCCTGCCGGCTAAGGTCTTCAACGGCATGTTTAAAACAGACACTTTGTTGGCCGTCAGTATCGCCGTCCATACGAGAGCTCCGTATACGGCCAAGCTCCGCACGATCCTGACGTGGCGACGTACAGTCTCCTGCAGGAAGCGTTGGGTCCCTTTAGGTTGGGCATCAGTCGCGAAAACACCGCCGCTGCCCTCGTCAATTTCGGAAATGTGGTCCGAAGTTCCACCAGCCATCGAGTACAAGCCCCAAATATACTTCATCGAGGGCTCGATGCTGATGCTAACGCTCCCTACAGTTATGCTGGATCCTGCAGGCGGCCCGCGCCGAGGTCCGTGAAAACACAGAGCCTCGGCCTTGTGCAGTGCGCGGCCCATGGGCGGCCGCGGCCCTGGACCGCGGAATAAAAAGAAAGGAAGGTAGTCAACTGCGAAAATATAATGTTGTTGTTTTATTTCATTCAATCTCGACATATCTATTATATAGTTGGCTTTGTTAAATATTAAGAACGTATTCTTTTTAGAAGTCAAAAACATACTTAAAAGCAAAAATTTCGAATCAGCAGCAGAATACCCGTTAGTTAACAGCTATTTTTAAAGGCTTTATTACTGCGGCACTTCAGAAATTATTCATATTCAACTGAACTAAACTGACTTGTTTAGTTTCCACCACGTCAATTCATAAGTCTCCCGTTGACACATACTCCAACAGAATCATATTTTCTGTAGTTACACTCTAATGTCAGCCATAAAACGTTATATACCGACATTATACTAACATTACCTAGTTACTCAAGAACTTTGCCGTAACAAAAATATACTCACAGTTATTGCGACACCCTCTTAATACTGATTTTCTTTCTTCCCCCCATCGCGAACATTTTTATGCTCGTCCTCAGAACTTTTGCAATCCAGTTATATCAGCTGTGAAACGCTAAGCAAATACAAAAAGTTTTTCTTGGTTTAATCTTCACATTTTAAGGATGTTCATTGAAATTTCACACGTTGCTTTAAATAATCTACGGAGATGTAATTTTGTTTATATACGGTTTAAGGAACTCCACCACGCGTTTTCGTAAGCTCTTATACAAGGTAATTGATGTTTTTTGTCGAGATGTCTCCCGAACTTTTTTCTTTTGAATATTGTGGAAGTTACCCCGCTTTTTAAAACTTCTCTTTTGGTTTTTATCTCTTATATTTTTATGATAAAATATTAACTTTCTTATGCCACTTTTACTTATTAAAATCCAAGTTATGGTCAAGTATTTATGATAAAATATTAGTGAGCTCAAAGTCTTGATTACATACAATAATTAGTCAATGCGTTAAGTTTCAAAGATTGCTTTAAATAGTTGGCGAGACTAAATTACTTATCTGCATATAACCGCTTTTCATTAAGAGAAGTAGACAAATCTCTAATTAACTCATCAGATTACTAAGTAATTCCATCTATGTACAAATATGTACGCTCTGAGAATGTCTTTCGGTATATTTCGTCGGGTATTTTTGACAAATAGCTGAGTAAAATAATTCGTTTATGTAGCGATACTCTCACAGTCAACATTTTGGCGCGTGGGGAATTCTTATCTTACAAACGCAGCACTTTGATTATGAAGGAAAGGAATATTTAAAGAAGCTTTTGCGTACTTTGTGTTGTTTCCAGACGCATGTGCAAAATTTATGTATGAAATATGAGTGAGCATTACACTCTGAAAGTATCTTTTTACGTATGTTACTATTTTTTCACTCTACCCTACTATTTCTTATTTTACGTAACGCATATTTTCTGTTTCTCGAGTACCGACAAGTTACGGTACGTTTATCATATACATTTCCTTAGAGTTTACTCCCTAACTGAGTACATTCAATCGAGATAGATAAGAGCCGGACCTCATGCGAATGAAACCTATAAGAAACTTATTCCGGTCATTGAAATCGGGCCTGATTCGATCGCATCCCGGCCGATTCCTATCATTCCTATCACTTATTCATCAGGCCATGAATACTTCAGTAAATTTACGTATCCTAAGCTAAGCAACAGCCTCCTTTGCTTAATGATATTGCAGTGACTAGTGATGTGTTTGTATCGGTTTATAGACTATCAGTTTATAACGTATAATATAAGTGCTTACGTAGCTATTATATCATCGCTTAAGATATTTACTTTGGGTACGTTTATGGTTTTTCATCACTTATATTCAAAAAGTGGGTTCTTTTTAGGTTTAGGGACTTTTTAGCGGGCAATAATGAGATTCGAATTTGGAACATGAATCTTTCATAGTCTTCCAACCGAAACAAAACGTGCGATTTTTTTTTCATTGCTAGTTCATTTCCTTTTTATCATATATGGCGATGAAAAGTAATGTTTAAGCCTCGATAGTTTATCTCAGGCGACGTACTTTAATTCCCTCACTACGTTTAGGATTCTACTTTAGAAACCCTCGCTACGCTCGGGATTAACTTGCACTTGAATCCTTAGGTTCGCGCTGGACTCAAAATATAATTTTACTCCCTTGTCATAAAGTCTACTATTATGATTATAAAGTGCTTTTAATTAGTTTTTCTCCCGCAGAAAAGATTCCTAACTGTTTATCCGTTGATTGTTTATTTGTATCTCGCACTGCAGAGTTTTTATTCAATGATATTTAATATCTGTCCTGGTGGCTGGAATTTTGGTTTGATTTACAGAGTGATTATGGAATTTTTAAAGTGCTCGGTAACGGCAATTGAGTTGCCTCCTATTACGTGAGACCAAAAATATTACTAGCAAAGTGTGGGTGTGTAATTCACCTCTGCCTACCCCTTCGGGGATATATGTCTATCTGATGGCGCCAGTAAACATCAGTTTTAAGATTACCAATATGTATAAGGAGGTAGGTACATACCTTTATCTGTCTGACATTTCGACCACGCTGCACTGGCCGTGGTCACAAGCTGACTGATTAGCAATGTATATTAACCCTTTTTAAACGACAAATTTATATGGACTAACAATATCATTCATGATGATGCTTAAATAAAAATAAAAAACATTTTATAGTGGTGCTTTTCCTAATAGGCATCTATCGTCATTGAAGTCCTAACTATAAAGTTGAACATTTAGTACAATTCGGGAATTGAATGTCTGTCGTAACATACGAGTGCCATTCGAAACAGTTGTTCAAATGGAGTTTATATCGATTATTGTTAGGCTACTTACTAAACAGGTTGTGAGTGTTATAACTTTTTATTCGATGTCTTTATCTTTTATAGATACGACGAATCACTAATTTTGAAAAAGAAAATAGTTTGACTTTATTAAGTATTTATTATTTTATATAATACTATAGGAAGCCCGCGGCTTCGGCCGCTTGAAAAATAATACACATATAAAACCTTCCTCAAGAACCAGTCTATCCATTGGTGAAAATCGCATCAAAATCCGTTGCGTAGCTTTAAAGATCTAAGCATATATAGGAACGGACAGACTTTGTTTTATGCTATGTTATGGTTATGATTATAATGATGGAGTTTATTTCTGTTATGCAATCTAGTAGCCCGTTAGATAACAATAATGAGAGTATTAAATATCATAACAATACTAATTTGGTAGCTAAGAAAGTTTCAGAGAGCAGTTTAGATAATATAGCTTGTGGCGGTCCATACGTGCAGTGACTCGCCAACTTTTTAATTTTCATCTATGAGCCACATTGCATTAAAGAGACTCATACATTTTTACTGTGAACGATGCACCATAGACACGTAGATGTCATATGCCCTGGATGCCGTTAGTAGGGGTATGCACGTACTGACGTTCATTAGCGGACAGCTGCGTCTGCAATTGGAATCTAATCCCACCGCTTACTCTCCGAACATCGTTACTGGATAGACTGTAATTGACAGCTGTTTCGAATAGGTACTTGCTCGTCATTGTCATTGATGTTCGGAAAGTATTGTTTATTACGCTTTTGTTTGAGATGACAAAAGTGAGTAATTTATTGTTATAAGTTGTAACTAATTTTACTGTTGCGAATTAAACACTCTCGCCCTTAAACTGATGTAACGTTTAGTCTAGTTGTCTACTAATCGTTCATTGGACCTGGAAGCGAGAACCCGTGCGTCATTGTTTCAATGGCATAAGGAGGCGCTGCGCGCTGGAGCGGGATCACAGGCCTACATCTCGAGAAATCGAAGCTCAGCGGTCCCAACTCCGCCAGGATCTCATGGAGACATGGAAGGTGCGATTTGGGCAACCAAGGTGGAGAACCACCACCATTGCGGGCGGGGAGACCGAAACACAGAGATGTTGATGACAGAGATGTCACTCTCGTATGTCTCTCACGTATCACTGGACCATGCTTCGCGCCACTCTTGCGACACGGCCCCGTCCCACCTACTCCAGCTGGAGAATGGTCTCCAGCGGGAGTAGGAGGAACTTGGCCGTGTCCTTCTGCGAGTAGGTTATTCTCGCAAAGAGGGACAGAGAGCATACTCTCCCCGCTGAGTTCCGCAGTATGTGACCAGTTCGCGGCAGACTCATCTACTCTACGCTACGGCGGTATATTGCCGGTCCAACCGCGAGACAGTGTCCACATAGGTTGCCAAAGTCTGCCGGCACCACATGGGATTCTTATTTATTTATTTATTTTTATTTATTTTATTTATTTATTTATGTACACATATGAAAAATAAAATAAGAAGAAGATGAACAATAAGGATAGATTGAGTACAAAGGCACCACTTATTTCGTAAGAAATCTCTTCCAGTGGGCCGGGGGAAGGAATTGCTTGATAGAATAAGTCTTATGTGTGCGTAGGTGGATCTATTACACAAATACATATATATATATATATATATATATACACATTAGGTTATAATAATAACATATAGGTACAATATATACTTACATACATGAAAAAATAGGAACCATAAATAGATATATACAAATATAGATATATACAAATATAGATATATACAAATATATATTAATAATATATATACATACATACAGATATTTAAGACAGAGAGGAGAGATAGTGTTCCTTCACTTTCCTTTTAAATGTAAAAATAGTGTTGCAGCGTTGTATGTATATTCTTCCGAGTATACTAATAATAATTTAATATCCTATTTTTTTTTATTGAGCCGCATGTGTACCAATTACAGGCGAAGTTGACTTGGACCCTAATACATTGATTGGATGCTCGTGCACTGAACAAAATCATCATCAACCTCATCCAAAATCTGCAAGTGTATCAACTTCAACATAGTTTCTAACAATATTTAACTCGGATACATATCGTCGATTACATACGAAAGATCCTGAATAAAATTCGTTGGTATTTGTGTGATATTCACAAAATAAGAATCACGTGTGTGTCGAGAGCTAAGGAGCCGAAACGTCAACGACACGTAGCCGGAGTAAAGCGGTATATCTGAGAAGAGTCGCGTGAAATTTGTCGCTTGACACTTCCGCTCCAACGGACAGCGACGACGCGCATGCGACAGCGTTTCCGCTGCGATTATTATATGTGAGCACACGCGCTCTGACGTGGAAACAGCCTTAGGGAGTAGCTGCGACGGAGTCTAATATTCACGGATGTTGCACTTTTATAGGTCGCATGTTACATTAATTATGTGTCACAGTTTATATGAAATGAATACAAATAAATACAAATTCACTACCCTATCCCCAAAGGCGATAGACAGTGGCGCTGGTTACGTCCACACGTTGTCAATCATTTTGTTGGTCCCAATTCATTCAGGGGGCGAGTCTACTACCGCTTCCGGGCCCTTTGAGTGTTTTTGCCAGAACCTTGTCCGTTTATCTATGTGAGAATGACTCGATAACACCTCACTGCTCGGGCCCTTGAGATTTTGATAGTGGTTGATGAAATCTAGAACTCGGGAACGGGCAACTTATTTAATGCGGCGAAACTACGAGTATCAGCCATGTTCTTCATGAGATAAACATAAACTATAGGTAGATAGGTCATATACTTAGTCAATGAATGAGACCTGACTGGTGTTTACATTAATAACGGTCTCGCACAAGACATAAGAAGTACCTAATAGAAACCTCAGAACGTCTAACGTCCTCGGGTAACGATTTAAACATGACTGTACTGTTTCCGTCCAATGTGGAACTCGTCCGAAATGGAATCCGTCCAACATGGAATCCGTCCTAAGTGGCCAGAAGGTAACCAACAGACTTATTTACGTATCTAGTGTCTATACTTAGTTGCTTGAACTATGCACGAAGAAGCACCAATGTATAATATAGGTAATATTAGTCACACTTCTCATATATTAGGGTTCCGCAGTAAAAGTCTTGGAACCTTTATAGTTTTGTCATGTCCGTCCGTCCTTCCTCGGTTTTTCCTACTAAAACGGTTAGTGCTAGAAACATGAAACTTTGCATGGATATATATATTTACTACGCTGACAAATTGCTACAGTAAAATGTTGAAAATCAATTTTTAGGGGTAAGTACCTCCCCTACATACTAATGTACTTCAAACAGCTGTCGTCAAAAACCATGTAATGAACTTTGAAGGAAAACTATAACGGATGGTATAACTCTGTTAGTTCAGAAGTTAGAGAGGCTTTTTATGGGTAACTACGGAACCCTATCTTATTCGTGGCCAGACACGCACTTGGCTGATTTTATCTATCCGTCACTAGCACTCCCGGCTAACTTCGTACCGCATTAATTTTTTCAAATGTTCCGCACAATTTTTTTTTTCAAAAGATACTTCTGATAACACACACAAACACTGAATTTTTCAAAAGGGCTTGGATGGCCAAATCCGATACTATAAGGAATAGCGAAAAATGCTCAAAGGAGTCACGAGCCCGATTTTGATCAAACTTAAACCTCATCATTAGATTTTTGGAAAACCAAAAATCCTAGCTATGAATCGAACCCGTTGATTTAAAAAAAAACACAGCCTTTATTATTACACCATACGATAGTGTCGCTGTTAAGGATCAAATTCTGCAAAGTAATGATATACGGCAAGTTTAAGGAAAATTTGGAATTTTAATAAAATTCATATTTCATGTAGGTACCTAAATTTTGTTCAAATTTAAATTTTTTTTCTTATACACTTAAAAAAAATTGAAAGTAGAACGAAATTAAAAGCAAGATTATGTTCTACTTAAAAATTTTACCAGCCTGCCAGAATCATTCAGAACATAATTTAAAACACGGAATAGTTACGATCTTTTCTGGGATTTCGAACGAAACAAATTATGATACAAAATTTAGGTACATGAAATATGAATTTTATTAAAATTCCAAATTTTCCTTAAATTTGCCGTATATCATTACTTCGCAGAATTTGATCCTTAACAGCGACACTATCGTATGGTGTAATAATAAAAGATGTGTTTCTTTTTCAAAATCAACGGGTTCGATTCCCAGCTAGGATTATTGGTTTTCCAAAAATCTAATGATGAGGTTTTAAGTTTTAGCGTTCCATTTGGAAAACAAAAAATAAATTCACTGAATATATTATATTGCCATGACAACACAAAATTCTAAACGTTAAGAAGTAGGTACTGCATGAACCGATTACTAAACGTTTCATTGTCTATGGTTACGCGCGCGAAATTATTGTTTTTTTATTTGAGCATTGTGGGTAATTGGTATTTTTTTTCATATTGTACCTATACCTACAGAGTTGTTTGCAGTTCTGCACGAATCTTCTGTCATGTGTTCATGAATTTAACTTTTAATTTTTTATTTGAATTTCTATTATCTGTTCTATTGGCGCGAGTGAAATCAACAGTAAAATGGTGTTTAGTATTCGCGATATGTTATTTAGGTTACGGTACGCTTATGACGAACGCGATTATTTGGATGATAACATGAAGGTATGACATTTAACATCATTATTACCACTTTTAACTAACTATACGGAGTGTAACATTGATATGGGTCAGTGAGGGAAAGTCTGAAACTATTTTTACGAAGATCTGTTCTTAGGAACCATGTTATCGATTTTAGTAAAAATAAAACTGCATTCATAGATTAAAAAAAAACTTGTACTCAGGTCGGGAATCGAACCGGCTTAAAAAGATCTTGGTAAGTCTTATAGTTTCAGACTTTTCCTCACTGACCCATATCAATGTTACACCTATAGGTATACTTATAAAATTATTGTTAATTTGTAAGTTACTTTTCTAAATGAATGAGTCTTGAGAATTTTTTAATAAATAATTAATTTTCTGTTTACAAAACTGAACACGCTAACAAATATAACGAACCAATGTTTTTAACGTGATTGAATATACACAACCGTACAATCGTGGTTAACAAAGCAAGCGATGGAACGTCGCGTATTCAAGGAAGAAAACTTATGGTTCTCATACCACGTGTCATCGTTTGAGTATTAATCATTGAATGGTTATATAGCTTGCCAGCACACCTGAGAGGTTACTGTTTCCTAACAATCTAACAATATTAAGGTCGCAAGCACTTTTGTCGAATACTATACGAGGAAGCTTTTGCCTTGTCACGGTCGTGTGTTGTTGTTTTGATGTGATGATAGTATCATTTATAAGAGACTAGCTGCTACCGGTGGCTATGCCTGTGTGGAATATTTTTTACAGGAGATACTGAGGAGTTAGTGCTTGGATTTTTTTTATTGATTTTATCAGTAACCGCTCCCTATATTGAACTTGTGCATTATATGGATCGCTGGGACTTGTTTATAATTTAGTAGTGGACACCCGCGGTTTCGCCCGCTTGACAAATTATACACAACAAACACCTTTCTTGAGAACCACTCTATCCATTTGTGAAAACCGGATCAAAATCCGTTGCGTAGTTTTAGAGATCTGAGCATACATACCGACGGAAGCGACCTTGTTTTATAATAATAATTATGTAATGATGATATACTATATGTATAGTGATTTCTCCCGGCTTTGATCACCATAACGCCACGGGTACTATTTTAGATACTAAACATAGTTGTGGAGAATACATCTAACAGTTATTCCCTTCTTGCAAATTTCATCAGTCCCATACACTAGTTATTCTGTGAAAAAAGACAGAAAGCATAAATCAAATGGTATTGGGAGGCCGGAAATTGATACCGTTCTGACGTAGCTACCTCTGTCCCCATCGTACATAAACTTGCTCCGAATGACGTGTTGCTTGCCGGTATAGGTAGGTAGATACTACGAAATTGGAATTTTGTATAATCTATCTAAAGACTTTGTTTATGTTAGTAAATGTCAAAAAAATTACTGCAATTTTACAATGTTCCTATGATAATATCATGAATATTTCATAGCAACCCTCTTTGCGGGAGGCCTATGCCCAGCAGTGGGCATCAAATGGGCTGTGACGATGATGATAAACAAAGAAGTAAAGTAGACGTGTTCACAAAAGGCAATATCTAATTACTTTTATGCCAGAAAAGTAATTGAAAACATATTACTAGAAACTCATCCCAAAAATTACTCTGGTTTCGCAATCCAGTCTAATCGGTGTTACTGTTTCACGAACCAATTTTAAATTTTAGTGAAACTGCGGAGGGCATTAAACGTTAATGCAGCAACAATATTCCCGGGGACGGGCTATCGTAAAAACTTTGCCCACTAGCCACCCGGGTGCAGCGTAAATACGACCGGAGACCCGACGTCGCGCACTTAAACAATGTTTTAAAACGGAAATTTCAATAACCTAAGAAGTTTCACAACAATGTTGATGGTTTTACGCGGAAGATTGGATTGTTAAGAAGCTCTCGCTCGTCTATGACTTCATTAAGCACATTTGCTATAAAGAATTACTTTACTACCTGTTACAATTTATTAAGGTCATTATCATTTAAGTACCACTAGATTAGAATAAGAAACACCTATTAGTTCTTAATTAAGAACCTGGTGAGCACAAACCCGAACCCGAACGAATAAACCGAATCAACCAAGTTCCCGCACCACCCCCCATGAGCTGCCGAGAAGAACTTATATCTCCTACCAGAGTTTACCCTGTAAACTCTGAAATCACCTTCATTGCGACTAGCCCAGAGGTCCGACAGCAACCAAACTTTATATTCATGCTCCATTGAGTGACTCTTCTTATAGTTCCTTATTCTATGATAATACAGTTAGGTACGGCAACAAGTTCTATGATGTCCCGAATTTCGTGGAACTTGGCACATCTCCTTATCATAACTTTGGTGGGCCAGGGGAACTTGGTCAGTCTTCACACGGAGTGTTTTGGCCTTGGAATTGTATATCTTATAAGATTATTGCGGAGCTATCAAAATATACCTATAATATCTCGTTGTAAATTCATAACTATAAAATGGAGACATCGGTCAATATACACACACATAAAATTCAATTACGCCTACATTTCGTCCGTCACTTGGGTCCCACGTAAGAGAGGTTATTGCCTTTTCGAGCACTAAGTATTTGTGTCTGTCTAAAGATGTTGATCAATGTATAGCAAAGAATATGGAATAGTACAACGTACCTAAGAAGAAACACCGTCTCTCAAGTGCCGGGAGTCCCCACACGAAGCCGTCCCGCTGACCCCGCAGCAGGGAGGCGAAGTGTCTAAATGAATTCTCAACCACGAAAAATAAATATTAGTATGTATTATGTGGTCAATTTTCGTAAATCATTTTTAAGGTATCCAGCAGTATCCAATAGTAGTTTGGTAAGGAAACAGTTATATTGCAACGTGCTTGCAACCAATTCATGTCCCAACGGGTAGTAACCCTGGCAAGCACACCCCAGCTTGGTTACGAATTTATTTTTCAACGGCTGACTAGTATTGAACTCTGATATTTGTAGTTAAACGACAATGCTTTTATTTGTCGTATACAAACATTTAAGGGCGAGATTTAGAACCTAAATGGTTCCATTCTTATTTGTTTCTATTTGATTTAGTTTATTGTAAAATGTGTTTCTATAGTGACGCTTTGAAATTATTTGAATTCTTTTTTTTTTCATACTGTCGATTGACGACATTTAGTGGAATCTGCTACACATATTGCACAAAAACACATATACTTTTCCACTGTTATAATTTTGTTTTAACTGACCGGTTTCATCTCCCGGCATCATCAATATAACAGTGGAAAAGTATATGTGTTTTGTAAAATATATTTGAATTCTGTAATTTATACCTTACTTACTTTAAAAATATTGTTACAACAAAAATTTTACATTCCTGAAATATTCACTGGCGAAAAACTTTCAATTAACTTCATTTTTCGTGGTGCAGTCAAACAAAATAGTGATTGAAATTTTTGTATCGCATATTTTGATCGCTACTCCCAATATAGGTGCTTCAGACCGATTGCTAGCCGGAGAGCGAAACTAGCTGAACTTCACATTCCAATGTTCAATGTTCAGCAACTCGAACTGTACTACTATAGTTCGAGTTGCTGAACATTGAACCTATGTATAGGTAGATTAGTAATTGGTATTCAGTGCACTGAACGGCCTTACGACAAAAATTAAAAATGATTGTATTACCTTTCACACGCGCTGAGTAAATGGGAAACCGAGCGTTTATTTTTATATTACGGGATTAGGTTTATTTGTAATGTTTGGGTTGTTATGTGTTACCTTAGTTACCTTTTTAATAGCGAATTGTTAATTCAGAATTTCGAAATACATTGTTTGTGCATAAACTCACATATTATGTACGGTATATTGTACCATCATCATCAGAAGTCAATAAGTATGTACTGTAGATACTGTAGATACCCCGTAATTTGTAATAAACTTTATTGAACTTAAACTTACAGTGTCGTTTTTCAAACAGAAAGGTAGATGAGAAACAATAGGGTTATTCTACTTCTATATCCTTATATTTATTTATTTATTGGGAAAACAAACAGATACACACTCAGCTTATTAACTACTAGCTGATCGCCGCAGCTCCGCCCGCGTGATTTAGTTTACTCGTTCCCGGTTCCCGTAGGAACATATTACCGGGATAAAAAGTAAGCCTATGTTATTCAGGGTGAATGTAGCTTTCCAATGGTGAAAGAATTTTTGAAATCTGCACAGTAGGTTTTGAGTTTATTCATTACAAACATACACACAAAAATACAAATCTTTCCTCTTTATAATAGTAGTATAGATCCCGTGGGAACACATTGCCGGTATGAAAAGTATATAGCCTATGTTACTCAGGGTGAATGTAGCTTTCCAATGGGGATATAATTTTTGAAATCGGCATTGTAGTTTTTGAATTTATTCATTACAAACATACACACAAAAATACAAATCTTTCCTGTTTATAATAGTAGTATAGATTATTAACAAATAACTAATATATATATATGTGTAGCTCACAACGTTATCCTCATAACTAACGTTTTACACGTTAGTAATAAAATATTTTTAATTTGACCCTATAAATACCTGAAGCCAGTTCGCGCCGATAAAGCATCCATGGAACTTAAAAAGTATGCAACAAAAGAATGCAACGGTTAATTAACATTGACGAGATTCACAATCGACGCCCTCATAATTACTTTGTTAATATTTACACTGAGTGGAAGTTTAAACATGCGAATTGTACACTTTTCCACTTCGACCAATTAATAGTCTGAGTTAACATCAACCAACAAAGGCGGTCCCTGTCATCGCCGAACAAACGCGTAAATGTTTACTCGACGCATGCCTCGCTGTATGCATCAATTAAAAATATATTACTGTACGGGATGACTTCCGTTTGCCGATCCGATGAGTTTCGTTTCGATTCGACATCGCACGAAAAACCTTAGGGTTGTCAATGTCAAATTTTATTCTGATTTAACAACTATTACTTAGACTGGTAAAGTATGTGATGTTTTACCGTGAAGTTGTGTGAGTTGTGGATTGTACTTGTCACAGCCCACACACCTTCTCGCCCAATCGACTGGACTAATTTGATGTGAATGTTGTTGAGATTAAGAGAGATAAACGTTTTCAAACAGTCACGGGCATAATAAGTTAAATAAAAAAAATTGTGCTCCTTGTATATGGTACAATTTGCAATATTAAACTGCCAACCCTGTGCAAGCTACATCTATACTAACAAAAATCATACTTTTATATTCCTATTCGTGCCGAATGCATAACGCTCACATCACGTCGTCGCATCGTTCACTGATAATTTTTATACGCTCAAATGAACGTATTTGCACAACTTTTATTCTCACCGTTTAACTTTCGCTGGATGCGAATTCGTTTTTTTATTATTTGCATATGAATTTATCGTTTGTCATTTTTTAAGGGAAATATTGCTCGTGAAACTACCGATTGTTTATCTATCGGTCTAAATTCAATATTTGGAACTCATAAAAGAGATTTTTCAAATTGTTTGCTAGCATGGAATATCGGTATTGGAATGCAGGTGTAACATATTTGCAGAGTGTGGTTCCATAATATATTTTGTGTTCGTATGAACTGCTATTGTCAATTTCAGGTTGTATTAAATTTCTCAGATATTTGATATATTTATATGATCTTGTGAACGGATTTGACTCGGTGGTTTTAGGCTATAATATGTCTCTGACATCTGTATTGTTGGAAGCTTGAGGGTGAATAAAGATTTTTTAAAAAGGAACCTTTCTTTGTAGTTCACTTTAGAAACAGTTATTAATATAAGAAATATGTAGAAGTGTAACAGTAGTTCTGTAGTTATCACATTTTGAAAAGCGAACTTAGAATTTATTTGCCAGAACATCTTCCGTGGTTTAGTAGGAGCACTGCATGCACGTTAGGAATTACGTGGACTGAGTTCTTCAACACACACACATATCACGGCTATATCCCCGAAGGGGTAGGCAGAGGCGCATTACACACCCACAATTTGCCAGCATTTTTAGTCTCACGTAATCGGGGGCAAGCCTATTGACGTCACCGGGCACTCTAAAAAGTGGGTTATGTCCAAAATGGCCGAATTAGTTTAATAAAATAAGCAGCTATATTATAATTTTGAAAACAAAATATGAAACCCGTTGCCTTGCGATGAAATGTTGATGAAAGGCAACAAACTCTTACGTGCCAGCCGCTGTGGTTAAGCCAATTTAAGTCTCTGGCGTCTCGGACTAAGTTCTTAGAAAATAGAAGACATTACAACGTCGACATATGTTTCACCTCTACACGAGGCAGACTGTTTTAGAGAGAACAGCTGTTCTCTCTGAGACAGTCTTGAGATTTTAGCGAAATAATGCTATGAATTAAAGTTTTGAACATCATATTTACCAATGCTTTGTCATGGACTTTCGCCAGGTAACGCCTGATTCCATCCCATATTTGAAAATTGTTTGATTCAAACTAAACAAATATACACACATTGGTCATTAAAGATACTGATAAATACATACATCTAGTGATAAAGCAAAGGCTATAATTTCCTAAGTAATAAGTATTTTTACAGACCTAACTATACCTAAAAAGTCTTCCTTTTTCAATCTTTTTAACATACCAGCTATAGAAAATAAAAGTTCTAAGTCTTCAGCATAACCAGCCTTTGTAGATAGTATAGCATAAATTGACCAAAAGTTTTATATAACGAATATTAAAACCGTTTCCATATTTTAAATGGAAGGTCTACAAATATGTCGGTGATCACCCGTGCGCCGTCTTTGTCAAACTTCTTTGTGTCGGTCCGCGGTCCGACCATTAATATATTTCCGACAGCAGTTCCGCTAGTTTTGAACCCTGTACTATTACTTGCCGCTAATGATGTGGGTGAACCATTTAATAATACACCCAGGGTAAAGTAAAATTACCTACTAAACTCTTTATGAGACTCGTTATAGAGATTATGGCATTTTATTGGATTAAATTTACGGTATACCCGCATAGATATCGCATATTACAGGTACCTAGGAGAATTTTTTCAATTACCTTTATCATTTTTAGAATAACATACTCTTGCCAAGAAATATTAATATTATTAATATTATTTGGAATTTTAATCACATATCAAGGGAAGAATACTTTAGATGTATTTATATTTACAGAGGAAAGTCTTCCAATTTTGTGAGCGGCTTAACCGATATATCTATGTGAAAAAGTATCAACAAAGCAATCTTTCGCCTAGAATATGAATACAATAATATCCGAAGATTTATCCGCAGTCGGCCGCTACACTTGTTTACACGAATTTCACGAAGCGCGGAAGGCTGCATATTTTAAACCTCCAGCCCGCTCCGATATGTTTATCTTGGTCTCATCTCGATATATTTATTGGTAAAAGCCACGATCGGGATCTCTCTTCTTATTGATTCCAGGCGGAGAACGTAATCGGTTTTATCTGTTTATTGTTGTTGTATCAAGGTATACTAATATTAAAAAGAAGAACGTTTTGTCTAATATAAAATTTTGCCTACATCTGAAATTTCTAACTGCAAATTGTTAACATTTCCTACCTTCCTACGTTAGTTAATTTTAAAAGTTTATGCCTATTTGCGAATGTTTTCATTTAAAACGAAACGAATTCGCGTCAAAGGTGTAATTTAACATGGAATTAAAACTAGACGGGTACAGACGCGTTTGGCAACATGTAACATGTTCTGATGTTGGCTTTTCATCAGCATTGTAATCGTGCAAAAATATTGGTTAGAAATGGGTTGGAACACGGCCGAAGCGCACCTGCCTAGAATTAAATAAAAATAACCCTCCGAATGAGCATCAGAATGAACGCAATGTGTAATTTATGTTCAATGTTTGTGAAACGGTATGTTTAGCATATCAAAATACGTCGAGTGTAAATTTTGTACTGTGTGCGAACCTCCCTAGCTTTTCTTAAAAGTTTAACTTTACAGTGACATTACGAGTAAGTATTTGACTTTTAAAAACAATACGGTTGTCCTTCACATTACAATGTATCTATAAGTAAGTATTACACCCAAATCTACAACCAATCTTCAACACCACAAAGGATATTGCTACGCGTCCATACATCATTCACCCCAGAACCAATTAAATGTGAAATATTTTTCTAATTCTCATTACATTGTATTTTTAAGACGGACAAGCGCAAGAATCCAACAAATGTCAGATTTTAAGGTTATGTTTGCGCAAAAACCGACAATAGTTGGTTAAGTATTTTTTAATTGCTCGGAAATCGGAATGGACTTTGTAGTTCGAACCCTTTAAATACTTTTTCTAGACATTATTGATAGGTAGTAGAAATAACCATTAGCAAGCAATCTATAAATACAACAGGTTAAGTTTTGCAGACAAATACGATAACAACTGCATACCGTATTGATTGTCTCTGTATCTATCAATAGTATTTTTTTTTTGTACATGGCTTAGACTGATGGCGATTGTGCCAAAGCCCAATGAATATAAAAAAAATAGTATTTAAAAAGTAATATGTGACAGTAGTGACAGTTATGACAGCCTGCTACTTGCTTGTGGATTGTGGAATAAGGATGTAATTGATATTATTCATTATGAGAAAATCGATTTTATTTTTATATACTACTCTGTCAAGAAAGTGCCGGGAAAAGATCAATAATACACAAAATTTTTGTTATTCATCCAAATATTTAATTTTCAAAGTATGCTCCTTCAGAAACTATACACTTACGCCAACGAATAATCCAATCATCAAAACTTTTTTTGAACGCTGATTCCGGAATAGAGTTTAGTTCTTGCCGCGAATGCTCCTTTATGTCTTCTACCGATTGAAAGCAGGTGTCACGAAGTGGTAATTTGAGTTTAGGAAAAAGAAAGAAGTCAGCTGGAGACATATCTGGTAAATATGGTGGTTGCTCGATGGTATTTGTTGAGTGTTTGGACAAAAATTCCTTCACAATAATGGCCTTGTGCGAAGGCGCATTATCGTGGTGCAAAATCTAAGAATTTTCTTTCCACAAATCTGGCCTTTTTCGTCGAATTTGCTCTCTTAAACGCCTCATAACGCTTAAATAATATTCTTTATTTACCGTTTGACCTTCCGGCAAGAATTCCGAGTGCACAACACCGCTATAGTCAAAGAAAACAGTCAACATGACTTTGACTTTAGATCGACTTTGGCGTGGTTTTTTCGGTTTTGGTTCAGTTGGAAGGCGCCACTCCGAAGCTTGTTGACTAGTTTGCATGTCAAACTCGTAAACCCACGTCTCGTCACCAGTAACAATGCGTTTCATCGGTTTTGGTTCAGTTGGAAGGCGCCACTCCGAAGCTTGTTGACTAGTTTGTATGTCAAACTCGTAAACCCACGTCTCGTGAGTACGTGAGTAACAATGCATTTCATGAATGTTGGGTTGGAATTGACTCGTTCTAGCATGTCCTCAGCGACTCTCATGCGATTGAGTTTTTGAAGAAAATTTAGGTCTTTTGGGACTAGCTGAGCGGCAACTCGTTTCATACCCAAATGATTAGTTAAAATGGTACGGATCGACTCGTCAAATACAGAAAGTTCGGCGGCTATCTCCCTCAAACTTGAATGAGGATTTTCAGTCACTATTTCCTTCACTTTTGCGATGTTAACTTCGGTTGCAGACGTTGATGGCCTACCATAGCGAGGCTAATCTTCCATCACATCTCGACCGCTTTTGACCGCTTTGTACCACTCATAAACACGTGTTTTTGATAAAGTTGATTCACCGTAAGCCTTCTGTAACATTTTCAGTGTCTCCGAACACGAAATTCCATTGGCGATGCAAAATTTAAGACAAACTCTTTGTTCGATGTTTTTGTCCATTATGAAATTCGCAATACACACATGATATGATATAACTAAAAACAGCACTGTATTTAATATAAATAACAGATGCAACTCAAAGTCCGCGCCAAAATGGAAAACAGTTGTGCCAATCTAACAACAACAAAAAAATCATAAGTACAAAAAATCAAAAATACAACAATAACAAAAAACAAAAATTTTAATCTGGAACCATAAACAAATCATCATTTGTTGACTGAATGTATTATATTGCTTATTATATTGCTCGTCAACTTGACTTCACCTCGCTTGATGGTGAGCTGACATCAACGATGTCACAACGGGTGGTCAAAATAGTAGTGAAAACGTGATATATCGATTATTTGGTAATCGATATAAGTTATAATACGATTATATTACTTGATTATCGATCACTTTAATTTTGAATTTGGTTTATTTTTATATATACCTACTTATATAGGAATTGACTGAGCTATCTGGATCGGAAGTGCATATAAAATGCGATGACGGGACAGAAATAGATAAGTCCCCTAGGAAGATTTGCAAGCGTCTTTCGGGCAGAGATATATGCCATAAAGGAATAGTGGAACACCTTACCACAACGGGTAAGGTGACCATCTACAGCGATAGCCAGGCTGCACTGAAAGCACTTGACAAAGTGGAGACAACATCAGCAATAGTTAAGGAATGTAAGAAATCATTGGACAGGCTGGCCAAGAACATCAACCTAAAGATTGCCTGGGTCCCCGGACACGAGGGTAACACGGGCAACAAGCGGGCCGACGAACTAGCCAGCGAAGGTGCTGACGAAAACTTGGTGGGACCGGGAACCCGGCTGCCCATAGCGCACAAAATCACCAAAGGAGTAATCAGCCACAAAACTAAAGTAGAAACCAACCAAAGATGGAGGGAGAACCTCGACTGGAATGAGACAGTCGAAAATCTTCATCAAGGGAATGGACGAGAAAAGGACGAGTCATTTCATGAAACTCCCAAGAGGAAACACCATAGAAGTGATAACAGGACACTGTCGACTGAATAGACATCTGACAGTGATAGGAGTAAGAACCGACCCCAAATGCCCAGAGTGCATGGACAGCGAAGAAACAAGTTTACGCGCATCGTAAAAATTAGGTAAACAAATAGGGGGCGGGCCGCGGGACAGCGCGGCGCTAGCGCCTTTGACCCTTCTTTTTGCGACCTTTCTTTTTGCGACCTTTCTTTTTGCGAGCTGCCAGTCGGTTGCTAGATGCGCGCGCGTCACCGGTGTGCGTCACTTGTCCTTGTGTGCCACGATTTTTCGCGTTACCGTGTATCGTCGATCTGACTATCGCCATGCCTTATCAGTATTCCAATGTGGAATACACGAAAATGGTGAGGATGCTTGCTAGGCGTGATGATAATGTGGCTGAAGCCTGCCGCCAATATGCAGTAAGGTTTCCAAATCTACCTACGCCGAGCCGGGCAACGACGTTATCTGCTGCACAGCGATTACGCGATTACGGGCAGTTCCAGCCCAGGTTCAGTGATAGTGGTCGTTCACCGAGGCACTCAGTACGGGAACAAGAAAGAATACTGGAGTTCTTTGAGGATAATCCCGCCGTAATTACCCATTGGTACTACGTAGCGTGGTAGCGCGGGGTAATGACCCCGCGCTTACGGTTTAGTGTGAAATGAAATGAATTAATTCTTCGCGTGGAGTTTCATTCACAACGAAGGCAAATATCCATACCATCTTCATCGTGTCTAGGAACTCACCGACCAAGACAAACCTGCGCGTGTGGATTTTTGCAGTGCGTGTGTCGACCTTCAGTTTATGAACTGAACATAGACTTAATAGTGTCGCGTTATAACAATAAAAACTTGAAAAGTCATTATTAAGAAATGTATGCAGTTTTATTAAAAGTCGTAGAACAAACGTTGTTACTTATGATGTCTGCTACCTACCCCTGGGAGGATGCTAGTTAATTACAAATAATCCTGTATTGCTCGTCAACTTGACTTCACCTCGCTTGATGGTGAGCTGACATCAACGATGTCACAACGGTGGTCAAAATAGTAGTTATTTATTTGTGAGGTAAAACATTACTATGTTTTTTATTATTTATTATTATTTGGTAATCGATATAAGTTATAAGACGATCATATTACTTGAAAATCGATTACTTTCATTTTGAATTTGGTTCAGTTGCGCATCCTTAACCGGCTGTCGTTGATTGAAAATCGGTAGTAAGTATAAATCGTTACATTATTCTTAATTATTAATTCAGAATACATCCTTGTCCGTGTGATATAGATATTTGCCTCTAATTCATTAAAATAGATAAATAATTATGGTTTAAGCCACATGTTTGTTGGTTCTGGGGCGAGATTCGACGATGTCCTTTATTCAGCGTAGGTACTCGTAGTGCCCACCTTTCTCTTCACTGATACGAGCGTGAGAAGATATTACCTAAGTTGCGTTATATACAGACTGACATACCATTAACGTAATAGTCGAATCATAAGTATTATTACGATCCAATTAGCTAACGAACTTCGAAATAGCCATTGTTTATGTGTGCGTTGTGGTAGTTTCTCAGTTTTACGGCACTATATGTTAAGTGACACTCGTAAAAGTGCTGTAGTTGTTTTACACCGTTCGTAAACTGTAAGAAGTGTCTTGATTATATAGAAGAAAAGTTAGTCGTTTTACTCGTAATCTATTCACATTGTAATCGATATGGGACGCACTTACATTATACCCACTAAATAACATCTGATCACATTTGGTGTAGGTATAATTACATTTCTGCATTTTTAGTCAAAGATAATAATCAACACACATGCGTAATGCAGTTTTCTCAATTCTGTTGTGCACAGAAACCTATTACAGGGATGCTATAGTTGCGTCTAAGAATAATCTTATTAACATTATAATTTCAGCCAAACTGTTCATTAGTAAGAGCGTTAGTAATGAAAAGAAACACTACACAAAAACGGTGTGCGATATTTTCATCATACAAAATCTTTCACATTATAAATACTGTCCTTATTAGAATATATTACAATGTCAAATAAACGGGTCCAAAGGTTAAACCTTGTTGAGTAATAGATTCTGACAAAACTAGAAAGGCTATCATTACAAATGCCTTCTAAATATAATTCGCACACTTTACTTTCTACCAAATACATAAGAAGTTTAAACCCATTGACTACCGTGATCGGTCTCAAATACCACAGGGTATACTAGATTAACGCAGAACACTACCGTGAGTAAAAACAGCGTACTAGGAACTGTTATAGCTCGAACCGGCACGTCTGTAACAATATTTATTGCTGTACCAATGGCATTTTCGGACCCCGTCGGGGTGTTACTACACAAATAAATTTCGATGGGTCCGTTCTCTTAGAGACGTGTATTGAAATATGTTCGATATTTTATTAGATAGTGTACTGAATATTTAGTTAATATGTTATTTGTAACGGTATAGGTAGGTACTTTATTTTTTATGGAGGTTTATTTATTATTTATATAACATTAATAGTTATTTTTATGATCTATAGATGATGTAATATTTAAATCGATATAGTATGAATTCCTCAGCTTTTGTGGTTAAGATTTCCGGTTTTCATACAGAAACAAATTATAGCGATAAAGAGTGTTCTAAACATAATTTATTCATCGTAATATTACTCACCACTGTGCCAAGTTTCATTAATATTTGTCTAGCATATTTAAGCCCGACTACTCACAATACTACTACGATTTATTTGAGCTAAGATAACAAGCCCAAGATCTATGAACAGATAAATCCCTTGTACTCATATTTTCATACATTCTGACTTGGATAGATCTTTAATTATTTCAGATCAAAATATATTTTTTACCTCAAAGTTTCGATTCTAGCAATGTGGTTTTAATTTAGGTACATTAAGCTCTTAATTTTTTGGTAAATACAGAACAAAATAGTGCTAAATACGTACTATATTATGTTAGCTATGTGTATTGTGGACGGTGTGGCCGGGGCGACCGCAGTGGCCGCGCTGTCAACATCAGCTGCGTAGTCGGGGGGTTACAGATAGTTGTGTTCACTTCATGTAATGCAATCCCTATTAATTACTTTTGTACTTATGGAAATGTTTGCTTGTTACAGGTAATTACGATTGGTATACAAGATATTCGGAATTTGGTAAAATAAAAAGATGGCACAGAGAGTCACAGGGTAAACAGATTTATTCACGTATGACATTGGACTTTGTCTATATTTGCTAGAGCCTCTTCCGTATTTCAGCTGGTGCACCGCGTAGAGTTGAGGATGATATGCGTCAAAAAAAAAATTGTAGGTAAGTAACACATACCTTTTAAATTATCCACATTTCACGAAATTAAACGATATCATTTTTCTTTTGTTCAAGTGACATTATTAGTAATATAAATGACTTTAGCGTACTATGATCGCAATATTGCTTAATAATAAGCGTTCTAAAGAAAATTTATCACAAGTTAAAAGCTTTCGTAAAGTTGACATTCTTTGAAGTACGGGCAGTGTTGAAAGTAAACTTTTCTAAATAAATGATGTAGTTAAAATTTACTAGACAAATAAGTCTCCTCTAAAGTAAACGTACTTAGAAGTTGTAAAAGAACTATTTGTTCACACCACTGAAACCATAAATATCAAAATTTATCCGGCACGAGCGGGACAGAAATATCATATTTTCTCGACCACGTACGGCGGAGTCTGTGCATTGTGTGTGCGCGAACCTCTTTCGTTCACAAAAGCCTCCTTTATTATGCTCCTGTGTAGGATATGAGGAAATTGGTTGAATGGGTTTATATGAAAAACTCACGTAATCTTCGCGGGGTGCGGCCCACAATATCCAGTACGCGGCTCGCATGAGGCGATTCTTATTAAAAAAAATTAATTGTTAAAATATAAACAAAATACATGCTAACAAAAAAACACTTGTACACCGTTTCACTTTTATTTAATTTTCAGGATTTCAGGACAGAACAACCTTTGATAATGCTATAAAGCGAAACCGGCCAGGTTGAATCCTGTAAATTAAATAAAAGTGAGACGGTGTACAAGTGTTTTTTGTTAGCATGTATTACTTTAAGTTTCACCAAGTGCCGACAATCGAAACCATCAACTATATAAACAAAATAGTAACTTAATTCAAAGTAGGTGCCTATTTGGGTCAATATTATAAAGAAACTACGAAATATGATTTAAACACACTATTTTTTTATTCTCCTACACCGAATATAATTTTATTATTTGCCTTCATCTCATTTTCATTTCAATTCAGAGAATGGACCCGTTTCCGTACCTACATTGTATGCGAATACATGAACATAAGACCTGACGGAATAAAACTTTTCATGTGGGCAGCGATCACACAGGGGTGTTTATTGTCATTTGAGGCCGCAGATATATTTTGTGAGAGCGTCCACGTGCGGTAGATACGTAATAAAGTACAGATTCCCAACGAGCGGTGTGACTTGCCGAGACGGTGAACAACGCCGACCGCCATACGCCATCGGCATCTCGGATCGCGATCGGTGTTAGAACATGCCATGGAATATAAATTCAGTATCTTTCACTTAGAACGCTTCAATACTCAGCAACGTCTCTTACCAGTTATGAAAATTCCGACACTGACATTCTAACTCACTCCAGAGATTTTTGCTGAGCTTTGCGGTATTCGTCGGGATGTTTTAAAGAACAAAGTCTGTAACATTTATTTCAGGCTACATTTTATGTAGGTGAAAATGTGGTCCGCTTTGGTTTATTTGCGTGCCGCCTTTCTCATGAAATTGCGCTGTTTCATTGCTTATAAGCCGTTTTGAGGTTCACGTTACAGTTACATTTTTTATCGTGATGTATTTTTTTGTAAATTGTCTCTGGTGACCTACTTTTATGTGTTTATAATAAACTGCATTATTAAGTTATGTATATAATAACTTGAAAAACTGTATTACACGTGGAATATGATCATTTAGTCTTGACTTAATGACAAGGGCTGCTGTGTTAGTCGATTATCTCCTAAAATTAAAGCAGTCATATAATCCCGAATGGCTATCGAATAACAAATGACACAGCAAAATAGGGTGCCTGAAAGAAACCCAACATAAATTGCCAAAACCCATCAACCATTAACAATTACAAAAGAAAGGTAAGGAATGAAATGTTTTATTCATTGCGTTAACGAGAAAATTACCGAGAGGGTGGCGGCGCGGCAGATCCGATTGCAAGGACTCTGGGACCTTTGTCTTCAGGGAAAAGTGTTCCCAACAAGTACCCACCAGATATTAGTGAGTACTAACCACCGTAAATACTTTAGCGATCGGTCTAATTAAACTAATGCTATATGTATCACATTATCATATAGACGACTATTTAGTATGAAATGAATCTGTTAGTGACCAACTTGTAATTTGCTATAAGCTATTCGTTAGCCTTAATTAACCAGACCGTATCCTTTGCCCCGTGTGCTATCATAACATTCTATTACCCAGGAGTCTAGATGAAATGTTGTAAGACAAAGTCAACTCTTGATACTATGTTGAAGAATTTAATTAATTAGTGCAGTAATAACACTCCAGTTTTAATTTTACTAGGATATTTATTATTGTAATATTCCGCTTAGATTTATATTTTGTCTAAAACTTGGGTGTATTTGTCTTAATATTACATGAAATCATGTTTTTACAATTATTAACAGAGATATAACGCCCTATCTTAACAAGGGGTAAACAGAAATGCATTACACACCCACAAGTAATTTTGTCAGTCCCACGGGTGCCAAGGGGGCAAGCCTATTGCCGTTACCGGGTACTGTAGAATATTCAAAACCACTCTGTAATTCAAACTGAAATTCTCACAGCCAAGGCAAGTTCAATTGAAATCTGTCAAGTATACAAACCTATAAACACAGAAAAATGTGCTCCTAAACTAATAGAAATCTACTTCCAATAGACTTCTTCATTAATACCACTGTGAAACCAACTTATCCACGATGACGTAACGACTTCACAAAATCTGTATACAACCCAACAACGTTTGCTAATTACGTTAACTTCTTTCGGGTTCAGTACAAATTCTGAATGGGCTGTAAAGAGTGTGAATTTGCATCGAGAGTATTTTTCGTCAACAATTAGGTCGTTGGGCTTTGTCTGTGCCGTCCGGGGGTTGGTTTTAACGACATTTTAAAAGATTTCATCGCAAGACTGGGGGCTTATCTCGAACATGCTGCCTGCTTGTTACACAAAACCCTTTATTAACTTTACGAGGCTTTTAGCGAATAACACAAATAAATACGACGAAGGTTTTACTACTGTGAAACTTTTTACAATCATGGTAAGTTGTAAATAAATAAAAAAAAAATTGTTGATGTTCTCTCCATCGTCGCTGTCACAACAAAATTTATCAATAACTAATACTTATACCTACTAAATATACCCATATGGAAATCTGGTTTGTTCATTAAACAAGTTTATTGACTGCTCATCCAATTCATCCTAAATCAAAATACGTATCATTATATACAATTTCGTGGAAAGCACAAAGTGAGATTGATGAAACATTAATTTGATCCATAGGTGTTTAATTCTGTTCGATGCAGTGAGTTCACAATAGAAATATCACGAATTGAATAGTCTCACATTAGCTTGCTGATGTACCTAAAGAATGACTCGTTCGTACATACATAAACTACGTTTTTTTTATTTATCCGTTGTATTGAAATTCGGCATCCGGTACTCAGTTTATTGAAATTCTTGCGTAAGCTATGAAAACGCTTATAAATAATGAGCTTGTGATCCACTTGCTTACTGGTTATGATCACATGTTTACGACTCGAGACTGATTTTAGCCTAATTAGGAACACCTTTGTGGCGTATTATCTACGATGTATTATGGTTGACGTAACGTCAAATGAATGGAAACATAAAGGCAAACAGTAGGTTGTTGGGGTATCAGTGTCAGGCGGTTAAATCAGTTCTGTTATTATTGGATACAATCAATCACAATTGTATATTAGTTTTCCAAGACGTACCTACTATGTTTTGAGAAATTGATACCTACGCGTAAAGTACTTTTATAAACATTTTAATATTTTTCGTGGTTGCTAAAATTACTAAGTTTCTGTTATGCTTTGCATTGTGACTTTTTCATGGTGATATTTTTATCCTGTTATTATTTTTGAGAATATGTAGGTACTTATTCTTATTTGAGTTATAAAGCAAAGCACTTACTAAACATACATATTTATGATGTATATTGTAAAATATGTTTTAATAAATTTCGTATGTAATAAAACCTACTTATCTATACATATTATAAAACAAAGTCCCCGCCTCGTCGTACTGCACCGATTTCCATGCTGCTTTCGCTAATGTATAGAGTGCTTCTTGAGGAAGGTTTAAGTATATGATTTGTAACTGGCGAAGCCGTGGGTATCTGCTAGTATTTTATAAAGTACATTACAACTTATTTTCAGTTAGGACATAGGTACTATAAGGATTGAGAGACGTGAACTACCCTAAAATTACCACAGTTAGGTACAAAATATTTTAAAAAATGGTTATTATATTAGGTATTCATATTGCTTTATAGATATCTACTTATTGTTTTCCTAGAGCCTTATTTTTATACGCCATTGAAACAAGAAAGTTATTTTGATAAAATATTTGTCGGACTCCAAAGATCATTCATCTTTCTACTCAAGGGGATGAGCACTAACTCTTTGTTTATTTCGTACGATAGAGGTATGAAGTCATAAAATAAACCATTCAATAAATGACTGTGCATTTGACAAACGAGCATTCACAGATATATCCGGTAATAAACCAGCAAAATGATCCTCCATAGCGCATTATGTAATATAGGAGTTCCAGGAAGGGTAGATATCCCGGATCTTGGATACGTTATACCACAATCGAGATCAATGATGAAGGAAATTTATTCAATGTCTTGTATTGAATAAAGTGACCTTTCATCAATAAAAACATTCCATGAGCGCCATATTTTCTCGTTTGTCATTGACATATTTCACAATATAAAATATTCGTTTAGTCCTTGTAATTTGTTTTATGGCTGTAAATAACTGCAAAGTAACAATAATAATCGTGCTGAATGCCCTGTCAATTACCTATGGTGACCATAAATAATATCTTCATGGTTACCACTTAATTCTTTACCTCTTGGGGGTATTCTAAAAGTATTCATACTTACTTAATTTTCCTAATTATGTACCTATCTACTGAAAAGCGGTAAGGAGGTCATAGATTATAAAATAATACGAGACCGTTCAGTCAGGCGTAAATGTAGCCGGTTGAAAGGCATTATTACTAACACACAATTCTTAAAAATCACAACACAAGGCAGACTCATGCTTGTTTTTCTTAAATCTCGTGAACAACTCTATTATGGGAAATCTTGTTAACATTTGAAATCATCTCTCTACCCCGGGAATAATGAGTTCTGTGTTTTCATTTGAAACTCTGGTGACTTTTGTTTAATGGAATGATAATACAAATGCTGGCCTCTTTGTAGTAAGAGGGCTGAGAATATTGTTGTTTTTCCCCGGGCGGGTCACTTTAGTTCCACGGGTAATTTCATTATTTTTCTTAAAAAAATTGCTTTCACAAATGGAACTCTGACCTGTAATCTTAATGTTGATTTATGCTTTTTGAAATCCACTTTTGTTTGCGTAAAGTAATTTAGGCAGATTTTTTCGCAGTTTTCGGGTTAACAGAATATTCTTTTTGGAGACCGGGTACTTTATTTACAATTCAAGAGTAATTTTTGCAAATGAAATATACGGCCTTTTAAATATTTAAAACGTTGGAAATTAAAGGAACTGGTAGGAGAAAGAAAAAAGATTTGTACTAGAAAATACGAGTAGGTGCAGTAGTAGTACTTAATTACTTAACTATAGGTAAGTAAAGTACACTAAGTTTTAACTTTGCCTACTTTTAATAAATTAATGTACCAAGTATTTTGTCTCATTCAATAGGAGGTGTATTTCTTTAACCAACAACTTTTCGTCTTGTTACAAAATATCATGTATCTAAACAAATTTAATTACTGCTTTGAATTAGCCACAATAGCCGCTCTCTCGTCGCTCTGAATAGAAAACTTTGCAAACCTCAACTTTGGACAAGTTCCTTCTGTACACTCAGTAATGAAAGCATTTTATAAATGAATAAGGCGCCTGCTAATTTTCTGATAGCAATATAGTTTTAAACCTAAAATATTTTTCGTAAATTATAGAATATTTATTACTTGTGAAATCTTTGGCGCACTGCGGAAATACGAAGATAACTTTGGCAAATATATATTCTAAGTTCTCGGCCCTTAAAAACAAGCAGGACAATTTGCTACAATTAGATAAACCAATGTGGTATTTCCTATAATGAAGGATGAGTTTACAAAATCGGGACCCATCCGTAAAGTTTTACAATTTATCATTAAACTATTTCACCAGTTTCAAAAACGATTCACCGTTTAATATCAAATACACATTTTCTCTTAGGTGAGGATTGAAGCGAAATTAAGGTATTGTGCAAAGTAAATTGTTATTAATGACCAGAACGTTGTTTTCTTTCCAATATCAAAGGTGGGTTGTATTTTGTGGATAAATTTTGAACATGTGTTTCTACGGGTATAACCGTTTAGGAATACTGGTTTTTTAATACTGTATGGAGTATCCTGGTCAAGCAAGAGAACGAACGTATTGCGATCAAATGTTAGCATCCCTATTGAAAAAATGTGAAGTTAAGAGTAGGTCCCAACCCATATCAGTTAAATATGATATAATCTACTTAAAACGTTAAAAGAAGCAAGTACCTACTAACAATTCGTATGAAATGGAAATCAAGATCTTAGAATACTCAAAGAGAAAAAACACTTACCTACACATAAATATGTTCTTATCGATACAAAACAACAGTAAATTTAACATACGTACTCGTAAGTAGATACAAATTATATTTTCTTTATGTGATGCTTATCAAGGTAAACACTCTAACTTTTCCCTCGACAGTAATAAATTATGAACAAGCTAAAACACTTTTCCGATGGTAACCGCCGTTAATATATCTACTCACACGTTGCGTAGGAGATGGAACTTAGTAATTAATGGAGTAAGCTCGCCACTAAACGCAGACAGTTTCGTATTTCCTATGAAGAGATAATAATCTGCTCTTAGCATTAAACTTGTAAAGTGCCACGCTCCATATGTCCCTGGTAAAAGGGCGGGTTGCTTTCTATTCATACACCGTGATACTCTTTTACGGTTCAAGCAAAAACCCGCCAAACACTGGCGAAAGATAAACCCCGGGGCGGTACGAACGCTGTTGAATTTTACGATTCCGCTAAGCCGCCTCAAAGTCGAGCCCTTCCTGAATATTTTGATTTATTTATAGGCGTGAAAGCGTAAAAGGGTGGCCTAAAAACAATATACCGCACCGTTCAGCTGCTGAGCAACTTGGGACACTTAACATTATACGCCCCTGTGAATAAACCTACATATTAACGTTCTGCGATACTTATTGCCCACCTTAAGACTTTGAAAACATATCCTTCGAAAGCAAATACAAATTCCACTGAAGTAATTATTATCAGCCTGTGTAAATTTTATGAGAAGCCCAAACAAATTTCTGGCTGAAAAGTTTTCTACTTAATTCATTAGTATGTGATATAATCGTGTGAGAAGACGCAGACCGCATTAAGCACTTGCCGCTCGTGCCTCTAACACTTCATTGTGATGCTAATTTAGGGCAGCTCTATGAATATGGGGGTGGCACACCCTCGCGAGCACTTTTTGCCTCACCGCGGTAAATTAATTTGAATAATACCGTCGATAGGTAGCGAGCTTCACCAAAATGTCTTTTATATGAGGTTTCAACGTGAAAGACTAATACCCCTTCTCGTGAATATTTTTAAACAAAGATTAATACATAATGTTATTCTTAAACCTACAGGTTTGTGTATTCTCGTAAACTTGTAATTGTTGTTGTAATATTCACGTAATTTAAATTGAAGTTTCATTTCTTGTAGAATCACGTAGGCACTAAAATGTCACATTTAATATAAAGAAATATTAATATTCATTGAGCCAAAAAAATCCACATGATCCATCCTATTCCTTTTTATTTCTTTAGGAGTAAACAAAACGAATGTTCCATTAGGCAATGGAGCACACTCTCGTATGTAGTCCGGTAAAATAAATTTCACTTAGCTGTTAATCACGTCTCTAAAGCGTGTGGGTCCATTCCAACAGGTAATGGTGCGAGCACTAAGACAAAATTGGCTTAAGTAATCTCAAGGTTGGAGTACGTATTTGCGGTACGCGAGTTCTCAGGCATTGACGCCCAATTCCTATGTGTAATGCACTCGACTCGCTGCGAATACGAACGTGTTCGTCATAGAAATTACTCAGGCAATTTTTAAGTGAGCTTTTCCCACTGCAACACTCACGGTTATTCGGCCGCGTTCCCTATATGCTCGAGCACTTAAAGGAGGTAAAGCCACTCTTAAACAAATGAAAGAGCTTTCGTTCGTCCTTTTTGCCTCACGGCAATCCGCTTTGCTAAAAGGCGGTGAAAATTTAATGCACGCCGAATAAAATGTGTCTATAAGTATATTTGGGTACGCCTGAAATTGATTTGTGGGTAACTATCTAGGTACAACATTTTCTGCTAAAAATATTAATGTAGGTACGAAAGTTTCAATGGACCAAAGATTTTTACTAAATTATGGGACTCCCGATTTCCTTAAATGTTTCGGGAACGTTTATAATTTGTGATTCAGCCATAATAAGGGTCCGATGAAATTAACTGTTGGTTGTAACTTAATTCAGTGTTTTCACATTTCTAAATAATTCTGTAAAATATTCTTATCGTTCGCTTTTTCACTTTCATCAATTTTATTTGTTGAGTTTACTCGTTTAAACGGTAAATTATTTATATAGTTCAATCATGCCCAGGTTTAAGCGTGCCACTGCGAATTTGATGTGAAATCCCTAAGAATGATCAATATAAGGTTAATTTTCGTACATAATTAGAGGGAGTCGCGTTGCCCTTGCGCCGTTTTGTGTAGACGAGCTTTTGAGCCGCATCACAATACGCTCGCCCCTGTAATGTAGACAACGGTGATTTGATAAATGAGTTGAGTTTTTTACATTTAAAGTGACTAACGTATTACGTTAAAAACATAAGCTTGTTTTGACAAAACCTCTGCTATTTTCACAACGGTTTGTCGTACCGTACCGCTCTCACTCTTTCACTGTTTTTCTAATAAATCGCCTTCGCGAGAGAATAACAAGGAAAACCCACAAATGGGGGATAATAACCGTGATAATGGAGTTTACATTGAGCCTCTTTAGTGAAAAATTTCATTGGTGTGGTAAAATTACAAATATTTAGGTAAGTAAATTCTTAGATGAAAAAGAATCGCAAGTCATTTCTGTTAGAAAATAATTCCGTCCCTTTTTTTTAATCCAATGTTATCATCATTATTCGAGCATTGATCCTGTACTTTTGAACTGATTATTATTGAAGAGTAAATCGAAACAAACTTAGAAAAGTATGCTAACAGTAAATCGAAAGAAACTTAGAAACCAGGTTGTTCCCTGTAAATATATGGTTTGCGTTATGCCCCTGTACAGAGTTTAATATTTAAAATAATCACAATATTGTCGGAAACGGTGTCGGCAGCTAATGTTCTGTCGGTAACCGCTAAACGGCCGACACGATGCTCTGGGCTCGTAAAACATATCTAGTAGGTACGTACGGGCCTACACTGACTTACTTTGTACAAAGCTATAGTGACATATGTATAAACAGTTAATTCCCTATTATTCAATATTTACATCTATGAATGACACAAAATGCGTAATGGTACAATCCATATCCATACAGATAAACTAAAAAAAAATTAAGTGTCTGTGTGTAATTTCAAATTAACAGCTTTTCACTTAATGTATTAGTAATTAAAGTACATAAAAAAGCCATTTTCTTAATTTTGTGTCTGTCTGTTTGTTTATTTCGACTAATCTCTGGAACAGCTGTACCGATTTTAACGGGACTTTCTCTGGCGAAAAGCTGATATTACAAGGTATAACATAGGCTACTTTTTATATATCCCGTGAATGTGTTGGAATCGGCATAGGGAAATCGGGAACCATTTATAGACTTTGAACGCGAGTAGAACTGCTAGTAAATATTAATATTCACATGAAGATCTATTTCGTTATTTATTATGAATAGTATTAATAACGTCCATTCATTAAAGTATGTATTCATCTTAAATTCCTAAATTCGAAAATGAGATATGCGACTAAGATATGCGAATAGCATTCGTGAAATAGGTACCTCTGAACAAAACATATATTTCAACAGGAATCCCAGAAACTCGAATCTCTTAATTTTGACGATTTCGAGGACACGTAATTATTGTAATTGGTATCGTTTTAAGAGCATCTTGAACCTCCGAAGAACAGGCCGATAAGGGCATCATTAAAACATACTCCAATTTCTGAATTTGTTGGCAAACTCATACATAGTATATTTATACGGTATTATATGTTACTCACTTTACATTCTGCTGTCAGTTAACTTAGATGGATGGATAGCATACCATTAACAATATCAGTGCTTAATTATAAAAATGTTTTCATATTGCATTATGTAAATCTAGCTAGTATATTTCCACTGGAATTACCTGCTTGTAACCAGAGACGCCTGGCAACGGACGTTAGAGCGGGATTAAAAAAAAAAGAAAAAAAACTAAATATATTTTACTGAATAGGTAAAGAGCTACCGAGAAATCATTTCTTCCTAAATATCATGAGTTAACTTACAAAACACTTAACTATTATAACATCTGCCGAAAGAAGGTTGAAATACGAATGAATCTCCTGCGTTCTTTATAACATTTCAAACAATAGTACTTTATAAAACTGTATCCTAATGAGGTGTAGTCTTCTACGAGTGTTCTAGTAACTAGTTATGTGCAGTTTTATTTTATACGTTTAGGCTATTTTAGAACAACCAGTATGACAAAACGAAAGTACGTCTAAGAAAATCAATAGTTCGCATTATGACCGATAGATGGCGTTGCTCGATTTAAATTCGAGCTATAAAAGTTTTGCTATAGTTATATTAGAACTGGGGTGGTTTTCATTTACTTAAACGATCCCCCACCTGCAGCGGTGGACACACGGCCAATAACGCCAACTGTCCGGTCTTCCGACGCGAGTTTCGCAACAAGAAGGCCGGCACAGTTGCGCTTACAGGCCCGGCCGCCCTCAAAAGCCTCCCAGGCCTCTCCCGGAAGCAAGACGCCCCGGGGTCTCTCATGGCTGCCGCCAACCGTCCAGGGCCAGCAAGAGGCGACAGCGCGGACGCGCTGCTCGCGCCTCTTCACGCCCGTCTTCAACAACACCGACACCGGCTGTGCCTGCGCCCAGGGGGCCTAGACAAGATGCATTCGCTTGGAAGCGATTCGTTTGCGACAGTCGCCATCGCTTTAAAGATAACGAATGTCAATTGGTAGACAAAGTCACTTGAAGTTCGTTTTCGTCTAGGCAATAGCGTTGGTCGTCACTTCTACCTTTTCTCTATGATCTGGAGATCTTGTCGCTGTCACAACAGTGTCAACAACTCAATGGTGTCTCAACAGTTTTATTTATTTAAGCAAACGGGATTTGCCAAACAGTTTATAAATAAGACTATATGGAGGAATAATACCTAATTGTATTGGACATTACATTGAATTGAAAGTAAGTAGTTATTCTATTAATATTACAAAATGTGAAAGTTTGTGAAGATGTTATAAATAAAGTCTTGACTTATTCTATTGAAAGAATTAATCTTTTTTCCCTTTTCAGGAATAAAATCTAGTGCAAGGGAAATATAATAAACTAATAAAGAGGCATTCGCCACCCTTTTGAAGTTTTTGGAAAGATGCAGTACTTTAATCAGTAAAATAAAGCGATTTTACATAAAATTAAACGGGAGCAAGAGTAACAATGACGTAGTTTACAATTAAATATTCCATTCATATTCCAGCCACGGGGATCTATCAAGACCTCAGCCTGGGTTTCAAAGCCTGGCACAAATACGTTCCTCGGGAACAACTCAATCCATTGGTGAACATTGCATCAAAATCCATTGCATAGTTTTAAAGATCTAAGCATACATAGGGAATGGAAGCGATTTTGACCTTTTTTGACTTTTATAGGCCGCCGGGGGGTCGCCTCGCGGTGGCTGACATTCACCAATTGGTGGACTCAGCGCTGCCAACGATCATCTCCGGCGACTTTAACGCCAAACACACGGCCTGGAACTCTAATTTAATCTGTCCAAACGGCAGACGCCTGTTGGACGATGCAGACCGCCACGGCTATGATGTGCTGGGACCAGAGGCCCCCACTCACTATCCGTACAACCAGCTTCTCATCCCGGACGTCATTGACCTCGCTGTCCTGCGCGGTTGCGCAGCAACACCGACGGTGGACGTCCTGGATGACTTTTTAATCTCCGACCACCAGCCGGTTCTGCTGACGCTGAAGATGGAACCGACGACAATGACCACTCCTTCTCTTCGAACACGTCACGACTGGCGAGCGTTCGCTGGCCACTTGGAGACACTAACGCACACCATCCACGTGAAGACTCCTACAGATGTCGACCGCCTCGCGGAAGACGACAGCGCGTCGTTAACCGACGCGCTGCAAGTATCAAAGGGCGACACTGCACACACACAGAGGCCACCCCAGCTTCCCGCTCACATTCGTGAAATGATCGAAGAGAAGAGGAAACTGTGTAGGCAATGGCATAATACCACATGTCCGTCCATGAAAGTCCGGCTGAATGCTCTGGCATCCAGGATTTCGACTGAGCTGGCAACAGCCTTAACCGAATCCTGGCAGCGTGCCGTCGAGCGAGCCGGAGAGGATTGGACGGGCATACACCGCCTATGCCGCCGCCTCTCAGAGAAAACAGCTCCGATTCGGCTCCTCCTGGCCGGTGACGGAACCCCACGCTACCGTGCCGAGGACCGAGCGGAGATCTTTGCCGATTCCCTAGAGTCACAGTTTACGCCGAATCCCGACCCAGATGTGCGGCATGCAGCACTCGTCTGGAAACACCTCAAGAGTTACTTTTCGAATCCGATAGTTCCCACAGAAGACCCAGTGGTGTTCTTCCCCCGGACAGGTCCAGAGGATGATACGCCGCACGAAACTCCGGAAGGCCCCCGGGCCGGACCGAGTCACCAATGAAGCCCTGCGCCACCTACCTTCGCGTACTATCGCAGTGGTGGCGCGGCTCTTCAACGGATTCCTCCGTACTGGGCACTTTCCCAACTCGTGGAGGCTTGGTAGAGTCATCCTCTTGCCGAAACCCGGAAAGAACACGCTGCTTCCTGAGAGCTATCGGCCCATTGCACTGCTGCCATCTATCTCGAAGGTTTTTGAGAAACTGCTGCTGCCGCACATGCTGCCCCACCTTCAGCCACGCGACGAACAGTTCGGATTCCGTGCCAAGCATTCCACCTCACTGCAGGTCACGCGAGTGATGCACCACCTTGCTGCGACTCGCAACAAGGGGGAGCACGCAGTGATGGTGCTGCTCGACTTGGAGAAGGCTTTCGATCGCGTCTGGCACGCCGGTCTGCTATACAAGCTGTCCACGTCTACTATTCCTCGTCGAATATTCAAGACTGTGGCCACCTTTTTGCAGGACAGACGTTTTCAATTGGCAGTTGAGGACGCTCTGTCTACGGAAAGACCAATCCGGGCCGGTGTGCCCAAGGTAGCTGCCTCTCACCCGTGTGCTACATCAGGTACACGAATGATATTCCAGTAGCTGACGGCGCCATGCTGGCGCTGTACGCTGACGACGCTGCACTCATCACCACGTCGATGTCTAAGACTTACGCGGTGGTGAAGATGCAGCGGGCGCTGGACGCACTGCCCACTTGGCTGAAGGAGTGGAGACTCAAGGTCAACGCAGGCCATCCTCGTGGGTAGCGGAAAGCTACCGCCTTACGCGCCTTACCACCGGCGCCCGCCGGACAGGATGGCCTTACCACGTGACCTACCTCCACCGGACCTACCTGACGCGACACCGCTCCACCCGCCGACGGCGACATGCGCCGAACGGCGGATGGAAGCCCACTGGAATTTCACATATTAAATTTTAAATTTTACTAACCACCGGTCGCGGACCGCCCACGGGATATCCCCGCGGGCTTAAACGACCGCCACGACACCAACCAGGATATATTCCGCCCCCAGTGACCCGCCTGTAGTAGCAGGCGGCGCTGATTATTACAGTAATGGCGCTAAGCCAAACCAGTTACCCCGGGACCCGTAAGGGTCCGCGTGGAAGACTTCGATAATTTACTTTAAATTCAGTGACTATTATGTTGCCACTTGTACTCGTATGTACTAAAAAGTTGCATGCAAGTATTTTTTGTGGCGCTCGGCTTTGGAGTTTGGAAGTAGTCTAACATAATACAAGTTAGTATGGTCTGTAGTATGATGGAAAAAATTTAGCCTTTTTTATATTATATTTTATACACTGAATTATAATGACTAAAAAAGTTGTCTGTACCATAAAATAACTTTTTAATTTTTATAGTACCGGTGTCATAAGCATAGGCTTTATATGTCAACTTTTGGAATCATAATTTGAATTTTATAACATAAGAGTAGATAAAATAAATTATGAGTTACTTAAATTTAAATTACTGTACAATTTAATTTACTATACATATTCCTGTATTTTAAAAGTAAAGAAAAAGTTTGCTCCTACTATTCTTAAATATTTAGATAGAAAATATGAACCATAAAAACTCTGTAGGTGGCTCTAACGCTAATCTTAGTAGCGCGATCTAGGAATTATATATGAAGCCAAAATTATACTATGGAATTGAGTAGGTACTCTATTACAGGTATAAGCAAAAAGTCTTGTCTAAAATCATACGTATACGCAGCACATTATTGTATTTTCAATTCTATTTTACACAAATCCACAAATTGATTGTTTCCGAACTGCGAGCTAAATCATTATTTAGATGCTTTAATCTCAGTCAATCAAATTAATATTGGTCCTGTTCAGTACAGTTATGATAAATTGAGGCTTGCTTTCTAGAATACTCACCTACTAAATTTAATGATGGTACCTTACAACCCTATTCATAATCCTTTAAACACGTGTGGAAGGCAACTTGACGTTAGATATTCTAAATATGTAACCTACGCCTATAAGAACGGCGGGCGACGAGATGAGCCGATCTTAACCCGCAACTGCCGCAGGGCTCACCGAGGACCTCGTCCTAATAACTAGCTACAATAGTGGCTCTGAGCAAACAACGCTCGCTTATTGCTACTCGGCACTCCGCAATAACAGCGCTAAAAACAATAGCCAGGCATGCTCCTTGTGATTGCGTTGCGAGTACATTGTTCCCGTTACACGGATCAACTTGTATCAAGTTGCAGTTTAATGTTCAATTGAGTTAATTATATTCATCTGTTATTTTTTCTAATTTTCAGGTAAGCTATTATCTGCAGTTTTCACTGAGAAGCACCTATGTGAGTTTTCGAAAACAATTGTGAAGTTCAAAATATGATATCATAAAACAGGCAGAAATAAATTATCTTTGTGAGTTGAGTTGACTTTAACTAACCAACAACACGTACCGATTACAAAGTCATTACTTTTCCAAAGTATGATCATCAATCGGATGATCAGTCAGGGATTATCTGGAAATCAATTCACATCGTCGCTATTTGTCGGAATCGCTATCGGTCACTCGACAGTTGGTTTTAATTCGTCCACATCTACCTTTGATCCGGCTTTGCGACAGATTATATCGTGTTTCGATTCAGTTTGTTCATCAGGTATAAATATCTCTGGGAAATCAGTCAGCAAAAAAGTCAACACCGGTGGCACATTTCGGGCAGCAATTGATTTCCACATGTAAGCTAGTATATGATTAATTTAAAATAACTTAAAACAAAAATAAACATTGTTAAGGGATCGCACGGCTTAGTCCTAATAACCGTAATAAACATCAACGGTAACGAGCAATAGGCAGCGATTCGTGCTGATGTTACACTGTTTTTATAGACGACCGGTACATGGGAAAGCTTTCTAATTGCCGGAACAATGCTGAGCCGGTTATTTGCCGGCGGCATTGTTTTTGTCCGCGCCGGTTCATTTTATCCCACCTTCCCCCGGGTAGGAGATTAATGGAATTTGAATACGCATAGCCTTTGTGCTCGGCTTTACGCGTAATTTAAGCATATACCGGACTGTGAGTCGGCGCTTTGCATTCATACCGTTAGACTCGCAGGTGACCAGTCTCTCTAATAACAGTGGCCCACCCTAAAAATACCCTGGAACCCTTATACGTCTACCAACAACGGCTCTATTCTAGTCCAAGCCCTTTCATGCCGATAGATCTAACACCTAGGACTAGGTATAAATCGAATTTTCTTTGACAAATTGCTACCAGTTTTTTTGCTGAAGGTTAATGTATTTTTGATAATTCCCTTGTATACAGGCTATAATTAATAGTACGTAGGCCGTAGAACATTGAAAAATATTGATTAACAGCAAGGTCATTTTTCGTAAGTAGCTTTATTTTACTGAGTCCTACCCCAAAATCTCAAAAAGAAATCTCAAATCAGGTAGCTAACAGAGTTATCCAGTTAAAATATTCGGTTGCATTTATTCGTATAGAGCTGCAAAGTGGTGCAGGTATTAAGTACAACTTTATAAATCAAACATCAAAGTTACCATCTGTGCTTCCGATACGAAAGGATTTTCCAAAATTCCTAAAGGGGTGCAAAAGGGGGGACAACGTTTGTACTGAACAACGTGACACCTCAGAAACTACTGCACCGATTTTAAAATTTCTTTCGGTAATATAAAGCTACATTTTTAAGCGAGTAACATATGCTATATAACATCACGACAGAGTTAATAGGAGCGGACCAGCATTGCGTGTAGACTATAGCTTGTTAGACGTTAATAACCGCAATCTCTCAGAAATGGTAATTCCTAGGAAAAAAGTTGTAAAGTCATTTGTGTAGGTTATTTTATTATCTACAGTTTTGCACAAAACTATTTTTTGATATAATTCACTGTTTTCTAGAAAAATCCAAAAAACCGAAAATTTTCAACTTCCAAACTTTTCAACTTTGAATAACTTTTTTAGCACAAGTCGGATCGATGGGAACTTTTGATATTTGATTTATAATGATGTACTTAATACCTGCACCACTTTGCAGCTCTATAAGAAATAATGCAACCTTATAATTTTGTTCCGATTTTTTTAACTGAATAACTCTGTTAGTCACCTGATTTGAGATTTCTTTTTGAGATATTGGGGTAGGGCTCGGTAAAATAAAGCTACTTACTAAAAATGAGCTTGCTGTTAATCAATATTTTTCAATGTTCTACGGCCCACGTACTATAACTGTTATTATTATCTTTGTCACATATATTGTCACTCCATTCGATTTGTGTAATTCGTTACGTACTCTAATTGTCCATTATTAGTAATTTCCTGCTTCTATATTTCTGTAACAAATCCTATATTTGCTCTGTTATCTTTCCCCACGTTTAGATTGTATGTTATTATAAGCATCTTTGTGTGAATATGCTCCTTTATCCAAATTATACGATTCGTCGCTCAGTACTACCAAATAATAGATCGGTTTCACATGATAATAATCGTAAATGTAGACATATAAAGCAACATATATACTGAATACTGCATATCAATCAGTAGAAGGCAAGCCTGTTGTTAGGAGAATACTGCAAATCCATTAACATAATTGAGCGGCTTGTATCCGGGACACTTCACGGTCCGGGACGTGGACGTCTTTGATGGCACATCGAAGTAATGAGGATCTGAAGCAGCGCGTCATTCACCTTAATGCATATTTACAATAAGGAAGATCAATTGAGACGTTTCATTAGTACTGCTAGGTTCCGTACACAAAGGGTAAAACGGGAAGCTATTACTGAGACTTCGCTGCCTGTCCGTCTGTCACCATGATATATCATGAACGGTGATAGCTAGAAAGTTGAAATTTTCACAGATGATGTATTTCTGTTGCCGCTATAACAACAAAACTAAAAACAAAATATATTAAATATTTAAGGGGGCTGACAACAAAGTGATTTATTTGCCCTTTTACGGAACCCTTCGTGCGAGTCGGCTTCGACCGAGTCCGAGTCGGTATTTTTCTACTAATCACTGGAGACTGATACACACCTGAATTTTGAATCTGAATTTTTAAAATAGCTTCTTTATGGTCTCGCTTCTGCTCTCATTTATAAAGATTTCGGCACAGAATCGTAACATGATATTTATGCACCAAAAACTAACGAACTACACATCATGCAAAATAAAACCTGTACAAAAATACCACACAGCCTCGGTTATGAAAATTCTGAAATCCGTATTTAATTGGGCACCCGTGTCGCCACAAATTAATTAAAAGCACTGTGGGATTTTATTAACTTATTGCAATCATATTTAAACGGTGTGATTACAGGGGTGTGGTGGGTTCGGGATCAGTCGCAGCTTCACCAAATGTCATTGCGAAGCGCTTACACGGTTCCTTGAAATTTGATCAAACTTCTCGTAATCAAGGACAAATAAATCTCACTATTAAAATTAAAGCTAACCTCAGTGGCCCATTCCCGACCTCTTCACAAGATTTATCACTTAGAAACATCTGTATTCATGGATAGCTAAGGAATAGTTCGTATACTTCGAAATAGTACCAGATGTAACAGACCTTGTTTCTAAATACAAAAAAATAACTTACGATGAACACTTCAGGTTTTTTTTTCTAATTCCGCGGCCCAAGGCCACGGCTGCTCTCACGTCTGTTGCCAGTCTCTTTGACTCGCACGCAGAAGTGGGGCCCGGCGAGACATACTTCAGCTGAAATAATTTTAATGAAATTTGGAGAAAATCTAAATCATGCAGCTAACCTTTACTTAGCGAAAAAGTGACGTCATGATACCTATATACCTACTGTGAGTCCTATAATTCTACACTCCTTCTGTATTTAGTTATAAATGTACATAATTTCATATTCGTCTGCACAATTTTCGTAAAAAGTGTACCCCTTTTTACGAAAATTGTGCAGACGTTTTTGGGTACAACACACACGGGCGCAACCGCGGTCATTCAGTAGAATGTAGTAATCAAATTCTTATTATGAGAGTTTTAGAAATGTTATGTTCAATTGGAATCTAACTAGCCCGTGCGTAATAAATCATTTACAATCTTTAGGCTGACTGCAACACACATATGCAACCACATTTTAGGTAACAGATTGGTGTAGGTGAGGGTTTTCTGACCGACACAGACCACCGCATTGACAAACGACTCAGAGCACTTCATTAATTGTGGGCCACGCGGCCGCGCGACCACCTCTAAATAATTCACATACGACTACCCTCGCACGCCGCAATCTACAGCGGCCATGGCGAAAATTACGAGCTTTCCCTTCACCATTTTAATTTATTCACCGTAATTAATTTCGATTTTTTGATACGTCAAAGCGCCTCCTACGATGCGGTACCTGCCTTTATCTGAATTTTGTAGGCATTGATTAATTCAAAGCTTAATTTCTGCCTCGCATGATCCTTTTTATCGCAGCGGTCGTTTACAGCATCATCGTGTTACCATAATGGAAATATTAAATTCAATTCAACGCACCTAATCGGAATCGTTCAACTAGTTTTGGATCATCATGACTCCCCCCACAAGACCAAGATTTTGATAAAACTTTAAATAAAAGTTAAACATTTTAACCTTAAACATCAAATGTCGATTGTACGATAACAATAGGTTGTACGAGCAAAAACCATCTGTGGACCCACTCGTAACGCTCGTAACTAGATCCGTTACGCAATTCGACAAAGGCCTAATTGATTCTTCGCCCATTCGACCAGACGGGGCGTTGCATTATCGAGCACAGGTGCCTTCGCTTGCCGGTTATGCCTCCTCGCGACAGACGCCAATAATATCGGTCCACATCTAACTCACGAACCTCGACAGCCATTTCATCCTTAATTGTATTTCAGAGAATCTTTGACCTGACTTGATTCCGTCCGATCCGTTATAAAGTTAGAACTCGACGCCTCGTGACGGAAATGACTAAATTTTCACAGAGTTGATCTGTGCATCGGCACCTGTCTATCCCGTTACTTTGCCTTCCCCAAGCTATTACGGAAGTGTGTAAATCGAACGAGTGTTCGGAAGGTGAAATATAGAGAATCGCTAGCCGATTTGTATGCGCGCCGAGTTTACTCGAAGTAATTTATTTGAGAGCATTTTTGGTCGCGAACGAAGGGGTGTACGAACCATTCGCTTACTCCTTCTAATCGCAACGTCTCTCTACTCATTTAATTACATTAAAAGCTTAATTAGGAATATTAGTCCTCGTTTACTTCTTCTTCTTTACTAGTTGGTTTCTGTAAATTTTCTTGAATTTGTTCGCGATTCTTCGATGCGTACTGAACTTGCGAGATGCTTAGATGAAATGCGGCTCGCAATTAGAGTAATGGACGGTAACTTTTCCGGAATAAAATTAACGCTATTCGACTATAGTAACTGTTAAGGCACACTTGGTACAATTAAGTTGTGGAGTGACGAGAAATTGCAACAAGTGCAGCGGGCTACATAGCTTCCACGCTCCATTTAACCCACTCTGTTAGCGGGCTGTTCCAAAACCTGCACCAATTTTCTTCAACACCATAGTACATAATTTCATCACCACAGATGCTATTACAGTAGCAGTCATTTATGTTGTTTTAATGAAACTTTTCACGAACTACAGCACGCTATCAAGTTGCTGTCAACTTTTATCTCATTCTGTTAATTGAATACTTGTTTCGGGCGCCGTCAACCGCTCCACTTCACGAATTTCCTCTATTCATAAGTTATCTTATAACAAGGTGGCGTTCTTAGTCTATATCGAGCTTCTTTTGATTTCTGCACAATGGAATTGCGAGTCCCGTTGCTTATTTTCTGATTATCTGATTTGTAGATACTGTCTCTTTGCAACAAAAAGACCTTTGCTTCCTGTCTTGTATGTGTAACTTGAGTTTCTCTTATACTTCATAAAAGAGTTAAGCAAACTATCATATCTGAATTTGTACAATGTGAAATAGCAACGCCAAAATATTTGAACTCAGTTGATTTATCAATACAATAGCAATAAAACTAAGTACTTGATAGGACGTGTTACTCGTTTTCTTGTCGCTCCATCAGTTACGCATTCCAAGTTATACAAGCACGTATGAATTCTTTTTACGAGGATGCAGGCGAAATAAAAGAAACTCTTTATTCTGGACTACAAAGTTGGTATTCCCATGGTTAAATAAGATACTTGTTGCTGCCTCTAAAATGGCCGAGCGCCGGATCAAGCTGTCTTGCCAAACTGCCGCTCTTCCTAACCCATTTCGAGGAAAAACAAGGGAAAAGTGTTTTAGGGTGACAGTATCACTGTCGCGAGCTCATAATTTGTCTTACGCACCCGATCTGAACACGTCCATTTACTAAAATGTTTTTACAAGTTATTATTACAAACAACTACTTACATGAAGTAATTACATAAAAGAGTTTCTGTGCTATCAGTTTTCAGTTGTCTGTATCGTTTAATTGGCCTGGGGTGGTTGTAACCGCATGATTAGGTATCTGTGATAAACTCGAAATGTTTTGCATTCGACCCACAGTTATATTTTAAGCAATTTGATAATTGTATTTTTTTATTTGTATTATTTATTTCAAGTATTATAAACTCATATTACAATGTCAAAAATATTCATATGTCAGTCATATTACCAATTAAAAAAATGTCAATTATCATAATTCATTACACAATTAAATTCATAAAAAACAGGTACCTACACATAGTTAAAAATATAATAAATACAATAATTACTATATCATTACCCAACCATGTGTACAATGTGCAACCCACAACAGTGACTAATGTAAGGGCAGTCCAGCCTCCAGCCTGCTATTGGGGATCCCCCGCACTCGTCTTACAAGTGAAGCCCCTCTCTTGCGCATTGTTGCATAAAAACAATACACACTCGCTTCAGCGAACATTGATAAGTATCCTGAAAATATTTTTCGACGCTTGAATGTTTGGGAAGACCTCATCAAGAACTCCTAGGCCTAAGTTTATCGTCACCTTTTACATGGGTCCAATTTCATTATTAGCGAAATGTAGGTGTTTTTAACTGTCTACACCTTCGAGAGAGACGTAAACTTTGCGTTACTACTTATATCAAACATCATTCAAGTTGATAGTTTATGAAATAGGACCATACAAAGGTTGACTTATGAATAAAATGACAGAATCTTTTTATTTCACTTTCTTGGTACTTTATGGCTCATAAACACTTCATATCTATTAATGTTCATGAATCTGGGCCCACATAACACGATTTTATCACAGTGGTTGCAATGTGAACCTGAATATCTCAACATTTAGGTTGCCTCCTTGATCGTTCAGTTTTTTTCTGTGTATTGGTAGTTTTAGAAGACTATAAACTTTTGTTTTTGAAGTTATGACCGCATTTCTTTATATTTGTTGTTTTATACCTCTGAATACTTACGACACTACTTTACTACGGTCAATTAATTTTGAAACAGAATCTAATAGAAAGGAAGTAGTCAACAGCGTGTCTTCAAGCGATTTTCTAGTTTATTTAGTTTTCTACGCATACACAGTTTTAAAAATATATGGGGGAAAATGGGTAATCTTATTGTACAAACTAAAATTTCCTTCAGACAACGTTTTCATGGTTTGCGATTATACTCTATATTTTGTACAATCTAAGTGTAGGTTGGTAAGTACGTTCCCATAAAAACGCTGTATATCTAAAGTCTAAATACAAGTTAAACACAAATATTACAACGTGTAACGTTATTGTGAAAATCTCAGCCTTTCCTGGCGGTTTCACATCAAACAAGCGGTTTGGTAATGTAATAACGTCGCTGAAATTTACCTTATTAATTTTGTCAGCGTGAAATAATCACGTATCCAGCCCCCACTGATCTTTCATATTATTTACGCGAGGAACAATATTAAACCTAAGTATTTATACTTTATTTTTATAACTAGTATATTAGACTTTGACATTTAGAGTACCTCGAACATAAGAAAAGCAGGTACAGTGGTCTAATTAAACAGCTAGAAGAAATAACTGTAGGTAGTTTTTTCCTTTTTTCCTGTTCTACCCAACTACATCTTTATCAACTCTTTACTTGTTATTAGTTTATCTATTCTTTATTGTAAATACCTTTTCAGCTTACATTCTACCGATTTCCTTTGGTTTCAATGATGGGGTTTAAGGTTTCATCAAAATCGGGCTCGTGACTCATATCAGTATTTTTCGCTATTCCTTATAGTTTCGGATTTGGCGGTCCAAGCCCACTTAAAAAGTTCACCTGTATAAATTGCACAACATAAAAAAACCATTTCTTTACAAGTTATGTCAAGACTAAGGGTTATGTCAAAAGAACATACAACTTTTCCAATTACTTATTCAAGCTCTTTACAGAAGAAATTCACCACTCCTCGAACAAACGCCTCTATGAAAAGAAATCACCGAATAGGTGAGTGTGGGGGTAAACTCATGAGTAAACATTTGCGTATGTAAACTGGAATTATTCACGAAAAAACTTTTAATGGCGTCCCCGGAGTTCCCGTCAAACATTTATCAACAAAAGAACGAACGTCCCGCAGGCGATGGAACTTGAAATGTATGGAAATTACCCAGTCACAAGCGGGAGAACAATTCACTATAACGTCGGCATAGGCAAATGTTTTTGTTGCAGCTTGTTTCGTTGTGTAACTTGTTCAGATTTAATGTTACAACAACGAAATGCAGTCAGACATTTTCCCCCTTTCTGTATGTGCTACTATGTTCAGGAGGTGTAATAATGGCACTTATCTTTTTATAAAATATTTTGTGAATAAAAACAAATCTGCGAGTGATCCATCAGATGTTCGCCTCTGAACGTAGACCGCCCCTCGTTGGGCGCCAAATAACTCGGAACGGAATAATGAACCGCTTCAGATTCTTTAGCAAACAATCCCTGTCATTGCTCGACTGTAGAGAGAAGATTAAAATTTCATATATTTTACTATGAATGTTAAAATATTAAAATTTCACATTTATTTAGTTCAACACAGTATTCAAGGAATTCAGCTCCTTTAATAAGATTGAGATTTCAACTGCACCTAATTCCCTAGACACAGAAAATAAATAATTTAATATTTGCCATTCGGAAGATTATCCAAAGAGGTAATATGGAATAAATACGTTTAGAACGGACACTGATTCATTTGCATTTCAATCAAAACGATATAGCCAATCGAAAAGAAAATTCGCTCCGTCGCCTTATTTAAAGCTTTTGAAATATTCCTATAACTTCTGACTACGGAAAAAAAGCCTATTTGAATTGGAAAGATCAAAGCATAAAAATTTATCGTTACAAAAAAACGTGGCATGAACGTCCAAAAAGACGTCAGGCACTTATTATTTCAACAGAGCGAGTGTCTCGTCTCCTCTCTCATTCTATTTGTCTTTTCGATTGTTCCGGTGCATAGACTCCTCCATTACTTGGCACTGAAAGGAAAGTTTTGTATTCAATTTGGTATTATAATTCCCATTTGAAGTCGCCACGCACCATCGCGCCGACATCGGCTATGTAAATGGGAGTATCCGGGACTTAGTCGCATTTTCACTAAAAAAAGTTTAACATTTAAAAATTCTAAGTTGCTCTTTTAAAAGCAAGAAATATGAAGTAAAACATATTTTTATACTGCTCACTACCAATAATTTAAGTATTATAATATTCAATCATCATCATTCACCGAGCCTTTTCCCAATTTAGTTGGGGTCGGCTTTCCAGTCTAACTGTGATTCAGCTGAACTTCGATATTTTCCGTGAAGCGACTGCCATTGACCTCACAACTCATGGGCGATATCGAAGTTCTGTAGTTAGACCGGTCGGATTTTTAAGGGCTCCAACTACCCCTAACGACTGCCATAGATGTTCGTATAACAACCGGGACCGACTGCTTAACGTGCTCTCCGAGGCACAGAGGGGCCTCAGTGTCTTAAGAAATGGTCACCCATCCTAAGACCGACCTGACTAGATTTTGCTTGCTACCTTTGCAATGTATTAATATTGTCGGTTACCACTAGACCACGAACCTCTATTATAATATTCAATAAGATCAGTATATTTATAAAACTACATAAGTTGAGTAAAGTAAATTTTCCAGTTGTGTAAATATTGCCATGCTTACCTGACGTGAATTTTTATTTAACCTCGCGCACTGAGCCCCTCCGGGAGACAAGGAAACATTTCAGTGTTTCTCTTCAATTTAAAATGGAAACTTATCCCTCGGCTATCATAAAGTCTGTATTTACCATAGAAATCTACCTAGCTCGCCGTATTCGATCCTAACCGGTGTCCACGCTGAATCCACCTGGATTTACAGCGAGCATTGGCTGAACTGCGCTTTCGACGGAAAGACTTGCATCTGTGTACAAGGCTGGTTTTATTTTACGATATGTTTTCCGCGACCATTTCACAGATACTAAAATAATAAGAGTTTTACGTCGCCGCGTATTATGTAACTTTTATGGCCCCCCGAGCTCAGCTGAAGCGCTGTTCCAGTGGCTTACGAGGGCTCTTGTGACGAAATAATTAACCCAGTGTTGCTCGTATTAGACTCGGCTTCCACCTAACATAGACTACTTACCTATATGCTTAATATTTTCCTGTTTCGTTTATCTGATATACCTATATTGAGATTAGTTAATGTTTTTTTAAATATGCAAATAAGGTAACAAGGTCTTTACTTTTAGCCGGAAATAATTCGATGAGAAGAATAATGAGGCTGACTATTTACATTAGGGGACGAAGATATTATCCAGATCAATTACAATTGCAAAATACGACACCAGATTTTATTGAGTTGGCTCCCGTGATCAGGATTTCATTGCCTGTTGTTAATATATTTGTGTATACTTCTGGAAAAGGCGTTTGCTATAATTAAAGGGTATTATGGTATCGGGACGTGTCGAAAGATTAATTTTTGTCCCAACACACTCGAATGTTCAATATAAATGATCATGTTTACAAGTGCCACAAAATCTCGATCGAGATAAGAGCGGGTTAGACGTCTATATTCCAGAGACAAGGGACCGATAACAGATTACCCGCAAACACGTTTTAAATTCATTTCCCGACCCGAGCGCCGATCGCTCCCCGATAAAATGTGGGGACGCACCGGGAAATAAGGACATATTTACTTTGTCTCCCCACAGCTGATTCGACCGCGGCCACTTCCCTGGTCAGGTAACATTCTGAAGTGGCAAAATATTTGTCCTGGCTCGTTACCCATATGCTTAAGAACATTAGGCTTTACAAATCTGAGTTTGATTAAGAACAGAATTTATAGTTATTTGTAGTGTAAAAAGCCACGACGCACCTGATCGATCCGTTTAGTACCCTTTATTGCATTGTTTCCAATATATCGGTGCCTACTATTGCAAGCGCTGTGATCACGAAATTACTGACTGAATAGGGGAGCATACCTAGATATCATTTTGTCTAGATATTATGTATATGTGACAAAAGTATTCAGCTGCAAACTATAAAGTGCAGCACGAATATTTACTACTGAAAAATAATTTCATTTGCATGTTATATCTATAGGTAGATTTGAATCAGGATACAAGTAAGCCAAACTCGTATGGATTGTGAACTTAAATCAACTACTTAGTCCATTACGTCGCGGGAAGTGTTTTGATAGTGGATATTTTGAAGCAACAACGCTTTTGGCACTAGCTTTTGCTCAACAACACTTGCTTTATCCGGTCAATTGCTTTGTGCAAGGCTTTGTATGAAATTTACTTGTTTTTATTGGATTATGGTCGGCCCGCAATGAACTTAAGCGAGCTTTACTGTTGAACAGTGCCGCTTTCACGTTTCATTACTTTCAAATTGCGAATAGCTTGGTACGTAGCTCGGGATCCTGAATCAATTACAGTGCTTCTTATATTACTACCTACGAAGATCTACTCGTTAAGCTATTAAAGTTAAGCTTTTTAATTATTTACGAATTTTTACTTTTAGTTATTCAGTGATTCTAGCTCCCATTTAACAGGAATGTTAGTTAGCTAGTTAATTGTCTTTGTGATTGCATGTACAGTCTAAAAATAAGAAAATAAAAATCCCAGCAAAACAAATTACACTTTAAAACCAACTATCACCATATTAAACACAACGATGAACTTCTTCTTTAGAAACACGACTCGATTCAGGCTACGATGAGCACACTCATTTTGCAAGGTAATTAAATCACAAGCCGTCATAATGATAATTAAATATCCCTCCTAATAGATAGACGATTCGCTTAAAAAGAGAAAAGTAAAAAATAGAAATGAAAAAAGTATTTACATCCACGCCATTTTTATTTATCTTTGCGGAATGCCGGCGGTGGATAAATATCTGCGGCTACCCTCACTCCAGGAGACAAATGTAAACACTCCATTGCCTTTGAAACGGCATCCTCGAATATATGCCTGCATACCATAAATAGTTTTGAGGGGAACCTAAATTGTTTGAGATTTGTGTCTTCTTCCGATTCGTGTGTTGTTTTAGGGCTCGTGTGTTTTTGCCTGTTCTCAATGACACAATCTGTAGCAGGCTTGTGTAATAAATACAATACTGATAAAAATCAACGACAAAGTAGAGACCAGTTTCCTTTGTGTATCTAACATATTGGATACATATTGAATCATTTTTAATACAACATTGTTGACTAAAAGTTACACTAGATATTAGAATAGTATACAAAACATATTCCTTCAACGTTGTTTTAAAGATGGCTTACATATACTGCATACGTTTCCTCAAAGACACAGTATCAGCAAAAGCTGTGAAACGGTTCTCTTTGACGCTACCTTACGACTAAAGGGTGTCACATTTTGTATTCCTCTCAGGTTCCATCGAAAATACACTGCCATATATTTATAACCATATATTTTTGTAGAAATGTACGAAAGTAATTTAAATATTGCTAATAGTATTAATTGCCCAATGGACAAAAATATTAGCCGCCATAGTGACAACTGATACTTTTTGATTTTATAATCATAATAAATGATCTGAGATAAATTAATAAATGTTTTTTAAGAATTATCACACATTTACTAAGTATTGATAGCTTCAACAAAGTATTAAGATATAAATTTTCCATAATATAAAAATGAATCGCTGAATGTGTTGCTAAGTGCAATTCTCGAGAGCAGCTCTTAACTATCAGGAGAAGGTTCTTATGGAGGAAAAAAAAGTTTAGCGGAACATTAGAAAAAATATGCGGTACGAAGTTCGCCGGGACAGCTAGTTATAAATAAATTACAAAAACTGATGTCATCGGCAGGACTCGAATCCACAGCCTTTCCCTAACTGGGGGAATGCTCTAACTGATGCTCAGTGGTCAGAGCATTCCCCTTGTTAGTGAAAGGCCGTGGGTTCAGCGTCCACCGCGATTTATACCGTCCGAACTTTATTGGTATGAAACAGGAAACACTCCATTGTTTTGAAATACCAAAAAAATATATTTCAACAAAGTAGTCTCAGTTGTTGGTTATCATTTAAACTGTTACTTCATAATATGTATTGATATAGTAAATCAAAGAAGCCAGAGAGAGCTTAAAATAACAAATGAAATCTGCCCTGTATTGGGTACGATATAACATTTGGGAGGCAAAAAGAAAATATGAAAAGGCGGAATATTGTCAGATGAAATGACGATCGTTTTAGATTCCGTATGCCATCGAGGGGTGAATTGTTACCTTCGTATAGAGCCTTAAAGAATCTATTTGTTTTTCTTTAGTCTAATGATAATACTTGAATATATTTGAATCCTTTCAAATGAGTTAGAACAAGTATGATGTGATTCTACAAATCATGATTTATATAAAGTCTTAGCAAACGTTATTTTCTTCTTTTCTTTAACGATATTTGCACATTCTTCTAAGTTTATATATTCTGTAAACCTTGTTTAAGATTGTGTGTAGGAAAAACAGTATTGTATAATTCAGCTTTTAGACTACTTCAGTCACAGACTGACCAGTTTTTGCAGTTACTAACAGACGGCTGAGACAGAGGCATAAATCTATGGAAGTCAAACAGGGCTCCTCGAAAATTGTCAAAGACTAGGATCTCTGTTTGTTTACTTAAATTCAACCAGGAATAAAATAATAGAACATTCTACAACCTTGTAATATTTAATTATAACAGTACATTGTTCTTAAAGCCTAGTTCTGGAAAGGACTGTTCAAGAGAATTGAATATTAGCAAGACAAATGTGCCGTTGGAGTTTGATAGTTTCTCATTAGAAGCCGACCGGTCCTGTCCCGTCACGTTCACTAAGCCGCTTTACTACATAACTTCTTCAACTGTTTCTATTGTGTTCACAATAGAACGAACGGGGAGTTTCAGTGGAAACGTTTGTGAGCTTACCGTGTATGTTCGATAACTTATTCAATTATTTTGTGTATTTGCAACTATATTGACAACTCAGAGCATTGTTTTATGTTATAAATTTTAACATAAAACAGTTTTTTTTTTTTTAATTTATTATATTTTTAAACTTTTTGTCGTTTGTAGCCATTAGCAACATTTATATATAACACTAGGTACTGAAAAGTAGATTTGTAATTATTTTGTCTAGCTTTATTTTAACTTAAACTATTATTACTTCAGAGATTATAGATCAGATCAGAGATATATAGTATTACTTCAGAGAATTTTCTTTTACTGAACTAAACGTGTCATTCAGATTTACGATTTACAATCCTACCACTTAACAGACCCCAACTGATGTTAGTAACGTAATAAGCCAGTTTATTCAAATTTTCATTCAAGTTGTTTATAAAATAGTGCAAGTCGTAAAGCACGGAATGTGCCCACTGCACACCATTTGTATCGTCTCGTATGCTAATGAATGTCGCCTCTAAACGTTACCCTTTGTTTCTCTCGCACTGTTTCCGCTAACTTTTATTGCAAAACTTTTCCTAAGATTACTTTTGCTTAAACAGTATCGTAAATTGAGCGATAATTAAGCACGAGCTTAGTGAAGCTTAATGATACAATTTATCTTACGACCTCAGTGGGCCTTTTTTAATAAGGGATAAGAAAATATCAGATTTATTGGGATTATTGAGTCGTACCTAACTTTAATGTTGTAATTACAGTGTCAGTTGAACATAGTGGAACGAACTGAAGTTTAAACGCCTCGAATTGCGCTCGAGTGGTGGTTACGGGCTGACGTCTCTACCCGTTACTAAAGTAACCAGTCCCCTACAAGTTTGTTCACGCTCCAACTCCGCTTCCACTTTCCCTGTAAAATAGAGTTGTGACAGCGAGTAATGTCTCCTTATATTGTTCTGGGGCTAAGAGGTTTGCCTCCTAGTTGTGACGAGAATTCCCAACTTTACATAGTGCCGTATCTTGTTAATTTATCGCAGTCGTACTTTGAATTTTTAATAGACACATCCGAACTATGGCAACAACCGGCAACATAACAAATGACGACTGGAATTTATATTGTTAGGTGGAATGGAAGAAAACATCGTTCCGTCTTATTAATGACTGCGGAACGTCTTAATATCCGGGCCCGAGCAAAGAGTTTGGGTGATTATCGATATTTCCGAATATCGATTATGAAGTTAGTGCGAAAATCACCCAACGCGGGTGGGCACTTGACAAATGTCCGTTATAAGTGCGGAACAAATTGGTGCAATTAATTACTGGAAGTCGGAACGCCGAGCCGCCAAATATTATCAAGATCGTTAATTTCGGCATCTTAGACAAGGGCGGGAGATATTAAATCTAAGACGAATGTGCACGCGGGGTGACTACTTATGATTGAAGTCGCGTACCTGGTTATGCCTTAAGTACTGATTTTCATAGGACGTTTTTCTTGTCATTCCATTGTTTCAAATTTTTCATACATGCTTTTCCTGATATGACGCGGGTAGAACACGTGATAGACACGTTTTCCTATCACGCACTACTCGTATAATTTTGTTATTTTATCTTGGGTCGGAATAACTGCAACCGGATTTGAAGTAATTCATAATTGAATCTGTAATATTATACCTCGCTCTTAGAGTACCTAGGTAACATGCCGTTGTAATGTAAAAGCACAAGCTTCTCACATTTAATATTTTGGCATAACTACAGTCAACCCTCTCTAATCAACGGTAAATAAGTTAATTAACACTCAGAGCACGAAGGTGAAAAATTATTTCGTTAACAACTTGAAATGATTCACAGAGTTTAACTAAGCGGTGTTATTAATTATTTAAACTAATAAGCGCTGAAAGAAAATTGTTCAGCGGAAAGCTGTATGGGTACTTGCGCTTTCGTCTGTGGAATTAAATAGGCATCGCTTATGTTTTTTGTACCCGCGACAAGCCAATAACAATTACAAGACTAAGTTGTAATTTGAGATACCTACTTTGCAGTGTTCTTTCTAGTTATTCTAACTAGACAATTCGTTTTTCTGCAACCGTCATCAGACATTAAGGAAGATCGTTTATATTGTCAACTTGACAATCTACAGCTAGTATTATGTATTTTAAATTAAAATGGATGAACGTAGAAAGAACTAAGTGTAAAATTCAAAATATTTTTTATATTTTGTTACTGAAGGATTCAAGTAAATATGAAGTCTCTCCAAAGCTAAATATACTAATTTATGTAATATTTGATGAAACATCTTACGGAGCTTTTAGTCCCATTCGTAGCAAGCTGTTACGCAGTACATATTTTTGTTAACGATTCAATTCCGCCGAGTTACTTGGGCCCATAAAACATGAATATAAATAAAACCGTGAGAGTAACACATGACTCTTAATGAAAAGTATATTATCTCACATAAAAACATTTTACGCTCGTTTTCAACGTTGGTTATTAAATTAAATCATAATTTACACACGTCGAGTTAAATCAGAATGTAAGCTCGTGAAATCGCAATAAAAATTATTAGGCTCGTTACAGCTTTTCCACGTTAGACCCTTTTATTTTTTTCATATTAGATTCACTCTCAGGAACAATGACGTCATAAATGTCGAAGCGATTTTTCATTCGCCTCGTAAATGTTCGTTTTCTTCCGTTTCTCCCTATTTTATTTGGCCACAGAAACACTCACGACACTCATGTTTTATTATAAGCCTACCGTTCAATTTAGAGAATTTGGTTGTATTCAAACTAACAGGTACCTACGTTTATAAATAAATTGTTAAAACTTTAGAAATGTTTACAAAAGATAGTACGAGTACATGTTAACGATAGCATCCGTTTTCGAGCAGTTTTATTGAAATACGTCATAAACTCTTGGTGACGTTGTTCGCGCACAGCTTGGATATCGGTCCTAATTGTTTCTGTTACTGATGGTTGCCTCATTGTATTGTGTATTCCCATAGTTCATGCCGTCATCCAGAGATGATGTGCCAAAAGCTACAAGATTCGTATTTAACTGTTTTCTCAAATTATTTGATTCTCATTTTGGCCATAATTCCTTCGTTATTATACTACAATTATTATTTCGCTTTTGCTGTCATAAATATTTTGAAAATATCTAATTATGATTTTCGGAGATGCGTAAAAAGATCTCTATGGTTTAACTTTTTGTTGTTATTATTGTCTGTGTAGCTGAAACGAAATGATTGCATAGCGGCATTTAACATCAGCAAGCAATCCACATAGTTTTTAAACCGACTGTTCATCAGACTTGTCTAGAGTTATTATAGTTCTGATTGGTCTGCGATGAGTTAGTGGTGATATTTCACATGACATCGGTATCCGATAGTACCCTGTCGATTGTGTTTACGATACTCATAAAATATCGCAGGACTAAAACGTTTTTATATGTCGTGTCTACCATTGCCTACCATAAAATTATTTTAATACTTGTCGGCAATAAATGCCTATGCTATTGAAATCCATTTGAAATTGATATGGCCGACTAGGGAATTTATACCGACATGGAAGTTCCAAGCTTACATAATCTCGTGGTTAATGCGTCCTAATTACAATCAGATGACCGATGAACTTCAAATTCCAGTGCTACTGCTGTAGCACAGTTTCTAAACCAAGCAACTTTTAGCTTAATGTAGTATTTATCAAAACGGAATGGAATTACTTAACATAAAATAGATGTCTGATAATATCATTAGGTACCCATATGAAAACAGGTTCCTAATGTCCCACCGAAAACATCGTACATTTTGATACTTGTATCGCTAATACATTATCTGTATTGATTTCCTACAATAGACTTCGATACTCGTCTTTGACCACGTAAACATATCATTCTGCCTCTTTACTATCTCAAAAAGGGCTCAAGCTCATTCGTCTGTTATAAGTAAACCTTTCATGTATATTTTATTCGGATATTTTGACATGTGGGCCCCTCGTATCACGTTCATTCAAATGACATATTGGAAGAACGTTTGAGTATGTTTCTCATCGAAAGAAAGATGTACAGTTTTTTTTTCGAGAGTAAAACCAAATACCGTCTTGTGAAGAACCAATCTAGAGAATTGATTCCGCGTCGTCGGTCACATCAGGCCCATTCTATCTACTTAGATGTTGTATCTGCCGAGATTAAAGTTTTTATTAATAGCTCTAATTATGGATACTTATGGCGTGTACCTATCTTTAAGTCGTCTGATACGAATTAATAAACAATGCTTTTGGGCACAATCGTACCAGCAGGGCAGTTTAGGATAAAAATCTGTTTTTATTATTGAACAATTTTTTTTATTTCTTCTATCTACTGTTCACTTTTGTGCGCAGCCAGACACCAAAATAGTTCTGATATTTAAGCATTCTATAAAATAACACAAATGACAGATCGATCAAGGACAGATCCTTATTTCTAGAACAATGGCACCTATACCTTCGTAAACGTTTCGGTGGGAACTGATGAGCCTGGTGTTTAATATTAATCTAAAATTAAAGATTAATCCTTGTATCCTAAAGCTCAATGTCACCATTGTCTTCACCGAAACGGTGTCATTTGACATCATTCTCCATTAAATTGAATTATTACAGAGAAAACGATAACTGCCCTCTTTCTTAACATAATCCGCCTGTTTTCCACAAATTTCCATTCGTGCTGCTTTTTTCGTTGTTGTGAAAAATGTTATTTAATTTGAGGCAATTATTACACGCGCTCTACGAAATTACTCCAAGGAATAGAACCTGCGAATGTTGATTTTAATTCTGAGAGGTTATTTTTTACTATAGTGAAAGCTTTATGCTTGAGACATTTGAATTCGTGAGACCTTTGCTTTCTTTTATTACGTTTTGTATTAGATTAAACTTGTTACATTTAAGGGAAAATCTGAATGGATGCAGTTTGTCGTACCATGCGATTGGCAAGAGACTACCTGACCAAAACGATGAAGATCACATTGTTTTTTAATTAGTAATATGAAGATAATAATGAAAAAAAGCTCAATTTAAGGCGTTTTCGGTAATTTTGTAAACATTTCATTATTAAAATAATCACATGACGTTGCAGTTCATGAAAACAGACCTATTTCAGATACATATTCCTAATATAATAAGTGTTGTTACTGTTACTAAGTGTTGTTCCTGCCCTTAATTTAACATCATGGAGAATTGATGTGTTCTGCTTTATTAAGTGTCTCGTGTGACTGATACCTAGACGTCGCACGGCAGGTGCGATACAAAATCCGCGGTGTCGCGTCATTTGTACATTTTCTTTATTACTTCGCGTGATTTATACCTGCGCCCGGTGCGTTTAACTGCTGAGGTCTGTCATTTCGCGGTCTTAAATTGAGATTGATCCCAGGGTAGGGTGGGCTGACGTGTGCGTTGGCGTATCTAAGAATTGGGGTTTTGTTTTATTTCGTTCGTTTCCCCTTTGTGCCCATGTGCACATGCAAAGTTACCTGTCAATATTTAGACATTGACACGATCGTATTACGCATTATCTGTTCTTTTTCTAATATTATAAAAAGAGGGAAGTTGGAATTGATATCTTATATCATTGTTTACTTTACAAATTAATCTGTCATACTGTCACTTATATGTCAGCAGCCTGTACTTGACATGTTTATTTGCCAATCAAAATTCAGTGCGTGTTTATCCAAATCTATATTATGCGTTTGGTTATTACTTACTGTCTGGTCACTTTTAAATTAAAATACGTTTTATGAAATCAGTCACAAACTAAACGGTACCTAACCTCTCTAATGCTTTGAGTATTTAGAACCATACAGTACTATTGTGTATTGACATGAACTCCTCAATGGGGGATGGACCTCATTTTTAGTTGCAAATTACAATTCAAATGTTTTCTGTTTGTTCACAGAGAGGCTCCGACGAGCTTCTTTCGCAGAGTGGCGTGACCGTCATGGCGCCCGCCGCTCCGCACCATGCTGATAACAACAACCAAGACTCGGCTGCGAAAAAGGTAATGTACCATAGTATATATTTATACTTTTATCTTGAGAGCTCAAAGATCTTAAGTCACAATCAAACGGTAAGTTTTTGCTGAAATATGTAATTAACTGAAAAACGATTAATTCTGATAAAACGGTTGAATCGCAAAACCGTAATAAGTATTAAAATAAAAGGTCCCTCATAAAAAGCCAATGTGCCATAAAGAGGCTTCCCGGGCGGGTCGAGCCGAAATTTTTATTAATCTCCTCCTCCATTGTCGATACAGGGATGAATTTTTACATACAGAAATTAGATCGATAAAAATAACCTTTATAGGTCGTACTGACAAGGTGTTAAAAGCGAATACCAACATAGGTCTGGACGAAAGTGGAGAATTTTATATTCTTATTACGTCTATCGTATAAAAAAATAACATAAAAAATGCGCCTTTGTTTTAGTTCGCCTAGTATGACGTATCCCTTTAAGGATAACCTGAAGGTCCTGGCGCCTATGAGTTGAGTCAGGTGTTATCCAGCATCTTTGGGGGTCGGGTTTTAACTCGCGGGCGTTGGCGAGGAAATGTGTGCGTGGGGGGTTTCACAGAACGCAATTCCTCTGGCCTGCTTCTGTAAGGCCGGTGGGTTCACTGATCATGGAGGTCGGAAGCCCTGCGCGTAGTGTGAGCGTATACCTTAGGTTAACTTAGGTTAACATCATTATCGTGCATTTATTGTTTTAAATTATGACTACATTGTATTGTAAACGATCATGTTCAGGTAATATGTAAAATCATCCCTTAAAAAACCTCCCAAAGCTTAGCTCAGATGATATCTAATGTCTCAAGTATTCGTACTCTTGTAGATTTAACACAAGTATGTCATATTTAATTCTCTTTTACAAACCCGGCTAGATTAATAGTGATGTTTCATTTTAACATTAAATATTAATTGTGTACGGATGCGATGTTAAAGTAATACAAACGTCCTTTGTTCAATATTCATAAAACAATTTGAATGTTCAAAAAAAGAGTTATATTATCCTATTTCTTTGAGCATTTTCTCGTTTCTCTCCTTCGTTTGATAATTTATTGTGTTTGCGAAGTGATGTGATATTCCATCGGCTTGTTATTTTTGACAGTTATGTTGCGCATTCGTTTTGATAATTTACTTCTTTAACGTATTTATTATTTCCGACGCATTTTATTTATTCATATTTAAAATTTCGCTTGCTGCTATTAAATATTCGTAGCAATTGTTTTAAAAATATTATTATGATAGTGCGTAAAGCTGCCTCATAGTCAACCGCAGTATTTGCTACGAGTATTTTTAACAACGTTTACGTAGGATCAATAAATAGGAACTAAATAACCACTGGCTTTGAGATAAAATTGTTTCCCTCGCAGTAGTTGGCGCTGCAAATAGTCACTAAGCCATTCAAGATACTATGCAGGAGCAATTGTTGAAAAATTTGCTCAAGTTAAAATTCTCAATTCAGAAACCGGCCGTACTTAAGAAAATAAGTAAGAACTCCTTACCTCTTTACTTTTTAATAGAACTAAGAATATCATAATATAAACCAAATAATATTTAAAAAAGAAAATGTTAAAACGTAGGTACACATATCAAAAGTCCTTAAATTGAAACAATCAACACAAAGGAAAACATTAACAAAAATAAACAGGTACCCGTTTTTCGGTCTTCGTTGCACACTTTGTTTCAGCGCATTTTTATATAAATACTGAGTTTTGCATGCATACTTTGTTGGGTGCTGCGCAAACAGAGCTTTGTTTGAGGACACCAGCACTGGGCTCGTGTGTTCTCACCTACCAAATGGATTGCATCGTCCATTAAAACTTAAAATAACGTGTTTCATTTATGTGGCAGACCTTTCCTATTTGTTGTAGTTTGCAAAACACTTGTAAAGATAGATTTGCATTTTTACGTAACGCACCAAACACCTACGGCGTAATGGGGAATCCGGCGCCATGGGGAGGTGGATATTAATAAAGACGCATTAAAAACCTATCAAAAATTTGGAATTATATCTAAAGATTTATCCTTTGGTGTTTATACAAATTTAGTATTTTTGTATTTTCACTATTTTTTTCTTAGTACCTTGAAAATAAATTTGACTTCAGTTATTTATACACGTAATATTCTAAATGATTTTGCTAATCAAACGTTGTTCCGCAATTCCTTTGAGGTGAGCTGCGGTACCTACTTATATTCCGCTAGATGGATTATACCCCAGTGCCAAATTTATCTTTATAAATAGACAACCAAAAGTATCTTAGACCAAAAACTAGAGAAATGTTATTGACTTGCAAAGATAGGCCTATAACTTTTCCCTTGCAAGAAGATATCAGTAAATTTGATACTAGCATACTACAATTAAACCATACTGTTCAACTTTTCCAGAAGGAAAAGTGCCTCGGAGAGCACGTTAAGCCGTCGGTCGCGGTTGTCATACAAACATCTTTGGCAGCCGTTAGGGGTAGTTGGAGCCCTAAATCAAAAATCCGACCGGTCTAACTACAGAACTTCGACATCGCCCATGGGTTGTGGAGGTCAGATGGCAGTCGCTTCACGGAAAATATCGAAGTTCAGCCGAATCGCAGTTACAATGGAAAGCCGACCTAACTGCGTTGGGAAAAGGCTCGGTGGATGATGATGTTCAACTTTTCCAGAAGGAACGCTTTACAAACTGACCAAGACACCTTGGTAGAACTTTCCTTCTGGAAAGGGAACAGTCACTGGTTCAAGTCCAGCGATTTTACGATTTATTTTGTAAAATTATTTGAGAGTAAGTAATCATATTTAATTGCTTACAAAAATATATCATTATATACTATTCAATTGATAAACGTTTCTTCCTTCATGTTTAAGCTAACCTTTGTCAATCATTCCATTTAACAAATCTATTTATTTGCCACTCATAATAAATTACATTTTAATTTTTCTCAACACTTTATTATCAAAAATAATGGGCGGGCATGTATGACATACGAACGAATACTCTAAGATTAATAACTAATTATAAAGTTCGAGCGTATTGTAGTTGTGACTTATTTATATTTCTTATGTAAGGCGAGTTTGTTTTAACATCGCCTTAGGTATCGTTTACACAAATTAAATAGAAGCAAACGGTCTCGCGAATAAGAAACCATTTTCCCATTCTTTCCCGCAGGCATTTTATATTCTTTGCCGTCACCGGTCATAATGACCGACTCTCAGAAAATAAAATATGATATCGGATGTTTAGAAAAATATATTCTATTCACCCTTGATAGAATTGTGGAAATGTAATAGTAATTACCAACTCCTACATCTTAAATAAAATTTTCTTAGTTATTATTTAGTGTTCAAACCCATTAATTAACGTAATATAGTATACCTTATCATCCTTTTTTTTTTTTTAATTCCACGGCCGGCCGCTCTAACGTCCGTTGCCGGGCGTCTCTGGTACAAGCAGGTATTTCCAGTGGCGCCCGGCGGACTTTGACCACCTCTGTGGTCTCTGCGGTGGTTTGGTCGGGATGAGGATCCCGCGTCGTTGTGGTTGGGTTTTATCCCGCGTCAGTGAGTGAATATGGTTGCGTGCTATGAGGCAAAGGCCGGCCGGCGATTCCACCGTCCTCAGGCCCCGATCATGGAGGTCGATGGTCTTGGGCGTAGATGAGTCTGCGGCGCCCTCGCCGCTGACTACGGAACTCGGCGGGGAGGGTACGCTCCCTCTCCCTGTCGGCCGCCTCCTTCGCGAGCATGACTTGCTCGCAGAAGGACACGGCCGCCTTCCACCTACTCGCGCTGGAGACCATGGCTTGGAGCATGGTTTCCAGCGAGAGGATATCCACGCCCAGACCCACTACGAGGTCCCGGCGCTGACTCGCCCACGCTGAGCACTCCACCAACGTGTGTAGTGCGGTGTCGTCGTCGGAAACCTCGCAGTGTTGACACCGGGGTGTGACCTCACGATGGATGCGAAACAGATAGCTACCGAAGCATCCATGCCCGGTAACGATCTGCGTCGCACGATACGTGAGGTCACCATGCTGTCTCTGCAGCCAATCGTCCATGATCGGTCTCACCGCCGTGATGATGGTGGTACCCCACCTGGGTTGCTCAAGTTGCACCCTCCATGACTCCAGAGATCCTGGTGGAGTTGGGACCGCTGGTCCTCGATTTCTCGAGACGTAGACCTGTGGTCCCGCTCCAGCGCCTCCTTGTGCCATTGGAACAAAGACGCAAAAGTCCCATGGAGGGGTCCCGGCTAGGAGACATGCAGCCTCTCCGGAGATCGTGCGGTACCCTCTTATTGTTTTGACGGCCAAGGTCCTCAACGGTCTATTAAGGAGCGTTGAGTTGTTGGCCGTCAACCGCGCCGCCCATACGCGAGCCCCGTATAGGGCCATACTCCGCACGATCCCCAAGTACAGTCTCCTGCAAGAGGCGTTGGGTCCCTTTAGGTTGGGCATGAGTCGCGAAAGCGCGACTGATGCCTCCGTTTAGGGACCAAACTTCGGAAATGTGGTCCGAAGTTCCATCGGCTATCAAGTACGATCCCTAGGTACTTCATCGAGGGCTTGATGCCGATGCTAACGCCTCCCACATTACCTTTTCACCCTTATTCTAACGAAGCTTTTTATACTTACCTTCTCGTAATAATTAATTGACTTATCACTTAATATCTTGTACCTCACTGGGGACTGTACCTACCTTTAGTGGAAAGGGTTTCGTGGTACATTCTCCACTATTCTTTTGCAATATCCGCGTAGCCATTCTGCTCCCACTAAGGAGACTGTTATCAGACAGTATGGTCTGTATAGAACACAAGTTACATAATAATTTTAATGATCACGCGAAGGGCTCCGTCTGTATTCAGAACCCATTATATCTTTATAATCTAATCCCTAACAACTTTTCTTAATTGAAACGGTGTCTCTGCAAGCAAGGTCTTCATTTTAGTTCCGGAACGTTCTGCCATCCATTTACTTCTACTTCCACTTGATAGAGGCTCTTTGAAAAAAAAAGCTAGCCGCAGTAATCTTAATTACATTGTGATCTCGTTACAGCTCGACCTTAATTCATAATTAAATAGGAACGTGTCCTGGTGTTACTTATTTATTTGTTAATTTATGGTTTTGCAATTGCGTCCTTCTTTTTTCTCCGCCATGAAAATTAAGTTGTATATACCATTTCCAACACCCCTTCTCCTTTGTTACTCTGAATATTCATTTGGTGCCTATCGGCGAAATTGCGACTCGTTTTAAAAAGTATTTTTTTTGTGTTTTCTCTTTGTGTTGTACTGCAAACACTTCATTCTGTTAAAACATTGAAGAAAAACTCAGAGCGACTGTTTTTATATTGAGTGTTTTACGGCTGGAGTTGGGGTTGTGAGGAAAATTATTTATTTATAAACATTTGTACACTTTTATCGTTACGGTGGTCAATAACCATAAAATATTACTGCGTAGGTACAATTTTCTATTCTGATCGTTAAATAGTCCACTTAGGGTACTTATTAGATGTTTTTTTATGCTTATAGATTGTCTTATGACTGCATGGACAATATCATGCCTTAAACTATCAATATGCAACCAACCCATTAGAAAATAAACTAATCAACCCTCGTCCTATTCGACCAGCTCATTAACGTCTCAATCAAGTAATTAATTATGTTTCCCGTTTTTTCCTCATTTTCTTGACGTTGGCCTGTAAAAACACAAAGGGCCTACTCCGTGAAGATCAATCAAATCAGAAAACGCTGCCAAGGGACTGCGTTTACCACTACTTAAGCATTTACGAGCTTGTCTTAGCAAGTTACGACCCTGCTAGCACAGGTTGACTGTTGATCTTATTCAGAAAAGAATTTACGATCTATTCTGTCCCTTTTTTCTTATTCATTACAGTAAGTAATTGTTATTTTATTTTTAAATGACACTGTACAAGATTGGAAACATAGTAATTAACCATTAATACTAAATTATCTTAAACAAAAGTATTTTCTTAGTCAGATCTTATTCGTAAGTAAATACTTCGCATTGAGAGCGCTGATAAAGCAAACAAATAATGTTGTAATGTTAACAAACTTTGTGTATTGTATATAATGACGATGAGGCAAATTTCCTTCAATATAATCTAAGCCGACTTTATAAAGAAAGTAATATATATATTGTTTTAAAAAAAAATTGTATCTGTCTCCTCATAAAAATCCTAAAATTTACTAACTCAACATACCTATTATAGTTTTTGTATTTCAAAGCAATGAGTTTGCTTAAACTATTCTTAAAATATTAAGAAAGAAATTATAAATGGATCACAAAAACTGATGTCATCGGCGGGACTCGAACCCGCGGCCTTTTGAAAAAAAAAAAAAATATATAAAAAGAAAAAGAATATTTTAATATTTCATGCAAATGTATGTATTATTAATTATAATTGAAAAACGCGACGGACGGACAGACAAATTGTCGTATTAAATATATAGATGATATGATATATAGATTAGATTATTAGATTAGAGATGATATATAGATGAAAAATAGACACGTAGCGAAATATCAGATTTTGTACAAAACACAACATTAACCTATTCGGTTCGTTCCGTGAAAATTCAGTAATCAATCAAATGATCGCATAAAGATATTCATTGCCAACACTTACAATTTTACTACTGGTTTTAGAGAGCACTAAAACCATTTGGCTATCTTATTTTACGATTTCCTACCACGAACACGAACATGCTTGAACAAAACTGATGGTATATGTGAGATTTAGTACTTGAGTATATGTATTATTATTATATAATATAATGAGTTTAGACAAATTTTTATTTACAAAGCTGTAACTTTAAATTGTTTGATTATAATATACATTAGGGTTTGTTTTATATAAGTGCACCGGTTGCCTGAAGTTCTTTTAAGTGGCAAAGTACTCGTATAACCAGGCTGTAAGTGGTACTCAATCTGTATCGAATAACATCATTGATGGTCGGCAGTGTAGTATTAATATTCTAGTGGACTGCCAATTAAAAGTTTCAGTTCTGCTTCAACAACTTCTCGTGTAATAATACTCTTGAAATTTTACCGGTGGATGCAACTTGGTTGATTGGTGCAAGGTATAAGATGCAGTTATGTTATTTTATTGTAAATGCATTTAGCAACTGTAGCTACTCAAAAGCATATTTTATTGAAAATATTCTATTATATTGGTTCCATATGTTCTGAAAGAAAACTATCATGAACTGTTCCCGCTCACAACATCTGATTCCGTTTTTACTCATTTCGTTCTGATTCTGCCAGTGACGTTCACTCTCATTCTATTTTCTATAACTTGTTATAAACATAACCCAATGAAAGAGGTATTTACCATTAACAGTCTATTATACATGCTGTCAGTTCAAGTACTCTTGTTGTCTGTACCATACAATAGGACAAAGATTCTATTCTACAGCCAAGTTTCTTGTTGTGAATTGAAACAAATGATACTTCTAGTTATTCGTGACTAACTTGTGCTACCTGCACCACTTGTCAAACTTTCACCAGATTCCTACCGAACGCCCCTCTAAATCGCAGTAGTTATTAGTTCAAGGGTTTCGATACTTGAACGTATTTCTCACAGTTAGGTATCTTTACTGTACTCAAGTTACTCTTGAGTTTAAGGAGGCGAATTCAAAATAGGTTTGCTCTGCTTCAAATTGGTGATACTTTATCTTGTGTAATGGATCTTTTAATCTTTAGTAACTAAATGTACTTGTTAATTGGATTCAGATTTATGAATTGTTGACCACAGTGGATGACTACCTCGGTGGTACAGTGGTAGTATGCGACAGCTGTTCCTGAGGTCCCAGGTTAGATTTCGGGTAGAATCAAAATTATAATTAAGTATGATTATCAGTTGTCTAGATCACATAGATCAAGCTTATATTAGCTTAATTTCCGTCATATGACGTTGTAACGTAACAATATTTATTATGTACTTCCGTCAATAGGAAGTTAAGTTTATCATGAAAGTTGAAAAAAACTAAAGAATCGTGCCAAAACCGTCTCATTTAGGAATCCCTGGTCTCCTTCTAATTATAAATCACAAAATACAATATTAACAAACGTGAAAGAGTGTTCTCCAAATGTACACTATGGCTATTTTTTTAATTACAAATTTTAAATATAATATCAGGTAAAGAATATTAATTGTTTTATAAATATCAATAAATTAATAACACAAGGAAACCATAATACTAGCGATAAAATTATTATTATTAACACGGGAACTAGTAAACATGCACATAGAATCCGATTATACATACTTAGACCTAATTAAGGGTGCTATAGTATTTGGACACGCATGTAAACGTACTTAACACGGACAATCTAATCTCTATAGACTTATGGTACATACCTACATAGTACATTCAACTAGCAGGACGTGCAACTTCAACACCTACCCTATATGTACTAGAATGTTGCCAATATGAATTTACCAAGGTTTCAAAAACTATCTGGTATTTGCATATTTTCTAATAGGCTTGTGTCCACTAAGAATAAATCGGATTGGTGTATGTTTCTTATGACTATTTCCAATGAATAGACAACAAAAAGTAATGTAAATTAGTAGACAGAATAAAGATTACTATTGTTTTTAGAAAATAAGTTTGGAAAAATTAGGCATTCAGTCACGTGACATACACCATTCAGAAAATATGACGTCACAGGTTGCGCTCTCACACCATAGAGTAAGTATGTATGAACAGCTGACTTCTTGTTCAAGTTGTATCTGTGATTTTGTGTAATTTAATTGTTCGTACGTTTTTATTAATTTACGAATTTTTGTTAATTTTAAAGTTAAATAATTATAAATCTAACAAAAGTAGATTGGACAAAACGCAGTTTTGGCGCATTATTTCGATTTGCATTTCGAGACAACACTTGAATCAAAATATTGCTAGGCACCTATATCAAAGTTAAAGAAAGGGCTAACCAACACAATTTATTTTTAACTTTCTGGAAGTTTTTAAATTTTTTTATCCTTTTTGTTATTGCTTTTTAATCGTCGTGGGTTTTTTCAAAATTTTTAATTTTGATTTTTGTTTTAATATTCTTAAAGAGCATAAATATGTAGCGCCTTCTAGTAAGTTGCTGTCGTTACACCTATTTAAGAACCCTCACTAATCAACTACAAATCCATTCCTAAAAAAAGCCGCATCAAAATTGATTTTCATCACAAATAATGTTAGCTGTAGCGCCCCCTGATGAGTTGTCACCGTAACATCTATCTAGAAACCTGTACCAATCTAACTCAAACCCATAACTGAAAACTGCATCAAAATCGGACTACTAGTTTTTGAGAAAATTGGCAACATTGCTTTTCACAAATAATGTTCGCTGCAGCGCCCCCTGGTGAGTTGTCATCGTAACATTTATCTAAGAACATGCACCAATCAAACCTGAACCCATAACTAAAAACTGCATCAAAATCCGACCAGTAGTTTTGGAGAAAAATGGCAACATGTATTTGCACAAACATCCTCTCACCCCAAACCTATATACCATCTCCGTTCCGTCGTAGGTAAAAAGCTATGCGTGTCCAGTCTATAGTGTATAATCCTTACAAGTGACATGTTCTTGGAATACGTTGAAGGAAACGCGTAAGCACCATGATATTCACGGCGCTTTTGACCTTTTGGTCGTGAAAAAACTATAACTAATAAGCGATCTTGCGCTTGAATATTTATATTACGATTAGACGACTAATTTATGGCTTAATCGCTGCAGCGAACTTCGTTCGTTTTTTGGTCAGGATAGCTTCGTCAAACACATTTTGATTTCAAATATTGGATAGAAACAGGCGTTTTGATTTGTTTCGCAATGTGTGACATCACCCAAGGCGCCATGACAGATTGGAGCCTTTTCGTTACCATTTTAAATACATTCTTTAGATCGCAAAATAAACCATGTAAATGATTGTTTTAAATCAAAATAATACATTTTTGTGACTATATAGATTCAAAACTACAGATTTAATCAATTTTTGAAATTTGGGACACAAGCCTATTATAACTGTGTATGATACGAATGTATTAGAATCGGTTGGTATCAAGCCTCTACTTTCAGGGAAGTAGGCGTGATTATAATTATGTAATTACAAAGTGGTATGAAAATAATAATTATAACATCTCGTATATGTATATTCTGCTTTGTTTAAAACTAAAGTTATATAATTTATGTTGTAAGTTTTGTATTGGCACGCAAATGCTACGCGGGTCTACGATGACATTGCTACGTAGCGTCGTAGCGGCCTAAGATATTTCTTGAATGTAATTCATAATAGCTGTTGTATATTTCAAATATTATTCCCACAGGTTAAAACATACGTGTATTTTTTTCCTGTATCATGAAATCGATTACAGTGCGGGCCCTTTCATATTCGCTTCGTCATTGTCTGTTACACCTTCGTAGCCATGACATAGTCGTGCTTCTGAAGTAAATAAACATTCGAGATGAAATGACAAAATCGTAATCGAATAAAAAACTGTATGTTGCTGGTTAGGATGAATAAATTCTGTAGTTGTATTTCTTACTTCAAAGATATCGCTTTTACAAAACTAAGAACAAATTTTTAAATTGCACAGATCAATTTTAACGCAGACTATAGTACAATTAATTAAAATAATATTCGTCTCTTTTAATTACTGCCCTTTAAAATTCAACAATATTTCATTTACATTCAAGAGTAAACAAACAATGCCCTTTATGTTGCCCTCACGATCTTATAATGCTTTTGAACAGTTAACAAGGAACCCTAACCTGACCTCTATCCCAGAATCGGATTACAACATGTCGTTACCTTTGCCACAAACGACTGAAAAAGCGTCTTGTGTCTGTCGTGACACCGTTAAATACAGACTATAGTCTCCTTCAATTAGGTAGCGTCCGGTGACGGAGCCTAAAATATGACGTCATCAAAGCATTTTGAAGCTGCTGATAAGACTTGACACGCTTTCAAAAAATGTTCCCCGAACACACAGGGTATTTGACGGTACTTACGTTATACCTACACCGCCTACGCGTAACCACAGTGACTGTACATAAATATTTGGTCATATGATAATTCTTTTAGAGTAGCAATAATTTTCATGCCTATAACTGTGTTCAACGCAAGTGTGTGGCCGCGGTATTACTACTAATACCAAACGTCACCGGATGGTTCTTATGTGAAATAGAGTATAGTTAGAATGAGAGTTACGTCGTCTCTTTGATATGTTTGTTTCTGTGTGATTGCAACTTTAAAACTTGACATAAACACAGTTTTGATTTCTGACTCACGTTGTAGATGAAATGCTGTTTGAAATTTTAGTCGGATTAAGTCATCTTCTGCCGACTGTCCCCTGATCTGCACGAGCTGCTGATCTGTATGATATGTTTACAATGGGAAAATAATAGGACATTTATGGCGGCGGCGTTTCTCTTCGGATGTATGTCGACAGCATGCTCGCCACCACAGGTATTAGCGTCGTTGTTTGGTAATGAGGTCCTCGTGATAGGTCAATCATAGATTAGAACATTTATAACAAGTTATATACCGTTAGAAATACTTCATTGTTTTAGGGTCAGTGATAAAAAAAAATTGTGTTGACTTGTGAGATGATACTTAGACTTGAATGACTTATATTAGGTTTTATTTCATGTAGCACAGAAAATAGTTTTGCCCCATCCTCAGTTTAAATTATAAGACACTAAAATCATACCTATCTACCTAATTTATATTGAATTCTATATACTGTAGTAAAGTTAATGTAAACAGTTTTCATAAAAATGTACCTCTATAATTACATGTCAATGATAGGTCACTTTTAATATCGACGTGGGTATCGACGTTGTTATGTTTAATAATTATCTCGCTAGAGACGCAGCCAACTGAGAAATAGTGTTTCAATAAACACGGGCGACGCGATCACCGGGAAAATGGACCGATTCCGGGATATCCTCGCAGGAAAACGTCATACGATCCTTATTTTTTCTATTCAGGGAGCCAAGCTAAGATTTAATATTTATGGATGAAATGTGAGACGATGCGAATGATTTAAAGTGCCTGATGTGGAAATTGTTCCTCGCAGATTTTCTGACCCACCGAAAGTAATGTCCTTCTTCACCGTTTCACGTACCAGTTGTTTTCTTTCGTGAGAAGAGAAAATACCGAAATGTACCTTCAAGGTGGGTGAACGTATTCGACGATTTATTTCTACTTTTGCAAGTCACTTCGGAAAAATATTTTTTATTTGTTTATTTACGGAGATTTGGTTCCTTTGATCTCGATTGTAACGAAATTCGGATTATACAACGGTATAATATCTATTTTATATATATACTTTTTTCTTTATGGAAACGATTTACCATTTCAAAGATTCGAATAATGAGTAATATTTTGGCTTAAATTATCTTGTTAAAACAGACCGGGGTCTGTTAATATTAATAAACACACTTCAAACGAATACTTGTTTTAGTTTAGAGAACAACTTCAACTTCATTAGCTACTCTTAAACATTGTAACAAAAGACCAATTGAAATCCAAACAAGCTACGAGTATCAATTGACCTTTTGAAGCAAGTTAAACTCAGATAATTAAAAAGTCAATCACATTGTATCAACAAGACACAGCTTTTAAAAGCCACAATGTCCATTAGTTTCGACTTTTCCCTGCACTTTTGCCAGAGCAGCTGCTTACTTTGTCTGAACTTAACAAGGTCGAACTAATAGGCATTAGACTCATTTGTTACACCTCTACGCTTCACCGCCCGCCAAAGAACGTAAAAAGGGAGACGGTTAGATAATCCGGAACTCCCAAATCTTATTCACGGCTCCAACACGAATATCTCCGTGTCGCTTACTGACAATTAATTTGTTTAAAAGTAGGTATTTCATTAGTGTAAGATTTTATGCTTCTTTAATTGAATAGATGATTTAATAGAAGTTGCTCATTTCACTTGAATGAAAGTTAAGTGTCATACAAAGCTAAAATATATTTGGGTACGAGCCCGCCGCCGTAATCAAAAGGCTCTCTCGGGAACAATGGCGCCCACATCGGGGTTGGGTCTGATAAGCCTCGACAATTATACTACATCGACTTTTCAATTATCCAACCGGCTCTTCCTCGCGTACAATGCTTGCTTTATTTACGTATATTAGAACGGTCATTTTGTACGCTGTGTGCCGTTTAGATTCGTATTTGTTCCGACCGAATCAAACCCGACAAAGTTGTTAATTATCTTCCAACTAATTGTTTTGTAAAGCCCTACACTGTTTTGAAACTTTTTATTCGTGTTCCTTTTTATTGTTAATTTAACTTATTGTTTTGCTTTTGTTCACAGGTGAAACTAGAACAAAATGTTGGCAAACCGTCGCGGGTCATCCATATACGGAACATACCCAACGAGACAACAGAAGCAGAGATCATTCAGCTGGGTCTGCCATTCGGTAGGGTCACTAATGTCCTCGTGCTCAAGGGTAAAAATCAGGTAAGCGTTAACATCCTATACTACTATCAATAAACATTTAGGGAAACTATAGGTGTTCTAAGGAGGACACCAAGAATTCCAGGGTCCAAGTCATCCTCCCTAACACACATTTCACCTGCTGGAAAACAAACGAGGTATTTGCAAATGTATGTCCAATAAGCTTGATTCCCGTTGTGGCCAAGCCAATGACTGGCAAGACTTGAGGGTTAGAAATACCTTTCTTGAAACTATAAGCCAAGAAAAGTGGGTAATTTGTAAGTTTCTGATAGGCTATTATGTAATAGCTTATCAGAAACTTACATGTTACTTACATGTGATGCCTACATCTAACATGATTATTTGTAAATATAAATAATTCTACGGTACAAGAATTCCGGCCTCCAAGAGTATACAAAGTATGCAGACTTTGTATACGAGTGCAACCACAGTGACCACTCATTAACTTTTACATATTCAAAATTGTAGAACAAGAATCTGTTGAGAACTACAATATACCTTTCAACGTATTTCATTCCAATACCATAGTAGAAGTTTATACGAGTTTAAAATACATTCGCAAGCGATATTGATAAAACAACTTCTCCTCACAAGTCTAAACGTTTTAAAAGTCTCGTATCTTAATACCCACTGGCTTGAACAGATTAGTTCAATGGTACGGGCTCTGTACGAGGCCACTTGAGGTTTTACTTGAACGTACAACTAGATAAACGGAACTTAATAGAGATGGAGCACAATCGCAGATAACTACCTATCTCTAAAGTTTACTTATGATATAATTACAGCGAATTCAATACAAAATTATGGTTATTCATCTTTTAACTTAGTATTTTCATCGGTTGTATCCTAAGCTTGTTCTTAATAACTTCGTGAACGTTATTTTTGACTGTTCAATGATTTTGCTTTTAACTTTGATGAGTAGATAATATATCTTTAAATCTATAGGTACTAGGAATGAAGTTAAATTTGATCTCAGCTAGTTAGGTATAACAATTTCTGCCCTCATCAATACCAAATCCGAAATAGTAAAGTAATAGATGACCAATAATATCAAATAAAAATGAAATCCGCTATGTAATAACAGAGGCACAACGCAACCGTAGCCTTTGGGGGAAACAACAAGTGTCTGCCGCTGTCCACAAATAGGCCGCATGCCATTGTAGTTAGCTACTGCGTTTTATTTTAACTGTAATAGATTAGTTGCGACGATGGAGTGTTAAAAAAAGTAGGATATTGCAGGCAACTCTTATTGCTTCATATATTCTGTTTTCTGATTTATATCATACAACGAGTACCTACTTGTTTCAAATCTTTCTGTGTACGTTTATAGCTATGCTAGTTATGGACCTGTCGTTCAGCAATCCTTACAGATGAAAATAGTTATTATGATTTTTGCCTTTTATGTTAAAAGGTGTATAAACACTAACATTTATTTTTTTCTCTATTTAAGTACTGGCCAAACATCTAACGCCATATCGTGAAAATTATAACAAAGAAATTACTGATAAGGTTGGTAAATGTAGGCATTAGTAGACTATGAGTTATATGGTCGTTCCGCGTGCATGATTGTATTAAAGTACGCTTTGAATGGAAACCCTAGGGTGAGATTCCATCTGCACATATGAAATTATATTAAACGGAAATTAAGGGTTATGATGTCCAAAATAAATTTCAATTTGGGTCGAGAAGCACTTGTGAATTAACCCCGACACCGCACCTCGAATTTTTATGATCTTTTATTTCATTTATTTCTTCATTTATAATTTCAACATTCGTCTGTTTCGTTCTCAAATAACTTCAGTCACGTTTTATAACAACAAACTTTAACGGGGGCAGATAATAATCAGTTTTAAGATCTTCTCTAACAAATTAAAAGTGAGTTAGTTTACAACCCAGAAATAAAATAACAAAGAGAAAATCCTATTACAAAGACGCAGGCGGGAGGAGACTGCAACAATGTTATTCCATCTAATAAATAGCCCGTATGACATTTACCCTCCCATATAGTGTGGCGTGAAGAAAAACAATCTCTTCCTGTGCGAGAAATAAGTCAAATCCCTTTTTATGAACGGTCACCGCTTCTTTGCTAGCGTTTTCTTATGAAATATGCCTGGTGCTTTTCCAGCAACACTTAAGGTGCAAGGTAGTGGAAAAATTTTTATAAGTTTTCATTCTCTGTACGATTTAAATTATGACGCGTTTAGAGTCGGTATTCTATTCTTGACAATGTATTTATTTACTTTGTGGCATTAGTTTTGAAAAACAACGTGCAAGTTACTCTAAAAAATCTAATCAAGATAAGTACCGAACCTAGTCGAGTTGAGCTCAATTTCTTTGATACTAATTAATGATGAAAGAGCCGGTTGGTACTTGATGGTACAGAAGCTGTAAAAGTCCAGTTTCAAAGAAGGTACCTATCGAAACGTAGGCAAACAACCAAGAGTGAGTGAGTGCCGACAATCGCCCTCACTCTCGGTGATTAAAACGAAACAGGCGTTGACACTATTTACGATCGGAGCTCGTCGCGTGACAGCTATGCGCTTCTATTAATTTGTTGTGCATCGATTTGCAGTACGCTGTAATGGTATGACTTATAGCTTCATATCTTTACCACAAAATAGGTAATAGTACCTACTAGTGTATGTATATACCTAACTTGTGAATTTACTTTTAGAACTGTAAACAAACCGACCAACACTACTTCTAATAGCAGCCAGCGCTAAACAGAATTTTGCAGATGAAAACGATGTATGGGAATGCAACCTGTGAAACTAACTGTTAAAAATTCTGTAATTTTACATGCAAAAAAATTACATAAACCTTTAACCTTTTTTAACAGTGTACAATTGAAATCACAGCACATGTTGAGAATAATGCAGGCTGCGGACCACAGCGGAAAAGCATAGCGTTGTGTACTAAGCTTATGTAAGGCTACGCAACCCAATCCGATTAATTGTACTCTATAGCAATAGAATATTCAAAGCAACATATTACAATACACTGCTATGATACATGGGAATTGTCTACACTTCGAAGGGTTATTGTTTGAATCAAACTATCCGTTTTGATTGACGTTTACAAAACTAAATAAGATTGGTAGGTACCTATTTCTGTCGTCTGATCATAATCAAGTTTAGTTATACGTTGAGTATTTATGTTTCAAAAATAAAAATACTCCTTAAAATACAAAACAGCAATTACCTGTACAAAAAAACATGAACAACAACAAAAAAATGTGGGAATATATTTTCAGAACTGAATTTCTTTTCTGTAGCTTTTCTTAATCATATTACACGACTTACATGGACTAAAATATACTTATATAAATCTTTCTTTCTTTCAATACAGGCATTCCTTGAAATGGCCGAGGAGATATCGGCAGTGGCAATGGTGGCGTACTTTGGAGGATGCGTGGCACAACTGCGTGGGAGAGCTGTGTATGTACAGTTCTCCAACCACAAGGAGCTCAAGACCGACCAAACACACAGCAATGCCGTGAGTCTTGTAATTATGCTATTTTTATTTTATCTTTTTCTTTTTCAGGAATATGAACAATTGCCAGCAATTTCTAATGTATAGTATAAGTAATATATAATTAATCTTTTTCTAACGGCTACATACAATATAATAATAATACAAGTGAACATAAAAAATAAATTATTTATTTTTAACAATATAAATTTTTGGTATTGACAAAAAACATGATGATTATTATTTATAATATGGTAAACTCAATTATTGCTATAATTAAGTAGTTACTTAAACAAATGTAATAATTAAAAAAAAACTTTCATAAGCTTTTAAAACAATGCAATATAAAAAAAAATTAATGACCGTGATATAATTTTAACGAGTGCTCACATCGGCTATTATATATAACAAATTGATAACATTAAGACACTTAAAGCAAATAAAACCCAAGTTAGGTAAGCAATCAACCTAATAATTTAATTTTCGAGACATCAAGAACAATTTAGATAACTGTATTCAATAAACTCGCACACCACGACGGGATACTCGGTATATTGTTCCGATTTGATTGAGTTACTAAACTATTAAAGGGATTTTACACCTCACCAATCCGGCTTGTCATTTAATACAGTTACAGAGAGCACTCACAAATTACAAGGCTTTCGTTAACAGAATAACAAACTATACTGACCGGTATTATCAAAGAACGGTAGGCTGTAGGTTTTGGTAAACAGGAGTGTCAGTGGTAAGAATATGAATTGGACTACATCAATCAACGTGCTCACTTGGTTTTGAAGATTACTTTTTCGTGGAATAAAAGAATTAATATCAAAATTAAACTGAAGCAAAACCACTATATTACAATAGTACCTACTTACATTGTCACGCAGTGTTAGACGATTTCCCTACAGAGCAGTAAACATTATGAATTTTATAGAACTTTGGTGCTTATGGGTTTTTTTAATATCTATTTATTATGCAATTACAAAACCATACCCACCTGGAAAAAAAATTGCTATTAAATTTTACGGAATATAATTATTACATATAATGTACACGTGGTATATTAGTCACAGCATCTTTTGTGTGTACGATAAATGTAATACTAAGCATATATACGAACGGAAGCGAGTTTGTTTTATAGTATGTAGTGATAGTAAATTTAAAACTAGGTATGCAATGCATTCTGCTGTTGCAATAATTGAGCTGAGTTTGTCGATCCGGGTCGAACTCCTAAACGACTGGACCGATCTCTATGAATTCAGATATATGCACTCACGGCGATGGTCACTATGACCGTGCCAAATTTCAAAAAGATCGGTCCAGTCGTTTAGGAGGAGTTCGATCACGAAAGAAATACACGAGTCGTCTAAGAAAGAGCTTCGTAAACTCCGCTCAATTATTTTATGTATATCGTCATAAGTCAAATTAAGTAATCTTTAAATTAAAATATTCTTCATAAAAGTGATGTGCAAAAAGTATCCTCAAGCATTATTCATAAATGTCACTTCAATAGACATAGAAATTATCTTGTCAGCTTCTACCGGTAATTGCTAGAATTATTTAACCCTTTTGTTGTCGTCTTGGTGATTACTATAGAGATTTTTTATAGGATGACTATTTTATTATTGCACAATTTTTTCCATTAATTTACTTACTAATAATTAACCTAACTATTCTTTGTAAATAAAAGTTTCTTTATAAAAAAATTAAGAAGAATTATCGACGAAAACAATCTGAACCATACCAAACCTCCATAATTGATCTGAAGTCTTATTTCGTTTCGAAATTAAAGAAGTACTTTCCGTGTTATGGCGACCAAAGCTACAATTGGGGTATTGATGCCCCTATTCGTCACTGGCGCTGAATCAACCAGCTTTTACCAAACCACCCTCTTTAATACGCTTTCTTGGGATAACATTAACCAAAAAGATAAATGTTGGACATTTGTGAGTGAACCTTTCTTACCGGAGGCTCTGTGCCAGGAAAAAGGGAAATCAATAATTTCGGTAACAAAACACCGTATAGAAGGATTAATTAAAATGCTTAATTAGTTTCGTTTATTCTTAAAACCTATCAGATACATATCTACGTTTAATCATTTTGTTGCGAATTGGTTAATGCTGAGAAATATTCTACAGAAAATATATTTATAGAAGCTTTCAGTCCATTGTACACCTGTCGTATGAATATCCCGTTTTAGGTATACATATGTACCTATCCATGTTAAATACTTTATGGCGTATATTACAGTTCAATTGTATTCATTATGTAGATGAAATACAACTTATACCATTCAGAATAATGATAATTCTCAAAATAATATTACTAACAAATTTATTAAACAATTTCTTCCTAAAACGGAAAATCTTACAAACTATTATTGTTGTGTTTCAAACAAACACAGCTCTAGTTCATGTTATTATTTAATAATACAATCCATTGCGTATTAAATACTTACAACTATTTGATCTAATTGTCAACCGGGCAAACAAGCTCTGTGTCAACACGACTGCTAATTAATGTGATGATTAAACTCAAAACGGATACAACTAGGTGTCTATTATCTGTTTGTTGTTAAGCCCTGTTCGTTAATGTACACTGTAAATATAGTGGAATAACATCTTATGTGAATTAGTACACTGGAATTACGTTTCGTCTTAGGTTTGTTGATAAATTGCGAAACGATATTATGTTGTCATTTGTTTTCATAGCTCAAACTGAAGTAAGTTATTAAGTAAGTATACAATATTAATGGTGTATCTACGAAGTAATTTCTTATTTATTTATTTAGGTATACAATTATGGTAGAATAGTGATATGAAAAGTAAATGAATAGAGTATAATACTTAACCCTAAACTTCTTTGAACCCGCAGACCACCGTCTGTGTTTTGTCTTACACTAAATAATTTTAGTTGTTTCTTAAATGGGTACCTTTGCACCCATTTAAGAAACAACTGTGATCTTAGATGCGCAAGCCAACCTACCTGTAATTGCTACACCTGTCGATCAACAGACGAGGCTCTGGTAAGTTCCTGGCCTCTGGTCCTGTATATAGATAGGCGTATAATGTATGTACCTCTTTATCGCCTCACTCGTTGAACAGGCATGGCAAAATACATGCGGAAGTATATTCCGCATGTATTTTTACTTTAGTATTAGTCCGATTGTGCGAAGTCAAAAAGGGCCTCGGTATTTATTACCACGATGCAAAATAATAGTACAGAAAAGTATTTAACAGATCTTAACACGATAGGTGCTGTGATAGTTTGGTGGTTAATATCTTAGTATAAAACGACGAAGTATCCATTAAACTACTTCAATTTACGTAAATATTTAATCACGACGTTAAAATTACTTGTGCATTAAATCAAAAGTTACCGAGGCGAATAAAGCAGCTCTTATTTTATTACCTGGAAAATCTTAAGAGCGCAGTAAAGTGGATGGTACCTAATACTTTCTTCAATATCTCATAATGATGCGCCCCTGTTCCAAGCTGTAGTAGGTGCAGCGACTTTGTCATTTTTTTTATATAAATTTCTCTGTGACGGGTGCTCTTTATCTTTTCGGTATTTCATAGCTCTTTACGAAGAGCTTATTTTTGATACTTCATTGAAATATTCTAAGAGGTTTCTCTTTTACTTTGTTAGAATACACGAAATACGAATACTCTAATAATATTATGTTGAAGACAACTAAAAGAAGTAACCCAAAATGACTAATAAGTGGTTCTGAGTTCGAAACCCACATTTTTATTTTTTATGTTTTAATAAGATTTGGTACAGAGACATTTTAACCTGATAATAGTTTTGGGAACCTAAAAACCATTCCACACCGCGGTTGTCCGCTATTTTATAAGTGGTGAGAGGAGTGCCAAAAGTGTTGGCTAAAATTTTCCTTAATTGATACTTGTTACACCTAACTTCTGGTGTCTCTCAGCTAGAGACCAATAAGGCCTACATATTAGCTTTGTTTCATCTAAATCTGTAGCAAAAAGGTAACGTCATTTAAGCTATTTGGCTTTACTGGAGCTGCGCGCATCAACTTATCTATACTTCTATACTAATATTATAACTACGAAAGATTTGATTGTTTAAAGCAATGGTAAGAATGATGTTCAAACTTTTTCAATTAATAGCATTATTTTCGCTAAAATAGAAGACATTAAAACGTCGACATATGTTTCACCTCTAAACGAGGCATTCTCAAGACTGTCTCAGAGAGAACAGCCCTGCTGCAGCTGTTCTCTCTGAGACAGTCTTGAGAATGCCTCGTTTAGAGGTGAAACGTATGTCGACGTTTTAATGTCTTCTATTTAAAATAATGCTATTAATTGAAAAAGTTTGAACATCATACTTACCATTGCTTTGTCATGGACTTTCGCCAGGTAACGCCTGATTCTATCCAATATTTGATTGTTTGTTGAAGCGAATATGCTCCGTAACTACTGAACGGATTGTGAAAATTCTTTTACTGATATGTACATAGGCTACTTTTATCCATATAATGTTTTCCCACGGAACTGGGAACGTATATCACGCGGGCGGAGCCACGCCGATCAGCTAGACAATAAAGACTGATTCTCCATAAACAAACTTCAAAAGTTCTGTATTTTATCGTTTATTAATTTAGACAAGAAACAAATACACTGATCTTAATGTATTTAAATGAATAAAACATAAATATGTTAATAAGGGATCTTAAGATCTAAATACGCTTTTGGAATTAACATAATTTACCTTTTATACAGAATTCAGTTCTATCAAATTTAGTTATTATATTGAAAGTACCGTTTCATGTGAAACGAATAACAAAGCTTATCTTAGTCTGCTTGTTATAAGTTTTAATAGTGTAGTATGGTACAAAGAGAATTACTATATATAAGTATGTATATGTATAGCGTAAGCCGTTATAAGACGTGTTATCTCTTAGTTTTGCTTATACAATTCGTTGCGAGCGTACTAACACATATGGTATGTAATCGTGTGAATTTCTATTGAGCAAACTAAAATATTAAGGGTAAATAAATATCTTCGGTGGTTTTTCGAACAGATTAAATAAAATTAGAACAACAACAACACCATTAGAAAATTAGAACACAAATGGCTACAACCTTCTTTAATAAATTCAAATTCTACGTATATTATAAAGAGGAAAGATTTGATTGTTTGTTTGTGTTGCACTACTCAACAGAGTTTTAAAAATCTTTCACTAATTAGTACTACATTATCGTTGAGTGTCATAGGCTACATGGAAATTGGTAACGGAAATCTAAATCAAGTGGACAGAGCCGCAGTAATCAGCTAGCTCCAAATAAACTTATATTTAATTCAACTTGCAATTTTAACAATATTATACAATGCTTGACTAATAGTCGGGCAAAATTATGTCCGGAGTGCTTGAAAAGATATAGGTCTGAAAGCAAAGCTTTGATCAATCATGCGACACTAAGTTTTTTTGTGACTTTTGAATAGAACTTCTCTGTCAAATGGGTTATTTTCCAAAGTCTCGTTGAATGTCTGCTCGTTGTCAGAGAGATTGCGACTCGGAAAAAGACTTTTTAAATAACTCACAACTAAACTTATGCATGCAAACACCTGTGATGCAAAAAAAGTACCTACCTCTCAATTAGTAATTTTATTTACTTATGCATTTGCAATACCTATCTTGTTTTAGTCCGAATACCATTAGGTATGTACCTGTTATGTATTTTACACCGGAACTTACGATCGTTTACAGATCGCAATTAACTAACTGGCTTTTATTTAATAATTATATTTTACCGTAGAAATATTCGTATAATTTACCAAAACTGTACTGTATTTACAAAATAAAACATAAACTAATGTGCAGACATATCAAAGAATATGTTCAAGAGAAAATGCGTGGAGTGAGGTGGAACAAGTCAACATGAATTTGTACCAGAGCCTTTGCCGTCGGTTGCAGGCTTACCATGACACGGTTAAAGCCTTATTTTTGTGTCTGGCCTGGCCGCTTGTCAGCCCGTCGTCGCACAAAGCCATGTGAAAATGTAGGATCAAAGTGTGCCGCTCCCCACACGCGATCGAAATGTGTTAACATGACGTATTTCATTCATAAATCATCATATTTTTAATTGCTACGGAACTTGAGGTGTAGCTTTTCGTATAATTATTTAAACCCATTATGATCTTACTGGTAATATGTGCCTAGCGGTAGCGGGTAGAAACTTTACTTATTATAGATCCTGGAGGTAATTTCCATTTAGTTTGTATCTAGCTTTCTTTTTTTTGATAAAAATATATGATTATTAAAAAAAATGCGTATGGCAAAGTATTTTTTTTTCTTTATCCTTATAACTTACTTATAAATATAACACCTACAACCCAAGGGTCTCACAATAATGTCCACTCTTGATCTCCGACACAATGTAACAAATTGCTCGCTGGCGATACAAAATAAGTTTATGAGGCTTTGTTTGGTGTGGTCCTCGTTATCTGTTAGACTTGAGCACTCGAAGGTGGTAGGCTCGCGTGAGAGAGATAACTTTCGTATTGCGTCTCATTGTTTGCGAAATTATGTGAGGCGACAACTGGAGTTTGTTTACTTTTTTCCGCGATACAAGAAACGTTTATTTGTCAACGATCGCACACTTATATACTCGTAACTACATCGTATAACTTTCAATCTAACCATTCGACTTAAATAAAACAATCGTGAACGTTCAACTAAATATAAAATCAACTAAATAAATATTTCGCGATAAACAATAATAATAAATTTTGATTTGATTCTAAAAACAAAAATAATAAACAAACAATTTAAAAAGTCTAGGCTAATGCCCTAGCACATGTAACATGTATATTATTTACTCAGTCGGCTTCGGCGCAGGCGGCGCTACAGGCTGCGCAGGCGATCTCCAACAGCGCCGGGGCGGCGCTCGTGGCCGGAGCTGGGGCAGCCTTGCAGCCAGCCAACGGAGGCACAGAAATACAGGTGAACATAACTGCATAACTAACATTTATTTAATTGGAATTTCGAGTGAGGGAACTCTATAAAATAGAATCCTATCGATTTCTAATTTCGTAAATCAAACATTCTCTATGAGCATCTCATGAATATTATTAGTCCTTATATTATTATTATTAACTCAGTTGGACTGTGAGAACTTAGAAGTCGTTTAATAATAAACAACACAGACAGTAAAGTCGTAGTTAAGTTAGTAGTAAGTAACTATGTTATTTCAGAGCATTATGTATGGGTAGGTATTATTAGCTTTGCAAATTAGCAGTATTCTCAAGGGGTTATTAAGACAAGTGTATTTGCATGCAAATAGAGCTATGTCGATTGGCAGCTTGTCGACGTCGAGTTAAGACTTGATGAAGCACGTGCTATCGTGCGTCACTTTTTACTTGTATGTAAAATAGGCTAATTTATATTTTTTATTGGAGAACCCAGTTCAAACTAAATTCAAATAGATGCATGCTGTAGAGGTATATTATCGGGGTCTAATTAGGCTATTGATTTTTTACCTTGGGAATTCCAGATGGCATTCCCAAAAAACCTACACGGAATTTTTGGACGTAAATATCGCCATAAGTAAATCGTAATTGTAAGTATATTGATTATTCTCATAGTGTCTCTATAGCCATTTTTTTAATGTTGGTGAAAACCTCAGCTTGTACCACTGAAATGGTCTGTGGGGAATTTAATTAATTGAGAAGTTTTTCCTCTAAGGATGAATTAATTCTGTTTAATCTTTTAAGATACAGATAAATGTTTCTTCGGCGGTACTCGAAAGATAACAAAACCTTTGAATTAAATACGCCCTTTATGTATATTATGTATGTACTTCCTGTGTTAATAATTTCTCAAATTCGTATTTTGTTCTCAGGGTGGCCCGAACACAGTACTTCGCGTGATCATAGAACACATGCTATATCCAATAGTGCTGGATGTGCTGTACTCAATCTTCCAAAGATACGGAAAGGTGCTAAAGATCGTCACATTCACTAAAAATAGTAAGTATTTATAAACTTTTTTTACTTTAAAACTAGTACCTACACAATGCTACATAAATATACCGACTATTTGCTAACATAAAACCTTCGTTTACTATATCAAACCTATACATGTCATTCCTATGTCTTGAGCAAAATGTTGCACACAATCCACATAATTAATCATACAAAGGTGGTACCGTAATTTGGCAACAAATATATTCCTGCATAAGCCTACTGTCTCATACTCCTCGTCTCTAAAGTACCTATGGCGTCTAGGATTACAGTGGCTAAAGCAACTATTATTGAATATAACAGATCGAGCTTTAAAATTAATTTAGGATGGACGTGTTGTAGTGATAGGTTCATGAAACATAACACAACCTCGAAATCCAAGGGCGCAATCCGTTTAAAATTTAAATCGTACCCTCATGCATATCCTAAATAAATCCGGCACACAGGAGCCAGGAGGTACAGGTAGGTACATATTTGATAAGCTCCCCCGAACTGTGGAGCCCGCGGGCAGCGAGCACGCTAGTCCCGGACTACTCACTCTTGGTTAATTACATAGTGCCTAGCTTTAGCCCACATCAACTTTACTTGATAACCCTGCTAGGTTACCCGTCTTATTGTGCTTTTGCTACTTTAACCGTCTTTTTTTGAATGAAGACTTCGCGTACTATAAAAGTTGTAGCGAAAAATATCAACCTATTTAGACCGTAAGTTATATAATTTATCACAAACACAGAAACAATTGTACTCATCATGCGATGATATAATCCTGGGTGTTGGTGTAGGCGCTTTAGTGATATTAAAGTCAGAATTATATTCATGATCGTAATTAATATAACTGTGTACACATAAGCTTCATAAGCTGCTCTTTGATGACGGTATATTTTACGTTCTTCAATTATGAAATGCCTCTGAGAGATCCGATTAGTGAAATTAATGATGAGTTACTCATAGCTATGAAATTGTTAAAAGAAAAAGAATTGAATAATTAATTTTTATCATGGCCAACATTAATTAAGTCGATTCAAATATCGTTCAAGCTTCAAATATTCTGTTAATTGAGAATATTAAAGCATTTTTTTCGGAAGTATACAATAAGTAAGTAATAATTTCGTTTGGATTTGTGATTATCTAGGTAGCTTCATTTTTAATTAGTTAGATTATTTCTACATGCACCATATTGAACTAATTAAATTAACGAAGTGGTCTAGTTTTAAGTGATTATGAATGATTATATGATAGTTTGAAGTGATTATGATGTAAGCAACTTCTAAGAAAATTTCAGTCAGCCATTTTATATTAGGTAAAGATTTTTACCGTCAGTTTTTTTTATATTCTCATGTACCTGTATTGCATTAAATCTAGGTAATCTCATTTACCTTTCATTGTATGTAACATAAACAGATACAAACGTAAAAATGCGATTAAACTCAAATCACGGCGCAATCTGCCGATACAGTTAATCGATTTTGTTCCCGCACAAAATCTCAATTTCGATTATCATCGAATGGCTTCGGAAGTCCTCGTAACTTGTCGATATCACGTACTGTGACGTCACTAATGTTGCATTTCCAGCATTTCCAATTTCCGGCTACCCGCTCCTAGTTCTCCAAATTGCTATTTGCTTTTTTACCACATTCATCATTGTCCAATTGTAAAAGCTTTTGTCTTTGAATAATTTCCCGGGATCTAGTCTGTTCCGTATAAATATTCATAGCAGTAACGACTGCAAGGGTTATACAATATATGGTATATTGCAAAATCTTCTCTATGGCAAAGGAAATAAACACTGAAGTAAAAATTATAAATTACTGTGTGCACTAACACTTATTAATTACGTATAATGCTATTAACAAATACTTGTAAGCTATGGTAGTTGGTGTATGTACAAATGGAAGTAATATGCACATCCGAAACGCATAAATCCTCACTTCAATTATCCTGTCTCACGGGGGAGCAAATATACCTCATAGGTATATCGTTCTCATTTCCACTTTCAATACCCGCTATATGTCACGCACCTGCCTAAACTCATGTATAAGTATATAAGTATTTCACTTGTTACACGATTTTCATAAAGCGTAGAGAATACGTATTTATGGCGATGATATTCGTGCTTTTTTCTAAAATGCTTACACGTGATCACTTTCAATATATACACAGAGAAGGCAAATCTATTCATTGCTTTTTGTATATCCGTAAGTTATTGTTTACTTTCGTTTACCATTATACAACTTTACGTTTATTAATATTTACTTATTTATTCAAATTCTTATACAAGTTGATACATAATCTTGATTCATGTTGTTTCATGCCTGTTACTTTCCCGAGTTTCGTCAAAGTTTAACTTATGAATATTCTATTATGTCTATATCGCTTTAGTAAGTACCCACTGTGCGTAGCGCAGAGAAACCGTTTATAATAGCGGTTCAGCATCGCCGATGTCTCGAGTCTCGGCCAGTGGCTGACGGGAGTATACGCGTTCCTAATCCCGAAACAAATCTCAATGAAAAGCGCGGAGTCGCCCTAATCCCACACCTCCCTTGCAGCACTGACAGACCCCCAACCCGCACCCCTACCCCGATTGGCTTTATTAAGGTGTAGAAGACCGCTACAATTATTATGCGTCCCTTGTTTGCGGTAGGTGTCGTGTCTATGTTGTCATTGGATTTTCTTAATTAAGGATTTGATTCGTCTACAATATTATCCTTAAGGTGACACATTAGTTGCCACTGTTTCGCGAGTATTTACCCGAAATCCAATAAATTCGTGATGGTAGTAATATAAAGGAACTCCATTGCAATAGTTAATGCATTGATGTTAACGATGTAGCAGTGAATGTTCATAGTATACAGCAAATCGTAAGTATCAGAGATTCAAATGCGAAGGTTAGTTGAAAAGGCGCTTAAATTGCGAACGAGGAGTCATTCAGGCTTGACAGAGCTGCTCATTTCAGGGGAGACGTCGAGATTTAAGATATCAAATTATACTGTAATCGGTCGGTTGGCACACCGCCCTGCTCTGCCCCACTGCTTAATATTAACATAGCGGAAGCAACCTCTTGGCTACACAGCGAAATGTGGATTACGAAATTTTAATTTTACCACAACTTCCATCTTGTTTTTACACAGACATTGACGTTTAAATATTCTATAAAGTAATTGCGCATTCCACTTGAATTTTTAATGAAAGATAATGAAGTGGCGCGTACGCTATGGATTGATTGAGATTTGAATTTCTTGCGCGCAATCGGAGCCGCAAGCAACTATATTGAATTAGCGCTTGAATATTTCAGCTTGGATAAATAAAACACGGCTATGAGGACAATTATTTTGGACAATCTCCATTTTAAATGTTGTTATAACTGCATAGAACTTTCTTGTAAATAGCAACAGGTTCTGAATTTTGATGAATTTTGAAACTGGTTCAATAAAAAGTTTGTCAAACCCGTATCGTAATACCGTGAAATGAAGTAAATAATTTGATCATTTTAAGGAAAGTATCATGTTAGTCAGCAGTTAATTAGGCTTATACTCGTAAAAATGTAACTTCATACGAACATTACAAAATACTGTGGTTCGGCAAAGAAGATGATTCCTCGAGGCTATATTTTAACACACCCTATTAAGACGTAACGTAATGAGGGATCAGCAATATTTACAATAAATTCCATCAGATTATTGTTGTTCGTAAGAATGTAGGAATAACCGATACATCTGTTTATGAGTTAAATGTTAATATTTAACTCATAAACAGATGTATAACGTTACTTGGTCATTGCAGTTTTTAAAAATACATGTATATAAATAAGAAGTGTTTTAATTTTTTTAAGGAAAATAATTTTTAACATAACGGTATTCATCGTGCCTCGGAATATGAACTCATAATTAGTGTTTAAACACGCGAATATTCAGTATTCTAATTAGTATAGTTACAGAATTATATCAACTATTCCCTATTCTGTGATTATATGTTACAATCTTATATTAATAGAATGTAGTATGTAATCTAAGGTCACAGTATACAGTTACAATGATCATTTACACTTATACTAATATTATGAAAAGGAAAATTTGATTGTTTGTTAGTTTTATGTAATATTCTAATAGTCTCCATAAGTCTGAACCGATTTTGAAAATTCTTTCACTAATAATATGTAGCTACATTATCCCAGAGTACTATAGGCTCCTTTTTATAACGGTAATGTGTTCCTGTGTGAACTGGGTACAAAAAAAGGTGCCTACCACATGGGCAGAGCCGCGGTAATCAGTTAGTATATTTTAATTGTTGTATTCTCATACACTAAGGACATGGCAACTAGCGTATTCCAGGGGCTGCCTTCATTGTCCTCATAAAACTCTTTTTGCTTACTCACGATGTAATTACATAAAAACTCCAATTTGCCATAAGCCTTTTATGCATTCCATTTTAACGTTCCCAAATGGTTGGCCAAGGAAAATATGGGGGCCTTAAAGAGTATTTAACTATGTATGAGGGAGACAAGGCGTTACTTTTAATTTACGGTGACATTTTTTACCCTGAGTGGGTCTGCGTTCTATATTTTATTGTAGAAGTGAAAAAAGTCCTTAGGAGATAAGGGTCTCTGTCTATTAGGTAAGCGGTCGTTACAATTATTTTAAGAGGTTGTTAATTTTATTATAATTAGACTTTTTAATACTCACACACGCATTTTTAAACCACTTTTGAGATTGGAACTAAACTTATCTACTTTAGAAGAATAGTGTTAGGGTTTTAATCGCGTTTTTTGTAGATTTTCTCCACGACTTCGCCCGTGAAAAATGATCAACTGAAACCTTCCTCGAGGACCACTTTATCCATTAGTGAAAGCAGCATGAAAATCGGTGCAGTAGTTTTTGAGATTATCGCGAACAGACAGATAGACAGACAGACACTGTGGAGGACTTTGTTTTATAAGATGTAGTGATGATCGCAAAAGTATAACCCACATTACATTTTTGACTTAAATCAATCTATAACCCATTTGACAGACAAACAAACCTGTATCCCTAAACTTATCAAAATCATCACATTTCATTTGACAAAATTAAAACAATTGCGGCAAACTCGCCTCAATTTAATAGTCTGTACAATGCCTTTACTGTGGGCGAGATGTTGTCACGACATCTAATGGTACGTTATGTGGCCAGCCCAGGTGTTACCAACCCGGACGATGTTTCCTAAAAATGTGAATTTATGTGTTCGCCCCACGAACGGCAATGATCGCTCGGCTCATGCCTTAAATTAGGGGGTTTAGCGCTTATCCTCTCGCCGTAAATAAACTCCACCAACTATATTACTTGTGGGACCATTCACTTGAATGGTCTTCTACATACCTTTTGTGGCTAACACACCTGTTTCAGAGACTCATAACCTTTTTTATTGATTATTATATCAGAGCGAAGGGTAACTTTAAGTACTTGTAATTTAGAAAGCATTTGGGTTATTGATTTCTTAAAAGAACCAACTTATAATACGGGTTATTAGGAAATAATACCGACCTAGTGATACAACTAAACTGGAATAATTCGTACTTGTTTGAACATTAGTCCGACTATTCTTTGTACCAAAAATGTATTTGCGGTGCACCTGAAACTAACTCACAAGTGGCGAATGATCACAAGCTGTCTCGCGTTGGGCGCCAATTTCGCCTTGTGAACAAGATATTGCCTGTCAGGAATTTCGTGAGACATCCAACATTCAAGTACTCTAGAGAAAACCTTTAGGAAAATTGTTATATTTCATGAAATCAACATTTTACTATATAATAGAGTAACCTAGAAGTATGTTGTTACATTAAATTGATACTTTGAGTTGAAACTAGTGCGTGTTGATGGATTATCCTAAAATAAATCTAGCCGAAGATTTCAGCGTGATAATTAGTTAATTCCAAATAACTTCCGTACAGACAGAACAGTTGTTTCTTTTCAACGGTCCGATGCTCGTTAGTTGTACCTACTAATCCAAATTCTATTTTGTTTACAGATTCATTCCAAGCGCTCATTCAGTATCCAGATACCGTATCGGCGCAAACAGCTAAAACAGTGAGTATTAAACAGTTCCTTGTTTTTATTTAACCATTTGTAAAGTCATAAAACGAAGTTGTTACTACCGAGCATTTCATTCAATTTAACGGTTTACTTTCAAACTTTTGCTTATAGATTTAATGTTACTTACTATAAAAGCGATCTAAAAAGATACATAGATACCTACATAATAGTCCATATCTAGAATAGTTTATTACTTGCAATTGCGTTGCATTTGTTAGTATTATCTGAACAGTTACAAATATTAAAGTATCTACTACAATATGCCGTGTACGTACGTACGAGTACATGGCATATTAACAACAAAGCTCGAACAACAGCATAACGTTTATGTGCATTTAATAACAATAATATCGAGAAACAAGACAGTTCTACGTTGAGACTATTACGACAATAGTCAGCGCCCGACTCACCGAGTGGGACATCATTTTTCTCGGCCCAACTTTTCCCATTCGCTATTCATTTGCGTTAGAAGTTGGGCGTAGTGCCGCCTACTGCAGCGACTGTTTTAACTTTATTTCTGATGCAGCGTTCAGGGCAAATTAAATTTCGTTTTGCGGCTTCCGCAAACTCGCTTTACGAGTATAATTATCGAGGTTCTGGTTTTTTGTTTTCATACGGTTATGAATCGCGGAACGTAGCTTTATTTGACACCGATGGCACCGGATTCGCTTTTAATAATGTAATTTATCGAAATAAAACTTGGTTACCTGCGTAATCCCACATCTATAATGCGCAATGCAACTTACAATTTCATGAAAAGACGTCCGTCGGCTATCGCCATTAAAAGTCTATTTCCTTCCCTAGGATTTATACCTACGTACTATCTCGTAACACAAATATCATTCTGGTCCTTTCAACAAGTTAAGTCGTCACAGGTAACAAGCATTAATACTTAAAACCAAACAAGTAGGTTCTTTTACATTAATAATATCAGTACAAATACTAAATAATTTCTCCGTACCCGTTACTGTAATCATTTGCAAAATTTATCTGTCATAGCTTGAGGCGTAGACACAATTTACCTAATGAATTCTACAATAGCGAGTCGACTATCCGTCCTAATTAGTCGCTCTTTACGCCCAATTCCTGTGGAACCTGATACGATTGGTACAAGTAACAAACTTAAGGCACTAACTCACTTTTATAAAGTGCCGGATTATTCTTCACGCTCATCTTGTGACTTAAGGAATAAATTAATACGGCGAAGCGGGGAAACCCCACCTGAAATTGAGATATTACTGACAGAGCTTAGCTGTGACAATTTAATAGTAGTTACTAAGTCGTGCACACTCTTTTATAAAATTATAGGATTCTGTTTATTGAGTGACTTTAAGTTGCACATTACCTAGTAGTAAATATATTCTATGAGGATCTAAAAAAACAGGGTTTTGTTGCCGAAAGAAAATCTGATTGCCTTGACATTGGTTTCTCGTGTCATGATATAAATACTACACTTATAATACGCCATGGAAAACTGAAAAAAATCATTCAATTATACCTACCAAATTTTAGGGGAATTTGAGTTATCATGAAGTTACAGACCTTTAAATATCAGACTCATCTTTGCACGATATAGGTACTTGACAACACAGAATCGCATTTTAAATAGTAATTGAAATAAAAATAACATTGTTACTTCTGTTGACAGCGCAATAATGCGGCTTTAGTCGGTACTTTAGAACAGTAACAGTAGTCTCGACAGCAATAAGTCTAGATCTCGTTAACGGATCTACCATCGTAACTCCCGGACGTACTAACGAGCATACAATGTCAGTAGTATGTCTATTTTTATTGCCCTCTTGTTTATTACAATGCTGCATGCAATCGGTATTCCTTAATCATGGTTTATGAGGGTGGCGTTGTGAGGAATTTTCGTAAGCCGTTCGGATAATTCTTCTCTCCTTTCGATGTAGACAGAATTATTAATCGTGGTATTGCGTACAGACATTAAGATTTCCCTGAGGATTTTATTCTCAACTGGTACGGAGAAAAAGCCTATTTGCAATATAAAACAGTAGTAACAAAGTACTAAGTTCATTAAACAAATTAAGAAATATAGCTTCAGTAATTTTGGACCTTATTTTTTCACATGCTACGAATAATATCATACCTATCCCACATGTTGTGAGGATCGTCGGGTGCCACTGTAAATACTTTCTGGTGCGTACCAGAGACGCCCGGCAACGGACATAGGGAGCGGCCACGGCCTTGGTCCGCGAAATTATAAAAAAAAGGAAAAAAAAACATGTTGCAAGGCTTCAGTTCGGCTAAACTCGGATTTTTCTTGAAATGGAATTAAAACGTCCCACGAGGTAAGTGGCAGCACAAGTAAGAGGTACAAAGTGAAGTGAAGCCGGATAGTGCTCCAGCCACAAAGAGCACAGTCGGATGTTAGGAGCTCTGAAATCCCTCGATCCGCCTTCTATGATCCTTGACATAAATCTCTAACCTCGCCATCAAATCTTTTCAGAGGGCGGCTTATGCGTGCAGATACGAATTGTACGTTTAATGCGCTTATAATTTAAATACCTGTACCTAGTCACTTACAAATCCTGGTGTAGCGTACTTTGCCCCCATCAATAATTGTGACAAACAGAACAAATTTATCTTTAAATTACGTTACCCCAGCGAGAGGTACGGAGGAAGCGTTTGTTTGACAATTTTGACACAACGTTATTTAGGTAATACAAAAATCCAAGATAATTATGTATCCAAAAATTTCTATTGCTGTCCAGTTATAATGGAAGTAATGAGACAGTAGTCATTAGTATAGTGGTTGTGTCGTAGTACCGTTAATCAGAACCTTGGCCGCTCCATCAGTAAGTTATGATTGATAACGATGTGATTCATAGGGGCAAGGGGCCGGACTCCCTACGTCCTGTGTACTCGTGGCTCATCCATAACCCTCCCAACCCTGTCACAGACAATCCATATTAACAGTATTCGAGGTGCGTGGTGACTGCCAGCTCCATTGTTTATATTTGTGACGATTTTTCATCACACCTGTCATATGGGTATGCATACCCCGATTACGGCGTGTAACAGTCAAATATATATTCATTTATAAACATTAATACCCATTATTCAAAGTCAGTTGACATTACATTGTAATTTAATGTCCCTAAAGATTATTTATCAAAGACTTAGGCGCAGCAGCAGTTTATTTGCCACAGTTATTGTCATAAAAACGTAATATGTGTCACTAACAGGCGCGTGCACGTATTTTCATATAAACGAGGTAAACTTGACGAGAGTTCGTCTCCAAGGTTCAATAAGGCGAAATCCGAGATAGCGTTTATGGATTCTAGGTGCGGGGTTTGTTTACATTTTAAAATTGCACTTTGCACTGCGGCAACGTCTCACCGGTGTCTTTATGCCAACACTGGGACGTGTTCAAACAATGTAACCGTCAAAATGTTATATCCTTGCCCTGAGCGTCTCTTTAATACTCACGTAGAAAGGTTGATATCTCGCTCTAAATCTCACGCAATAAAACTGCACTGATCAAAACTTACTCGTAAAAATTATTTACTTTGGACTATAACGAACTAATAGCGACCACGGTCGCAGTATCGTTTAAAATTGCACGAACCATCGCCCATCTCTGTTTGGGTTCCTACAGGCTATGTCAACAGCGCTGGAGCTGCACTCTGCATCACCTAGTTACGTGTCAAACATTGTTTAACAGTTGTTTTGTTGGTGTTCTGTGGCCTGTTTACCCACCTTAATCAAGAGGCGGTGGACAATTAACCAGCTGTATACAACAAGTTTTAAACAGGATATGATACCTAATAGTGCGATCTAGAAATTATATGTGAAGCAAAGATTGGATGATGTCGGTATTGGTCATCGTAGCTCAGTGGTCAGAGCCAAGAGCATCCCCTTGTTAGAAGAAAGGCCGTGAGTTCGAGTTCTGCCGATGACATTTCAGTTTTTGTCTATACTAATATTATAAAAAGGAAAGATTTTATTGAAAGAAAGAAAGAAAGAAATTCTTTGTATGTTTGTTTGTTTGAATTAAACTACAATGTTTCCACGGGAATCGGGAACGAGAAAACTATATCACGCGGGTGGAGCCGCGGTGATCAGCTAGTGATTTATAATTTCTATACTATATATATGGTAGGTCCTATAACAATTACCTTTATAGCGGATATTACAACGCCTTTATATATTTAACATGGGTAAAACAATGCCTATGTTGTTGTGTTTCATGAACAATATATTGTTCATGGACAAAACCGATGCTCGCGCCCTACCCAGCGGAGTTCATTATTCACGACGTCACAGAGTACACACATTTAACACCAATTTAGTTTCGTTTCAAAAGCAAACTGGTACGGTGCGTTAAGTGGGCGCGGATGTTAAGCTATCGTCACTCGATTTTGTTCGTCACTATCAGACAACCACAATTAGGGGTAACCACGAGTATTAATTACATTGTCTAATGGAGCGTGCTTCGTTTGTTCGGTGACGCATCCCCGAATGTGTACTTACGTACCGCAATTAGCCCAGTACACTGTCTTATTATTTTATACTGTATTTTACTCTACCTAGCCTCTATTGGTAATTGATTTTATCCGGGACCACGAGGGGCTTATATTTAAAATTCGTTCAGAAAGCAACTGTTTACATTCTACTTTACAACCAAGAGAAATGCGTATGTGTGAAAGCGTTATTTGGATTCTTGAAAAAAGCCATATAAGGTAGCAATATTTAAGGTAGCATTTCCTAAGGACCTTTTATAAACTCAAAATTCCCGAGACAGTCAGAAATAGGTTCACAGGCCCGTGACCTGACCTCTTTTATTTTTTAATTTCGACTAAGTATTCGGGAAGTGCTATTTGTCACTGTCCAATTTCATTTTGTGACGTTTTAAATTTTAAATACTTTTCCGATGGCAAAAAGCGAAGTGATTAAATGAGTAATTTTCATTCGGTGTGTCTGGTCGTTTATTTTTATTAATAGTTAAAAGCTCTGGTATTGGTTTTTAGTTACGTTTGCACTCTTCGCACCGGGAAGTGATCCTCTACCTATAGTAATGTTTGGTTAATCAAGTGAAGTATTCTTAGCGCGTGTTTAAAAGTGGCCTAGCAAATTGGACACAATGCAAACTTTGCTGGGTCGTTTAACACATGTTTTCATTGCAATTTATTGCAATTGCAATTTTTCCAAAACGAAATGCATTCCTGTGCAGAATAATCCTTGCACCGGCAATAGAAGGTCTCTGAGTCTGTACTATGTGGGCTGTTATAAATATTAAATCCAGTACCTAGTCTGGGACTCCTACAGAAACGTTTATCTATCTCCGCGGAAAAACTGCCAGAATTAGCAACGGGGGTTGGGTGGATTAAGGCGGACCGCATTTAATCCTTCACTAAGAAGGCTTTGCTTAAACGAGTTCTAACGAGCTAAAGATAAAACAATTACCGGGGACTTGATTAAGAGACATGGAGGACACTTGTTACATTTTTGGCTAATATTGACATTAAAAAGGATGAGAGGCCATTCTCATATATAAAATTTTAAATAAGATTCTGACGTAGGGAATGTTTTAGTTACTATTACCACTTACAGAAGGTTATGTTTACATGGTTCGATTATATTTATAATATTTATATACTACGGAAAGGGTACATTGTCCGACTTATTTTATCGTAAGGATGGTTGAGTCCTAGTTATGCTATCAATCAGTTAACTTTTTGAACTAACTTATAAACTAATATATCAACGACAATCACAATGTATGCCACTGTGAGAGATTACACATTGAACGCTTAACAAATAGATATAACAGTAACTATGTAGTGATTGTATATTTAAACTGTAATCTGCGTAATCAAATTATTTAATGACATTTTGATTTAATTAGTACCTATATATCAATGAACTGTTAAAAGATTTTCCTCGTAATCCGTCGCTTCTAAGTAATTTCCACAAAGCAATAATGAAATGAAAGTGCACTCGCTCATCGGCTGTACTATATAATTGGAGATAGAGCAAATATTCTTCAAAAATTCAAATTTATTACCAGTATTTGAAGAATTCAATAAATCGCTTGAACGAAAATCCGTTCACCCTATTACGTAGTAAAAGATTCCAATAAAACTCGGGCGTGACGTTTGTCGTTTTATCACCTTGTCACTCTTCCTAATATTTTTTACCTCAATTACGATTCCCTCCTTTAGAGCAAATAACCATTCGTGAAGATTAAAATGAAACTCTTGAGAGTATTGATACTAAGAGACCGGATCGGTGGGTGTTAAATCAAGTTCGGAACGCCTTCGTAGTTAGAATGCCATACTTTTATAACGGTTCCGTAATAAAAAAATCTATAAAAATTTACAGAAACTGCACCTAGATATTTGAAAGCCTGTAGAATGGGGTTTTCAACATTTTACTAATTGAATAGATAAGCGTCTTTCTATGTATACGGATAGGAAGATTTCGTTGTATTGATGTTAACAGCAGAAGGAGACATAGTAAGAGATGTGGTGATTAAAAATTATACCGTTCTTAATAAAAAGGTAAATAAATTCCGAAGAAAAACACCGGAACATAGGAGGAAATAAAATTAAATATACATTTAAATAAACACAATCATTGCTAAGTAAAACTGATATTTTTAGATTAATATAAGTCAGCCTAAAATAACGACTGAGATATTCAAAAGTGCCTCCGAAAAAGCTTATAAAAGTAAGAAATTAATCTGCAATTCAAAATCTTTCTTGCCCTCTTATTCTTTTTTTTTTGACAAATCCACGACAAGCTCTCGGCAGGAGATACCTACATTGCAGATGTAATTTTGAATATAACAGTTTATTCTGTGCTGAATTTGTTTATTTTCCTTATACATTTCGTAAATATATATTTCATAGGTTTGTAGCATACGTTTACTTTGCTGGTTATTTTTGGGTTTCGTTTTCAAAGAATTTCTAGTCGATTTGAGATTGCGAAATGATTATATTATTATTTTAAAATATGTCAAAGGATCCATTTTAAATTCTTTGTAAATATAAAATACTTTAAAATATCAAAAAGGAGTTTTTTGCACTAGGAAAGCTCTGTTATCCCTCATCCGGCAACCAATCCCACTGACGAAATGTTCGCCGCAACCGTTACCAAGTATTTAGAATGGAATGAAATTAACTATCCACATAGAAGGTTAAGTTCCTAATGGCTTCAGTTTTTTATAAGTTAGTTTTATGGAAGAAAACCAACTTTCATTATCCATCCAACTAATCATATACCACCTATGTAGTTTTAGTGTATTAAACTAAGCAACGTCATCAAAACTTCAGAATACCTTTGAGTTGCTGAATTTATTTATTTATTGAAAACAACACCTACTTTACTTATACTTTAATTCATCCATTAAATCACGAACGATAAAATTAACATTACCGACAACCACTTCACTTTATTATTCTTAAAACAGATCCGCAATCTGAATTGTTCTCAATGTTTGTTTTTATTACAACATTATCCCGTAATTTCCCCTTATAATAGATGCAAATTGCCAAAGATGAAACAATATCGGAATCAAAGATTACACTCACATTTGACTTTTAAAACTTGACTCAAAGATATCTATGCGTTAAATAAGATGTATATTATATTAGAATTGTAAATTAATTAGTCGTTACGATCGTTTACGGATCGCGCGTGCATTTGGCATTCAAAATCGAATTCGGGGCTCGAGGCTCTACAAAACTAATTACGTATCGAAGCTATCTTCTTCTACGCTTTCTTACGTGCCTTTCGCATTTCCATATAAGTTGAGCTTTAAACGAGCCAATCTATTCACGTCTACACATCAGGGGGTTGCATTTGCATATAGAACAGAAATTTATTAAATCTACAGCCAATATCCGACGGTTCGTCAGCGCACTTTTGTTTCTTCTGATTCACTTGTGATTCTGATGACATCACTCATTCTTTTATTGGATTGTAATAGAGTTGTAATACCCACGTGTATTAAAAAAAATCTGAATAATTTACTAATTAAAGAAACGTTTAGGTATGCTGACTTAGTTACCAAAATCTAACAGAAATTGATAGAATAAGAAAAACTCAAGTCAGATATCTCGCAACCGTAAGGTTCTAAAATTTTTGTTTTACACGAACTGAAAAAAAACAAAGGGAACTGTAAAAGGTACTCTGCTATAATAAACTGAATGAGTGTTATTAAAATACTCCAAAGCTTAAAAGACTCAAAATTTTCCTAATGGAGTCCTCAGTATAAATGTCACAATTTATTAGACAGATGACACTTTATTAAGGCACTCTAAATTATCCGCACGAATTAAAGAATGCGGACTTTTAATTTCTGGTCTTCTCCTTATTTTGTTAATGTACGTTACCATTCGTATGAGCCATTCGTAAACACAAATTATTTAAAGCGATTCCACTGCAGGCGTAGTCACAATACAACTGTACACTTTTTTACAAAGCATTATTATCATTAGTGTTTTTAAAAGATGTTGCAATTTTCTTTAATTATAAAAATATTGTGTACACGCTTCCGACGAGCTTTATGCTCACAGGAATGGGTTGAGTGCTGTTGCATTTTAATTAATTCTCTTTTCTATCGCGATGTGGTGTTATCAGGCTCCCGCAGGCGTCGCTGCCAAACAAATAGCTGTTGCGCCGGGAACGTAACGATTTTGACACGAACATAATGCGAGTTTTTCTTCGTCGTTACGGTTAATATATATGCTCTGTTATCTGTTACCACTTTGTTAAACCTTTTCCTTCGAACACAAAATAAAGTTAGTTCTATTATCTGGTGTTGTTATAACAATAGAAAACAAAATCATTCCCATTTATTTGCGAAATTATAACAACACCCTTATTATCACCGAAAATGAACGACCCTCAAAAGAAATAAAACTTTTCTCGTCGTAATATATTTTTGATGAGATTTATAATTCGCTCATCTGCTTTTTTCGTGTCAAACGAGAAAAGTTATTTCAATGAAGAATATTAAGTTCATATTTATTTAGTTGAGTGACGCGTTTGTTACAGGCCCTAGACGGACAGAATATTTACAACGGATGCTGCACACTGCGCATCGACTACTCAAAGATGACGTGCCTGAACGTGAAGTATAACAACGACAAGTCGCGGGACTACACAAACCCGACGCTGCCGTCCGGCGACGGTGACGCGCACCAGCTGTTGACCAGTGAGTTGATGCCACTGCGGGCACGGCTCGCCCTGGCCCTCGCATCCAGGATGAGTTAGTCCCATACTACTCCGAGCACCTGGACGCTTCTCTCACCGCGCTCCGTCTCTCACACACTTATTGCGTCTTGCATCCAAAGTTATTCGCATGACGGGGCAAATTATTTATCAATTTCCCATTTTAATGAACCTATGATGAGAAAATATTTTTTATAATTGCGCATAATTTGAGTCTGCACCATTTATATTTGGTTTTTGGACATAGTTCGATCGCTCCTGCACCTTTAAAAGTATTAAGCAGTACGATTTTGCATAATTTTTTGAAGATTTTCCACGAATTTCCTGATGGACGCATGTTTGATACACTCAAATAATGACTTCGCTCTGATTATAATAGATAGTGCTCGACATTCATTTTAAATACAAAAAGATCACATGTTTAGTTCTTTAGGTTGTTTTAGTTTTAAAGCTTTGCCTTTCTTACTTAGCATTATTTATTTGTAGGTCTGTATTGAAATTCTTCTTCGGTACGTTTACGTTTGAAGATGTGCGGTTTGATAAATCTGCAGTAATAACGTTGCCAAATTACATTTGTTATTCTGCGTTAAGCTCTTTTCTTGTTTATTATTCATATTTCAATGGTAAATATTCCCGAGGTAACTAATAACTCCTCATAAATCCGTACTGCACCGTAGAGGATTGTAATATGTGAGGATCATTCCAGTACTCTGAATATTTTACTTCCATTCTGTATTAACTTGTCAAATATGTATGATAGGAGGAATTGTTAATAGTGTCGGATATTCCAATTGTTTTCTTTTGTTTATATTTGAACATAAGGTGCTCTGTAGTTGTCTTGGCTCAGATTTTCTATCACTTGTCTTACTGTATTATACCTTTGCAATTTATATTTATTCCTCAAAATATAGCAGATGATGTATGGTAGTATTTGTGGCTAGGTGGCGGTGTGCTAGCGCCGCAGTTCCTGGGCCTGGGCTCGGGCCTGGCGTCCCCGTACGGGGTGGGCGTGGGCGGCATGGGCCTGCCGGCCTTCGGCGCGCTGACGCTGACCCCGGCGTCGCCCGCCCTGCGCGCGCTGGCCGCGCCCCCCCTGCCGCTGGCCACCGTGCTCCTCGTGTCCAACCTTAACGAGGAGGTCAGTATTCAACACGACACACACACCTAAACCTTACTCATACTTACTGGAAGGTGGATTTACAAAATTACCATATCTCATACATAACCGCCTTTTCCCACCTTAAAAATCAAAATTTAAACTCAGTGTAAAATACTTTAAATGAAATAGAGAGTAAATTTTCTACATTATTCCGACTCAGTAGTTTAATGTTTATTGGCAGATTTTATACATTATGCTAACACAATAGCCGGTAACGTCAGCCGGCCGTTTTAATCGTGGGTACCTTTCCGTCGAGGAAAGAACTAATGCAATGCACTAATACCGTTGGCGTTACAGGCTGTTATATTTATATATTCTACTCAGACTCCTTAAAAAATGAGTTGCTAATTTATTTATAGATATGATGTCAGATATCTTTTACGACTATTTATAATACTGTCTCTCTCTCTTTCCTATTGTTTTAGATGGTCACGCCTGACGCTCTCTTTACCCTTTTCGGTACGTGTGCACATACATTCCGTATTTTATATTAAAACATTAATATTGCTCCTGAGTCCTGTCGCCTGGAAGACAAATTGTCAGCTAACATTCTCGACTTCTGTACTGATAACCGCATCCGACGACTTGTCAAAGCTTCGCTTGATAACACTATCGATACTCTCCAACAGAACTATGTATCTCAGTTCTAAGCGCTTATTAACTCATCTGACAATTTGTGTTTCAGACTCCCTAGTTGTAGCTAAGTTATTTAGAACTGTTTACCCAGTGTTGTCTTTTTTATCAGTTATATTTTTATTTTATTTTCCTATTTGGGCTGTCAGTTTACCAGTTACGTTACAGTGGAAATTATACATTACACATCTCTGTGTTGTGATGATTCCTTTTATTTTGTCTTTTTATTTTATGTTGTTAATATATATTTACCAAAATGTTATATTAAAATGAATAATGTGACCAGAATACAACGTTAGTTATAGCTTTTTAAAGATTTTCGTTGTCGATAAGTTAAGTACAGCCGACAAAGTCGTAGTGAAGTAACTGTTTGCAGTAATTTGCTTCGTCACATCGGTCAGATACATGCCGCTGTGATCTGCTAAAGCATTCATCGAAAGCTTAACGTGACCAAATTAGCGCTTGAAGTTGTTTCTTCTTGATCTTCCTTATTTCGTCTCAAAACATTATTATTTGTTACAACAAAAACATTCTAAGTATATTTCAAATTGACATTCAAATTTAGATTAGCTCATAGTTTCAACAAATTAGTTTAACGACTCGAAAACTGCTTCCGATTATGTTTTATTTTTATACATACAAACTGGGATCTTTAGATGATAATAATAATCATGGAGAAATTTTATTAATTAATTTATGTATGTATAGCAGCTAAGACCAATGTTTATGTATAGGCGTGTATGGTGACGTGCAGCGTGTGAAGATTCTGTACAACAAGAAAGACTCGGCACTCATTCAGATGGCAGAACCTCATCAGGCGCATCTAGGTAACTATCCTAAACCCTGTTGACTCACATCTAAGGTATATTTTAATTTGTGTTGTGTCCGCAGTTTATTTTCAGAACATGACCGTTTTCTTGTTAGTATCTTCTACAAAACTAATGTATCAAAATGACTGAGAGACTAAATCGAATCGATTCCATATTTTTTCCATCGTCGCTGTATTTTTTTACCAGATAAAAGTGATATAAATAAATACTAGTTATCCCGACGAACTTTGTATCGCCTCAAACAAAAAAAAATTAATATTTCATGCAAATGTATGTAAATTGAAAAACGCGACGGACGGACAGACAGACAGACAAATTGTCGTATTAAATATATAGATTTGTTTTTGTATAATCCAACTCTGGTTACATCCTTGGTCTCCCCACAACAATATAGTTCGATTCACCCCTGTTATAATAATTATGGAGGGGGGGATCAATTCATGTATTATATGTATACCACTTTCCGTGCCTCTAATATCACATTCGGTTTTTAATTGACCAAATAAACTCGGCATTTTCAATAAAATATTGTGTTTATAGCAATGACCCACATGGACAAACTACGCGTATTCGGTAAGGCGATGCGCGTGATGCTCAGCAAGCATCAGACCGTGCAGCTGCCTAAGGAAGGTCAGCCGGACGCAGGACTTACCAGGTAATGTGTTGTATATAATGTAACCTGTCATGGTGTTTGTTGTCGTTCCTCTCATAAACAGCTTGACCAACTTTTAAATGTTTTGATTTTATATTTGATAGGTATTCTTTATTCCACTCATAAAATTTTGACAATTTATTTATATCTTAGTTGAACAAAGTTTGACGGCAGTTTAATATAATCACTTTCAAGGCGTGTTCTCAAACACTAAATTTATACAATTAAAATTATGAATGAAATAATAAAAAATCTAAAAAATTATATATTTAATTACATAAATTATTATAACACTAGTTATTATTATCATATATTTTAAATGTTAAGGTCTGCGCAGACTAGCGTCGCGGTACAGTGACGAAATTGTAAATGAGCTGTTATGATTATGTTGGGAGGTTTAGTAATATCTGTTCTATAAAAAGAATTCTAGAATTTTATAATTGACATAAGAATTGATTAAAATAACATAATATAACATCGCAATGCATTACAGGGATTACTCGCAGAGTCCCCTGCACAGATTCAAGAAACCTGGCAGCAAGAACTACCAGAACATTTACCCGCCTAGTGCTACTCTGCATCTGTCGAACATTCCGTGAGTATCCTCTGTACTATACCTACCTCTTAACTCTTTCAATCTCAAAGGTTTCACAAGTTGCTATGTAATATTATTCTTAACTATAACATCCTTATGAAAAGTATTGTTAAAAATAGTTTTGCACTTCATTTAGTAGTTTTGTTTTGTACTATATTGCATTCCTACAGGCAGAAGGAAAATCAGGTACTTAAATGTTTTGTATATTTCAGAGCTACTGTTTCCGAGGAAGATATCAAGGAAGCCTTCACCAAGCGAGGCTTCGCGATCAAAGCATTCAAGTTCTTCCCGTAAGTTGATTCTTAAGTTACTCTAGGTTTATTCTCTAGTTAGTCTAGTATTACTCTCGAACTTTTCGATAGTTCAACCATAAAAACATAGGAATTGGTGTGACTCCGCTGTCAATTGTGTGATTGTTCTGGCGTCATGCAAACAGGAGCCAGTTTTTTTTATTTGTTGTTTTTAATTAGATATCCCGAATAGCTTAGGTAACTTTTGATTCAAATAGTAGGTTTCTGTGTGAGACGAAAACATTTGAATATTTACAGGAAAGATCGCAAGATGGCGTTGATCCAGTTGGCGGCCATCGACGACGCAGTCGCAGCTCTGATCAAGATGCACAACTACCAACTGTCGGAGTCCAACCACCTCAGAGTGTCTTTCTCCAAGTCGAGTATCTAAACTTGTGACGTCACACCGAATATCACACAACCCGTCGACAGTTGGCAAGTCTACACTCAGCCTTATATTACAGACTTGATCTTTTACGAACACGTCAATTTTCATATGAATTTTGGGACGTCCATAATATGGTGGTTTGAGTGAAATTTCGATCTAGTATTCTTATAAAAAATAGAAATCGAAAAATGTGTTTGCGAAAAATGCGGAGAATTGTAACAATTTGACGTGGTTGTAGCAGATCATCAGTCAGCATTTACCGTAGAGAGTCGCGGCTGGTCTACAAACTGTCGACAAAGAACCTCTCATACAAATCGAGAATTTCCCTCGACTGAAATGAACTAAATATATCTGTATTACGCTTACTCGGATCACTAGAGACTTAAGTGCTACTCTATTTTCTTAATAAATACGTACGTTTACTGTTACTGTACCTATTCTAATCTAAGATACTTATCATCACAGACTACACAAGTATTGTCAGTACTTCGCTCTGAACGTATCGACGGAGAGAGAGGAATCATAATTTTGTGTGATATTCATTCCATATTGTATTAAGTATAATGATTGATTATTTTATTTTTATAACACTGTAATGTTCCCAGTTTCGATATTTACGGTATATTGATTGTTCAGGACGGTATCATTTGCAATTAGATTGCGCTAGTTACGTTTAGTTGGTCGATTGGACCCACAAGTCCTAAGTGGCAATGTTGCGCTAGTTAAGTTTAGTTGGTCGATTGGACCCGCAAGTCCTAAGTGGCAATGTTGCGCTAGTTACGTTTAGTTGGTCGATTGGACCCACAAGTCCTAATTGGCAAAGTTGCGCTAGTTACGTTTAGTTGGTCGATTGGACCCACAAGTCCTAAGTGGCAATGTCAGACATTGCCACAATAAACTTATCACAATTATAATTGTCACATGAGCACATTATTATTTAGGTAACTCTTGGTCACATATAATTTGCAGTTATAACTCTTTGAATTGTATTTTATACATATATTTTATTGTCTATTTTAATATGCACAATTTACTATTATCGGATTTCTTTATAAGTAAATATAGTTTTGTACGCAAACACATTTATTTCTTATTTTAATGATGAAATGTTTATGTTCAGAAAATGTGTATGTGTGTGCAATATTAGTTATAGAAATTATATTATTATTATTACAATATTATATAGTAGAAGTAACAGTTTCTTGACCCTGGGACTTGTCGTTCTTCGGTCTCTTCTCTCACTCATCGTTCTCGCTTCCATTCTTGTTATATCTGTCTGTATGTCCTCGGTCCATAGCTATTGACGGTTAGTTAGTAGAATCACAACTCTATCGCTAAGCATCTAGTAGTACCTATGTATATCACTATTAAACCTATGTTCGTTGACATAATAGTGACATGATGCATTTATTTCGATGTTAATTAATATTAATGGTAGCTACAACATATATAAATGCTCGTGCATACTTTTCACTAAGAGGTTAATTTTAGATAATTTTATTTATTAGCGATGTGGTACAGTGTGACCATTGTTGCGATTATATATTTTTAGAATAATTTCCAATGTATTGTTCTGTAGCCACACTGAGACTGTGACATGGCGCAGTGGTTAGTGTCGCAGTAGAGTGACGGTCTACTAAGTATTAGCCAGATCTGATTTTGCAACTTGACATATTTAATCAACAGTATTTACACTAGGTCACAATTACTTCGTTAAACAGTATTTTAGTTAAATAACTGTCCTTCAGTACTACGTTTTGTATATAGACACGCTCAGACTTCGACGAGTTAGTATCTCACAATATCCTAACTCGGACTTTGCTCACTTCTCGATTGGATTTCACACATCTTTGCCTTCTTAAAATAATTAAAAAAATATTATATGTCTAGTCCAATGCAAAAGAGATTAAGTTTGTGAATTAAGTGATATAACGTTCTCAAAATCTTATGATTCGTTCCGAATAGGAAAATCTTATGTAAAAAGAATCTATTGTGAAATAAAATTTGTCTTTAGCGAAATGTCCCCGAGAGTTCTGAGCTCGAACCTTGGACCAGTCTCGAGTGTTCAGTTACACGTCCACTTTATGTGAATAGGCAAAGCATGCGTGAAACATTATACCTGCATAATGGCGAAATAATGGAGTACTGGTACCAGCCACAGAATGAAAGGAGCCCAATGAAATGACTAGTTTAAGTCACAAATATCATATGACATTACATATCTAGGTAACTATTAATAAAAATGGGCATGTGTGTTCTAAGTTAAATAATATTTCTGGATAAATTGATAATATCTGATCGTTAACTAGCTTGACCAAAGGGTAGGCATGTAAGCTCATTGTTGCTGTACAAGTGACAGATTCTGACAAACGCGCGTCACACGTCATCAAATGTGTGACAACATCTGACACCGTCACTTACACAAATAAAGCGTCGTTTTATGACAGTTTGTCAGTAATGTCACTTACGCCACTTACGGCTAACTAGTTTTGTCGATCCATTACTTTTAACATATCCCATTGTAATAGTCAAAAATTTACTTTTATTTTAGAAAAACATTTGTGAAATTATAAAAAATCGCATATTTACACTATTATAAAAAATGTATAATATTATATCACGTAACATACATAAGAAATAAATATAGAGCTTAGTAAGATGAGTAAACGGAAATATTAGAAGGTCATTATTGAAGTAAGAATTAATAGAAAAAAAAAATAATCTTACAAATTGTATTAATCGGTACCTACATATGATAAGAACGTAGTAATTATTTCGTTTAGATAATGTTAGGTGACCAGGGTGAGGTGATATTTTGCACGTTTTTGAAAATGTTTTTCTATAGGCACAGGGACCTGTGCCTGAGTATTGAAATGGTAATGAGGAGTGATGCGGCTGGTGATGATGTGATGATGGCGTGATGGTGACGTGATAGGGGGGCGAAGGGGGATCACTTGTGTAACTGTAACGATTATTGTATTAGTATGTTTTACTTAACGGTGTATATCAGAAGGAGACGACACGACTATCCACTGTCCACACCGGGTTCGACTCCCGGCCACGTCAGGCCGGTCGCTTCTGCTCAATACGTTCGTAGATACGCTCCGTCTTCAGGCCTAAACGTTCTCTCATCAACATTGGTATTGACTAATAGATAATTATAGGAATGTATGTGTTTAGAGAAGTATTTTAAATATCTAGATTTTAATGGTAATTATTATTAATGGAATAAATAGATCAGTGTTTAGGATGAGATGCCAAATTTAAAGTCAATACACATTATTTTAGGTAAAACGTAATTGAAGTAATCTTAACGTTTATTGAAAAGTTGATGAAAATGTTACAGTTAAATTATATTTGAGAGTTTTATTGAGCGCAATATATGCAATTTTATTCATTGTAAGTGAAACATTGTTTGAATTTGTTAGTTAAAGTTATGTGCTGATTAATGATTGTGAAAGTTGTTTTAGAATGTCTCGACTGTACGAGTACTACATGACGCTCTGTACCCCGGGGCCCAGCAGCCCTGCAGCCCTGGGCCCTGGGGCCCTGGAGCCCCGGGGACCTTCCCTAGACATATCTCCGCATATCACACACTTGTGTCGTGCTTTATATTTTATTGCGCTTTATAATATACATCTCTACCACGTATGTTAGCTGTACTAAGTGTTTGGTATCGATACAAGTAAAGGCCGACATATCAATAAATAGTGTTGTGTCTAAGGCGCATATACACATATATACACTTCCATTTCCACTTACATGTTGTCTATTCTCCTCTCATGTCCGCGGCGACGGCGACGGCGGATCGCCGCCATCTTTATCACCTTAGTGGCGTCTATTTCTTATTTTTAATTATTTTAAGCCTTTTGTGTGTTTAATTTCACTCTTATTTTTAATTTCATTATTAAACTATTATTATCATTGATACTTTTTGTTTCTTTATTTTTAACCCTTTTCCTTTCTACCTGAGTCCATTTAATTTCTATTTCATACCAATTGTCGACAACACGACGCGACAGCGGGACAGACAGTAGAGGGCTGAGGTACACTCACCTCGCCGTATGTTCGTTTTGTCTCGTGATGAGGTCTCAGTTCATCCCTTTATGTTCGACAAAACAGAACGGATTTTAAAGAAACTATTTGTATATAAATCTTATATAATGTTAAAGGGGATCAATATAATGAAAGATGTACTAGTACTAGTACACAATTGGTATTCTAGACATATTCGTACTTTTAGAACTTAACACTATCCTGGCAAAATCTACACTCGACTACATATTTAATATCTATATAATATAACTATTACATACGCTTCAGTACATTTATAAACCTTGTGCATATAATAACTTTACCGAAGTTGTAACATTTTAAATAAAAATTTAGGCGAATTTTCATGTTTTTTTTTAGTTGAAATGTAAACGGAATAAGGGATTAAAATTATTGCCAATGATAATTATGTTTTATATAATATTGTCAAGTGAAATATGAATATTTCGCACAGGGTATAATGTGAATGAATTAAACTGCCCGCGACATTAGAACGAGCGAGGCGGTTGTTTTGTGTCCGCGCCGTGTCCCTTATTCCTACAGAGTGGAAAGAACTGAGCCATTCCGTATTAAAATGTTGAATTAGCGAAATTATTGTGTAACTGCCACTTACAGAGATTACGTACTCTGTCCGACTGTTGCGGTAATATATGAAGTGTACGATGAATGCCAGAAGTGGGGTACGCGGGTTATGTGGCAGCTGCACTCCTGTTAAATTTATCTACGTATGTAAATATACACGACTATGTTAATAATTACAAATTAAATTAATAGAATCTATAGTAAAGATTAACATAATCATTACTTTAAGATTTACTAGTTAAATATCCTACATTAATTTCAGTAGTCGCTCTAGTTAATATCTATTTACGGATTGTCCTTCTTAGAGAATAATACTGTAATTATCCTTATACTTTGTTGTATCAGTTGAATGATAATTAATTAGCTGTTTCGAAGAATTAAATAATGGTGTGCAAATTAAACGGTTGTGTGTAAAGATAAAATAGGTAAATAGATGTTAACAAAAGATGAAGAAGACGTGAGCGCATCTTCACATGTGAAAAGCACATCTAATTTGGTTCGTGGTGGCGAAACTTGCTGAAACATTTTGAACATGTCAATATGATTAGTGTTAACTCAATAAATATGCCAAAGACCAATCATTGGGACAAGATAACAGGGATTTAATAATGTTTCCTTTCGACATGTCTAACGTTTAATATCTAAATCACGCGAAAGTAAGGCAAGCTTTAACAAGCTATATTTCAATATAAAATGTATTTTGATGATTGTAAAAGTTTATTTTGTGGGTCGCCTTCGACCAGTCGCGGCGGGTCGGAGGCGCAATTGTCTACATTATGTATGTAATGCAGTTATATAATATGAATTATATATACACAATATTAATATTTAAGTGACTACTCTATTGACTCTAGATTTATTCTTTGTGATTTTATAATAAAATATAGTTGAAAATCGAGTGTTTATTTTAATTACAATTCTGGTATCCGATCTTATTTATTTAAGTAATTACCTATAGAGGTACCTAGTGGAATCTTGTCTACTGCTGCTTACTTATAGGGTAGTCAGTGTCACTTCACAACACACTGGATCTCAGGCTCAGACGTAACTTGATTTTCTGTTAGACAAAGCTTTCCTGGCACTTGAGGTTTCTCTGTACACCCTAATACTACTTACCCCTACCGTTTAATTGTATCTTGCCAGTATTTTAAGTCCCACGAAATAGGTGGCAAGCTTATTGCCGTCACCGGGCACACATGTAATGGGTTATGTCCAAAATGCCCGATAGAAAATAATAAAAAGTAGCAGCTCTATTTTAATTATGAAAAAAATAAAATTTGAACCCGTTGCCTTCCGATGAAATGTTGATGAAAGGCAACAAAATCTTACATGCCAGCCGCTATGGCACGGCCAATTAAAGTCCTGGGCGTCTCGGACTGATGATCTCGTAATAAAACTACATAGTTGAATAAATAATCACAACATTTAATAGGAGGTGTAATATAGTATACTGCATACATCACAAATAAATAGAAATATCAATCCTCTTGCAACTTCAATTATTGTCGTTGCGGTACTTTTTTTCTTAGTTCAACAGCGATGTGACATCCCTCTACTGGTTTCATTATTACTTCTAACTTAGTTTTTATATTAGGTGCCGGACCGGTTTCCTTCTCTCCAAGGACTTTATACTCTCGCAGAATTGTAGCCAAAACTGTTCTTAACGATAGCATGGCATATTGATATCCTACGAATTAGAAAATCAGAGGTTAAGCATCAGTGAAATCTATTTCCTAACTCTTAATCTAAAGTGTCAGACAGTCATCTAAAAACAAACTACGCTTAGAGTAGATGATAAGAGCAGAGCATCAATAAAAACACTGCAGGACAGGACCATGCAGGGAATATGTAATTCTCTTGAAAGCTCTGTGTGCGTCGTTAAACGATTCACGTAACAGGAGAATCCTCTATTATCACAGAATTCCCCTTTAAGAATTCTAAAAATTTATACCCTATAGAAATGGGTATACGGGAAATCTAGCATAAGTCTAATATACATTTATAATAATATACATATATAATATACAATAATACATACCAATACAATTCCGCGGTCCATAACCGAATGGTACGTAGCTGCAAGGATGTCGTGAGCTCGAACGTTCAGGTAGAAATCTGTCAGGGTTGAACTCCTCAGCGTCCTGCCCCCAAGTTTTCTGATCTCGGTGGATTCCCCATATTGAACAAACCGCGCCTGACCCACTCGGCAACACTCTACCTGAAGCTGTGTGCGTTACGAGTAGCATGACGATACAAACACATACAAAGAGTTTAGAGCCTTATATCACAGTGCCCGATGGACACCAACAAATTCTTGAAGATATCCACGACCTAATCGACGAGTAATTAGTAAATAACTCTGCCTAAAGCTTACTACTGGACTCGGAGGTCGTGGATTCGAATCCCATCTAACACAAAATTTTGTTTAATGAGCACTATGGTTATGGTCATGTTTAATGGTTTGTTCTGTGGAGTGTTCTACATATTTGGAAGTAGGTAAGTACATAAGTATTATACATTTTGGTTAAGTCCGCTCCCCAAGGCCCCGGTCTCCCCTACGTCCATTCCCGGCGCCTCGGGTACCCACTCGGAAGAATCCCCAGTGACGCCCGAGGTAAGTATAAGTATACCTAAGTTAACTAGATCTCATAACACAAGCTTTTATTAGCTTTGCGACTCATGCACCCAACACCTCCACACCACCAACAATTATGCAGATAATTGAAATGACTTACGTAGTTTCATATCTTTCTGGATTTTTCTTATAATAATAGGCACTGGTGGAAACAACCTCAGTGTCTCTTTAATCACTCTCTCCAGATATTGGAGTTTTATAACATCATTCTTTTCGACTGGGCGATCTGAGTCACCAAATACATCGTACAACCTGTAAAATTCAGTTGTTATTATGGCTATTATTTATAATTAACTACCTGATGACCCGTTAGATTATTTCTCATTCCCAATAATTCAATCCCACGGGAACCGGGTTCAAAGTAGAGTTGCCGCCTCGCTATTATTCGGTATTCGGCATTACTCGACATTTTTTTGATATTCGTTGAATAGGAATAATAGCTAGTATTATTCGACATTCAGCGAATAGTTGTTTAAAATAAACTTTTAAGGAACAAAAAACTAATGAGATAAAAGTAATAAATTTTTAAGTGAAATAAATCTAACTACTTTGCAATATTCCGCCACATGCAAATTACCCAACTCTCGTACTTATTCATGCATAGGACCTCCCTCCAAACCCACTTAAAATTAGGCCGAAAGAATAGAAAAATAATTTTGAAAATAGAATAAATATGAGAGTTGTGTTATCGTGCAAAAATAACAAAAGCCTCGACACGTGTTTCGCCCCCAACCAGGGGCATCATCAGGAGATGTCGATGGCTCGGCGCATGGCGCGCCTTTTAGTATTAACTTTAATAAATTTTTATTATTTTCCTTAATAAAACAATACACAGTATCAATTATTATCTGTGTAGGCACATTCATGAAATTAAATTAGTTAGGCTTTTTAATTAATATTTAAAATCCAACAGAGGCAGATTGTGGTGCAAAAAAAACTATTTTTTCTGCACGTTCGGGAGCAATTCGGTTTCGCTTTTCCTCATAAATTAAACCTGCCTCGGAAAATAGTCTTTCTGAATAAACAGAGCTTGCTGGTCAAGCTTACTTAAAATAGGAAATCTATTCTTATTGATACTCAAAGCCCACCATTCATATGGGTTTATTTTTCTGTCAGCCTTTGCTAATGCGATGTAGTGGGTGATTTCTTCAGCAATTGTATTCTTGGATTGCTCTTCAGTAGGCTGCTCTATAGATGATTCTTCAAAACATGCCCCAAATAGTTTATGAGTTTCTGAATCGACATGCTCACTTTCATTGTGTAAACGAGACCTTTTGGATTCCGTTTCTGGATCCGAATCATCATTTTCGTCATCTAAAGAAAGCCTAAGACCTTCTCTGAGCGCAGCTCTACGGATCTGTTCAGCTTGGGTAGCGTCAAAGTAAAAGTCCTTGTAGCAGGGGTCTAAATATGTCGACAAGTAATATGTCTTCCTAAAGTATAGATCGTCCAAGTTAAAACGGGCTTGCATATTTTCTATTAACGCCTTTCTAAAATCATCAACGTTACTACATTTTTACATACATTTTTACATAATTTTTTTACCACATTACATAGGTACTCGTATTATGTAGGTATGTATAACATGAAACGGTTTCTTTAACTTTATTGTTTTCTTTTCTCACAAGCTTAGAAGAAATTAGAAATATTTTTAATGTGCATTATTTATGTCGAATAGTAATGTCGAGTTATTCGACTATTCGCCAAAGTGAATGGTGATTAATCGGTATTCGACTATTCGCTATAACAACTATTCGCGGCAACTCTAGTGTCAAATCAAATCAAATACTCTTTATTGTACACAAAGAGAAGATAAACAAATATTTACACATATTTTTAAAATAGAATGCACAACAGACGGCCTTATTGCTAAAGAGCAATTTCTTCCAGACAAGTGTCCTACGTATAACCCAAGAAATTGTTTTTCTTTGTGCCAATTTATATTCTAATCGTGTTCAACAGCGTTGTTGCGAGTGTAATCATCTTATGTAGGAAGGACTGTGACCGATTCAATAAGAGACTGAAGCTCAGAACTGAATATATTTTATGATTAAACCTAGACTTACTCGTTGTATAACTTCTCTTGAACTTCAGGGTACTTTGCTAGGAGCATGAGAGTGTAACCCATCGTAACAGTAGTGGAAACAGAACCGGCGGCTGCCATAGTCAATGACTCTTCTCTCAATTCAACGTTTGTATGACCATGCTCTCCTCCTGCCTTGATTAAAGTCTCCAGAAACGTCATTTTCCTAGGTTCTTCTAAAACATAACATGTTTTCGACTTTCATTCTTTATGTCCCATGTGGATCGATCCCACAAATTGAGCCGAGAGTCCAACTCAGGAATATTAATAAAAAACGACCAAGATGGAGACATATAATGTAGTCCTGTAGTCTTCCTCCTTGCTCTTACAACGTCGCCTTCTTCACAAGGGTGGGTTGGTATTTTTATATTTACTTATTATGGCGAAACCATAGAACATTACTAGTTAATATTCTGTCAACTCTATTTGCTTACTATGTAATAAACATAATGATAAATAATAATATATCGGTACGTGCAAATATAGGCACGTACTTGTTATAAGCACATAGATGTTAACCCCACCTTCTCATTGTACAATTTCCTTGTATCTAATTAGTATATAAGTTAAGATAAGACTACCTCGGTGCCACGCTCGAGGTCTCGGGTTCGATTCCCGGGTCTGGTGGATAATGTATAATTCCCAGATAATTATCCCAGAGTCTGGAACTTGTGCCCAGTAAATGGCAATAGGCTCGCCCCCTATTACATGGGACCTAACATAGCTGGCGAGATGTGGGTGTGTTTGCACACCTCTGCCTACCCCTTCGGGGGAAAAGGCGTGATGCTATGTATGTATCTATAAGTTAAGATAAACAATAATAAATTAGTCATTACTATATACAATTTCTATAGTCTCACTGACTCGTAATACTTATTATTTCGTAATTGTTGGTAAGAGGAGGTAACTTAGGTAAAAAAAAATAAGAAAAATAAACCATACCGTAATCGCTATTAGATTCAGTGTTGAATGGCTTATTTCTAATTTCTTCTCTTTTGCTTTCTATTACCTTAAAAACAATAATAGTAGGTATCAGTACTTTGGAAACAAAAATCGTCAAAGACGTACGTACGTACTTACTAAGTAACATTTTTAATAAGCACCTATTATGAACAAACACATTTATACACAGTTATTTCACTGATTTATTACAAAAACCATATCAAAGTATATATTTTATAAGTAATGAAGTATGCTAACTTTTCCTCATATACCTAATTTTCTGTTCTGTTCTTCATGCCATTGACAAACTGTAACTAATCAGTGTAAAAAGTGTACAAGTCTGTCTGTTTATACTGTATGTAGATTCCACCAAATGTCAACAATCTAAAGGTGTAGCGGCTGAAGGAAACCGGGACCATGACCGTATAATAAATACAGAGTTGGAACATCGAGGCCTGCCACAGACGTGGTAGCTTTAACTGCAGAGTGACACAAGCACGTCGGTGAGCTGCTGCATTAAATGGTCCAGGAGTCAACATCTATTCTGAGATTCTATTTAGATACGATTGAAATGGTCTATTTTTAATAATGATTTACTGTTCTGTTATTATTTTAATAAGTAGTCCTCAGTTACCTTATCAGTAAAGTTATGCATTAAATTAATGCATTTTTCATGTTCCCTGTGTTGTGGAAGTAGATTGTACAGCCAATCTGGGTGCTGCCATATGTTAATCATTCTCTGACATATCAGACCCAGAACTGTACTCAGAGCGTGTAGAAAAGGGAATTCTGATTTATCGTCAGTGTTGAGTTTTACCCCAAGTGTAGTTTCTAAACAACAAAAGACAGAGGTCAGCCTGTGACGACTTGTTCGAATTGTGTGGCAATCTACTCGTAAAAGTTAAATATTATAACCCAACCGCTCTGTAACACGTAACGTCTTGCTCTAAATTTTCAACCCGTAATGCACCTTCGGTAGCTATTTTTTTGTAACCTAGGGCACGTCGATGATGAACCGTTGATACAACCGCGCACCATAGAAAATATACCATCAATCACCATAAAAGCATTCTGTAATCCAATCTTAAATTCCAACAGTTAAAACATAATAAAACTGATTCAGCCTGACGTTGGTACATAAATGATTTTTAAATATTCTAATTCTGTCACGTAATCAATTAACTTTAAATGTTTTTGCTAAGTAGGTAAGTATAATGTGTAAAAATACGTCTTTTAACAAAATTTTGGTTTTTAATTATGATTTTTTTTATTGCCGGGAAAATAAATTAAAAGAATATATAAGATAACATTCAGTAGCATAACAGCCAGCATTCTGGGAACCTTCCCAGTCGGCAATGACGCGGAGGATTTTTTAAACGATACTTTGTAATGTTAAGGGGCTCGTGGTCTAGTGGTAACCGAAAATGTTAACACATTGCAAAGGTTAAGCAACATCTAGTCGGGCCGGTCTTAGGATGGGTGACCATTTCTTAAGACACTGAGACCCCTCCGTGCCTCGGAGAGCACGTTAAGCCGTCGGTCCCGGTCGTCATACGAACATCTATGGCAGTCAACGACTGCCATAGATGTTCGTATGACGACCGGGACCCCTAACGAGGGGTAGTTGGAGCCCTAAATCAAAAATCCGACCTCTCTAACTACAGAACTTCGATATCGCCCATGGGTTGTGGAGGTCAGATGGCAGTCGCTTCACGGAAAATGTCGAAGTTCAGCTGAATCGCAGTTAGACTGGAAAGCCGACCCCAACTGCGTTGGGAAAAGGCTCGGTGAATGATGATGATTTTGTAATGTAAATATTTTTAGTCTATTATTATGTTTATTTTGTACATTGTAATTCTTATTGTAAATAAAGACTTTGTTTTTAGATAACAACATTTACATAGTTACATAGGTAATGAGCCCAGAGGCAAAGAGAACAATAAACATTTACAAAACCTGAATCAAGTCTTTTTATTATAGAGGTAGGCAATAAGAATTACGTAATTATTTAGCCACATTTCGTCATATATTAAATCAGTACCACTTATTACTGGTATTGTTAGTCAGGAACTTACTACAGAGTCGTCGCATGTGTAGGTACCACTTACATGTGAGAATGCACCGTCATATTCTCATATAAAACTTACCACATATTGAATTCAATGAATAAGTAGAAAAAGTGAACCACAAGTCGACTTTATTTCCATTACACAGACTGGAGAGCCTTTTAACCAGCTTTTGGCCCTGGTCTGCAAACACTTCTACATAGTTTTCAATAGTTCTCGGAGTAAAATCTGGTGTTAGCATATTTCTTCGAGGCCTCCATATGTTCACTAAAATAATTAAATGAAAAGCTAACATCACGGTCTATTAGTGAAATGTACAGGACTTCCTAAATATGTTGCGTAATTTGTCATTTTATCATGAAGAGACGTAGAGAGAAACGCGGTGTGTTGCGGTTGTTTCGAAGACGTAGGTATGGTTTCTTGAACCCTTTTTTTGCTATTTAGTGTTTTCTAACCGCAATTGTCGTAGCATGAGTAGGCATTTTCCTACTTAACTAGTAGGTATTTAGAACTGAGATCATCCTGCTAAATAGAATGCTTAGTTACTACCTACGCGTTCTAATAATAATATCAGTAATATATTTTTTTAAAATACCTCAATAGGTTTTTCCGTTTTTACTTTTTATATTTTTTTCTTTATTTTTCGAGGCTTTTATCCTAATTCGGAATGTTAGCTTCCTCATAAATAAAACAACCTTTAAAATAACTTACTCGTAAAAAAATATTATAAGGATACAAACTTAAAACATGCGTCAGAGAGCAAAACAAATAAAAAATAATTTTATTATGAGACATCTAATATATAAAGTTCTAGTGTAGCGGTGTTTGTAGTTAAACTCCTCCGAAACGGCTTGACCGATTCTCATGAAATTTAGTGTGTATATTGAGTAGGTCTGAGAATCGGACATCTATTTTCATCCCCCTAAATGTTAAGGGTAGTCCCCCTAAATTTTTTTTTAATTTTTAGATAATTCTTTTATTTTTTTATGATACAGCATTAGAAAATACATACAACCCTGAATTTTCATCCCTCTACGATCAACCCCTATTTTTCCATCGCGATTTTTAATTTTAATTTTTTTATCCAGATACTTATAGTAGATAGTTATTTTTATTGAACTAAAAAAATGTTTCCTAGTAATAATATACATGGCAAAACAACGTTTGCCGGGTCAGCTAGTAATAATATAATATAATACATCGCATCGAATGTTACACCCACGATCTTCTGTCATGAGACTGTACATTCCGCGGAAGTAGGGGGTCGAGGCTTTTTGAATGCCAAGAACCTCCACAACCGTGAAGTGTGCAGTCTGAGAGATTACTTTCTACAGAACGGGTGTGACATTCATTGCGATGTTGTGAAGGTTGACAAAGGCCTGACACCTCTTTCCATGGCTAACGAGAACTGGCGTAAACCAAAGGTGTTAAGTACTAAAGACCGTAAGGACGTATGGAAGAGCAAGGAGCTACACGGGCGGTTCTACCGAGTCTTAACAGGACTCGATGTAGACTCGGTGAACTGGCTGCGTTTTGGGGACCTCTTTGGGGAAACTGAAATTTGCCTGTGCAATTGCAGATGCGGTTATCAAGACGAACAACTATAGGAAATACATCGTGAAGGACGGTACGGTCGACATTTGTCGAGCATGCCACCGTCCTGGTGAATTACTTCGCCATATTATTTCCGGTTGTTCGTATCTTGCTAACACCGAGTATTTGCATAGGCACAATCAAGTAGCCAGGATCATCCACCAGCAACTTGCTCTTCAATATGGCCTTATTGAGTTTGAAGTACCGTACTATAAGTACGCACCAGTGCCAGTTCTTGAGAATGGTCGTGCATTGCTCTACTGGGACCGATCAATCATCACGGACAGGACTATTGTTGCCAATAGGCCCGATATCGTGTTGGTTGATCGGACCAGTGTCGGGCAGTGCTCGTCGATATCGCCGTCCCGCATGACGAAAATCTCGTGAAGGCAGAGAAGGACAAACTTAGTAAGTACCTTGATCTGTCCTTCGAGATAACCGCCATGTGGGACGTAGACTCGACGATCATTGTCCCGGTGGTCGTTTCGGCAAACGGATTAATAGCGAAGAGTCTCGATCAACATCTCAAGAGACTCTCGTTAGATTGCTGGATCCAAGAGTCAGATTCAGAATGCTGTTATCCTCGACACGTGCCGTATTGTTAGGAGGTTTCTCAGTCTGTAGCCTCCAGCGCCGGTAGTTTGGGTCCTACTCCGCTACTGTTGGTCACTATTTTTTATATTTTTAAATGTATTTGTGTTTTTTATAAATGTATTTAAAAATGTATAAAATAAGAATATAAATGAATAGACAATATAATAATAAAATAATAATAATATTTATTTATTCATTACTTAAGCATATTTTACATGAGGTCTTAGCTTATCTGCTATATATAAAATGAATCCCTATTTCCCTTGGTCATGACATCACGCGTGAACGGCTCGACCGATTTGGCTAATTTGGGTCTTAAAATATTCGTGGAGGTTCAGGGAAGGTTCATAAGCAAAATTTCAGGCGGTACGAAGTTCGCCGGGACCACTAGTTAATTATAATTACTTAGCTTTAATTAATGTAATACTATGAAACATTAAATTATTATCAGGGACATAGATATACGTACGTAAGTTGTATCTTACCTGGTGCAATTAGAATTCCATCACCAAAGAGAGGTTTGAAGAACCTATGCAGGTCATCTTTCTCTAGACAGTTCTTCAGAATATATTCCATATCCCCGGGATCTGTAAAAACTATAAAATACAAAGAAATAAGCCCTTAGCTGAATTAATTTAACATGCACACTTGTAATCCTGACAAAAACAGGATCATGAGAGTCAGTACAGTCAGTCCGATACTGACGATTCTGATACGGACGATGGGAAACTTGGTTTCATTGCTGCCTTCAGCCAACGTGTTTTGTCATTGTGTGTGTGTGTTACCAAAACACATATGTACGTATATTCACGACTATACCTCTAAGTGGGTGAGTAAAGGTGAACTACACACAACGCCAAAATATAGTGCCACACTTTGCCCAAACAATACCAAAATGTATTGCACCAATAAGCGAAAACTAACATACCTACTTACCTACACCAGCAAAAACATATAACAACGCTACATTTACCAGTAGCATATTTTTTAGTAGTTTTTGTTGATTTAAGAACTAGCAAATTATGATCACATAGGTTTAGAAAAACACGATCGTTCAAGTGTGAAAGGCCTGCTTATATTGGTCTGTTTATATTCTAAGAGGCCCGAAATGTCAGTTTGAGTATCCATCCACAAAGGGTTCCGTACCATAACGGCAAAAAAATCACGTTTGTTGTTGCCTCCATAAATACTTATTAGGTATATTCTGGTCTTGTTGTTATAGTGGCAATAGAAATACATCACCTGTGAAAATTTCAATTTTCTAAATAGCACGGTTCAAGAGATACAGGCTGGTGACAGACGCACGGATGAACGGACGGACAGCGGAGACTTAGTAATAGGGTTCTCGGTTTACCATTTGGGCACGGAACCCTAAAAAGGCCAAATTGTATAATGGTTTGACCACTGTGGGCTTACTGTCCGCGCTCACGAGCCGTTTAACAACATCAATACTAATTTTAATATTCACATTTTTTTGAAGAACTCTAGCAATCGCAACTCCGTTGATACACTCAGAATTCGGTTATCTCGTAAGTACTTTACTGATCTATATAGTAAAGTGCTAGTACGTCTCGGTTCTCAGATTTAGGGTAACAACTGGTTAAACAACTATAGAACCTACCTACTTATAGAGGGGGATGTAGCGTTAGTTTTCACAAGGAATTTCATACCGGTTGATATTCATAACAAATTAAAAATCGCGATGGAAAAATAGGGGTTGATCGTAGAGGGATGAAAATTCAGGGTTGTATGTATTTTCTAATGCTGTATCATAAAAAAATAAAAGAATTATCTAAAAATTAAAAAAAAATTTAGGGGGACTACCCTTAACATTTAGGGGGATGAAAATAGATGTCCGATTCTCAGACCTACTCAATATACACACTAAATTTCATGAGAATCGGTCAAGCCGTTTCGGAGGAGTTTAACTACAAACACCGCTACACTAGAACTTTATATATTAGATGTCTCATAATAAAATTATTTTTTATTTGTTTTGCTCTCTGACGCATGTTTTAAGTTTGTATCCTTATAATATTTTTTTACGAGTAAGTTATTTTAAAGGTTGTTTTATTTATGAGGAAGCTAACATTCCGAATTAGGATAAAAGCCTCGAAAAATAAAGAAAAAAATATAAAAAGTAAAAACGGAAAAACCTATTGAGGTATTTTAAAAAAATATATTACTGATATTATTATTAGAACGCGTAGGTAGTAACTAAGCATTCTATTTAGCAGGATGATCTCAGTTCTAAATACCTACTAGTTAAGTAGGAAAATGCCTACTCATGCTACGACAATTGCGGTTAGAAAACACTAAATAGCAAAAAAAGGGTTCAAGAAACCATACCTACGTCTTCGAAACAACCGCAACACACCGCGTTTCTCTCTACGTCTCTTCATGATAAAATGACAAATTACGCAACATATTTAGGAAGTCCTGTACATTTCACTAATAGACCGTGATGTTAGCTTTTCATTTAATTATTTTAGTGAACATATGGAGGCCTCGAAGAAATATGCTAACACCAGCTTTTACTCCGAGAACTATTGAAAACTATGTAGAAGTGTTTGCAGACCAGGGCCAAAAGCTGGTTAAAAGGCTCTCCAGTCTGTGTAATGGAAATAAAGTCGACTTGTGGTTCACTTTTTCTACTTATTCATTGAATTCAATATGTGGTAAGTTTTATATGAGAATATGACGGTGCATTCTCACATGTAAGTGGTACCTACACATGCGACGACTCTGTAGTAAGTTCCTGACTAACAATACCAGTAATAAGTGGTACTGATTTAATATATGACGAAATGTGGCTAAATAATTACGTAATTCTTATTGCCTACCTCTATAATAAAAAGACTTGATTCAGGTTTTGTAAATGTTTATTGTTCTCTTTGCCTCTGGGCTCATTACCTATGTAACTATGTAAATGTTGTTATCTAAAAACAAAGTCTTTATTTACAATAAGAATTACAATGTACAAAATAAACAAAAAAATCACGTTTGTTGTTGCCTCCATAAATACTTATTAGGTATATTCTGGTCTTGTTGTTATAGTGGCAATAGAAATACATCACCTGTGAAAATTTCAATTTTCTAAATAGCACGGTTCAAGAGATACAGGCTGGTGACAGACGCACGGATGAACGGACGGACAGCGGAGACTTAGTAATAGGGTTCTCGGTTTACCATTTGGGCACGGAACCCTAAAAAGGCCAAATTGTATAATGGTTTGACCACTGTGGGCTTACTGTCCGCGCTCACGAGCCGTTTAACAACATCAATACTAATTTTAATATTCACATTTTTTTGAAGAACTCTAGCAATCGCAACTCCGTTGATACACTCAGAATTCGGTTATCTCGTAAGTACTTTACTGATCTATATAGTAAAGTGCTAGTACGTCTCGGTTCTCAGATTTAGGGTAACAACTGGTTAAACAACTATAGAACCTACCTACTTATAGAGGGGGATGTAGCGTTAGTTTTCACAAGGAATTTCATACCGGTTGATATTCATAACAATATGAGATCTGACCCGTCTCAGACAGTCAGCGGTGGAGCGAGCCGAAGGAGATATAATGTTTAAGTTGTTAAAAAAATACCTACGGATTCCAGATTAAACTAAAAAATAACCTTGCTGTATTGGAAAGTGAGGATTATGCGTTAGCCTATGAACACGATAAAAATGTTAAATTACAAAGTTATACCTTATGAAAGGAGAATGCGCAAGTTTCATAGAAAATTACCCCAGCTTCGGTTCAAATAACATCTATCTCAGATTATAATTGCGATTGACTATCGCGCGGCATGTTTATATCACTAGTATTTCCATCACTATCCTATGCTGCTGACCATTATACCTATTTATTATTTATAAAGTATGATAAATCAACTAAGGTAGGTATAAAATTACCCATAAAAATATCAACTTTTACTTGTTATATCGGACTCGACCGCGGGTGGGGGCGACTGACGCATACTCGTATTTTCTTGATTATTAGATTTCTAGCAACAATTTAAATAAAAAATCATTAGATGTAAAATTCTTAAAAAAATACATTTTATTACATTTAATAAGGTCTAATAAAGTGTAAAAATTTTTTTAGGAATTTTACAGTATTGTGTGCGTGACGGTGTCCAGCGTCAAATAAATAAAAACTTCTTTAGGACGTTTTTTACATACTGATATAAGCTTGTGTTATGGGGTTCGAATTCGAATAATTAGCTTTCGTCACAGTCCCTAACCACTGGACCACTGAGTTTGTCAAACAACTAATACATTAAAAAAGCTCAAGTAGTCATGATACGAGTATATTTGAGATGATCTCGTCAGTCATACAAAGGTAAATGAAATGAACACTTACATATGAAAAGAAAGTGAAATAACCATCCTGCCATAACTCCACCCTTATTGATACAATCATAACTGAACTTCTGCATTGTTGACATATGATCTGTAAATTAAATACAATTCAATTAATAAGTTGTATCAGGTCCCAATGACCACACTGACCAATAAGTCTTCTTCTTTTTTAAAAACGTGGCTCCATCGATGTTCATAGATGATTTCGCCAATGTCAAGGTAATGCTTGATTTTTCCCGCACGCAAGAACTAGTAACTCTGAACTAGTTCGCGGTGCGGGACAAGGAAACGTTGTTCGGTATTGCAATTGAGCGTTTGGGCCTGGTTTTTTGCCCAGCCCCAGAGGTAACCTAAAGGCAAACCACGGGCTGCGCAAAAACCAAGTCCAGTCAGGGGTTCAAATCATCCTCATAAGCACGGTGTAGGTACCTTATGACAGGCTAGGCGGGTGGATAGTCTAGCAGATATACCAAAATATAATTGTGTATTTTTTAAGCAAATGGAAGCTTGTTAACTTTTTTTCAAATAATTTATAAATTATTTAATTCTCTGTAAATAGCGACACGTCAAAAGTTCATTCAAGACTTATTAAATAAGTACCGAGTCAATCACAAGGAGATCATATGTTACGAGTAAGGTGCAGCGCAGACGGCACACTTTTTGTGTGATCGACAAAATGTCTGCATGGCGCGCAAAAAGTCAGTCGCGGATTTTTCACAGACTCAACGCACACCACGCACATCTTCGATCATTCTGTCGGCAGAACTGTAGGGACGTAGACGCTATGGAAATTGTGCAGAGATCGCGAAGTATTATTTTTTACTTGAAGTACAGAAAAAGAAGAAGAAATAGAGAAATTTGGGCAATAGATCGCGTACGCTACGCCCACCCCTAACGAATGCAGATTGCCGACTAAAGTGTGCGCCGTCTGCGTTAGCGCGCGTTGAAGCCAACGTTCAATTATTTTCGCACACTTTTTGTGCGGTGCTGCGCGGCGCGGCGCGGCACGGTCTGTCCGAAACACGGATTTTGTGTGCGCCGGACTTTTTGCGCGTCGTGTACGTTACTGCATATAATTGCATAGGTTCTATGTTCACAGACTAAAAAGTGCGTCACGGATAGTCTTTCGTCTGCGCTGCACCTAAGGCCCTGCGCAGACGACAGACCGCTCCGCACAAAAAGTGTGTGAAAAAAATTGAACGTTTGCTTCAACGCGCGCTAACGCAGACGGCGCACACTTGTCGGCAATCTGCATTTGCTAGGGGTGGACGTAACGCACGCGATCTATTATCATGGCGCCAGAGGTCGATGTAACTATGTTAATTCAAGAAATACAAAACAGACCAGCAATTTATGATACTTCTAAGGCAGAATATCATGATAGACATTTAAAAAGAAAAATGTGGGAAGAAGTGTGCTGTAATGTTTATTCCGCTCCTGTTTGGACATGTATGACGTCTAAAGAAAAAACAAAATACGGTAAGTTTAAGTTTTTATTAGACTATTTAGCAGTAATTGGAGATAAAACTTGCAAAACTATAAAAAAACGATTAGATGAAAAACATAGAGGTTATTTGTTTATTTTTTCTTATCCAAAAATTAGGGATGGGTTTCGACATTGAATGATAATGAACGAATGACAGTTATCGATTGATGAATCGATACAACAAGATTCAATATATCAAAATCGCTTTGATTATTATGTATAACACCTATACCTTGGTATTTTGAACAAAATAATTAATTAATTGATACATAATTAATAATTAATATCTTTACTCATGTGACTTTACTATACTGCCAGGGTACACTTCCCAGAGAAGTGGTGAAGTAGTTAGTAAAATACTTTCTCGTTTCTATTCCATTATCTGTCCCTCTCACACCAATATTAGATATATCTTCGAAAGGGCAGTTAAACAACGTGTCTTCAAAACAAATACCGTCTCTTTTTCTTACAAAATTGTGCAGAATGCACCCTGCTTTTATAATTTTTATGGCTAGTGGCATATTCACGTCTAAACCTCTTTGAAATATTCTCCATTTGCTACACAAAATTCCAAAGGCACATTCTACCATTCTTCGTGCTCTAGACAACCGGTAATTAAAAATGCGCTGTTGGACACTTAAATGGCGGTCAGGAAAAGGTCTCATCATGTGTGATGAAACTGCAAAGGCTTCATCTCCCACAAAAACAAACGGCATTCGTTTTCCATTCAGATCACCGGGAAGTTTTTGTTAATCTGGAAGAATTATTTTACCATCCAGAATTCCTTTCTCAAGTGTGGAGTTTTTAAAAATGTTTGAATAACTGAATTTTCCGTAGGCGCCAACATCAATAAATGTAAAACAGTAATCGGCATTAACTACTGCCATCAATACAGTAGAAAAATATGACTTGTAGTTATAGTAATTAGAACCCGAATTTGGCGGCATCTTAAGACGTATGTGCTTCCCATCTACCGCTCCTAAACAATTAGGAAATTGAGTTCGATCGTGGAATTGTTTCGCAATCTCTAGCCATCTCTGCACCGTAAAAGCAGGAAAGCATTGACTTTTACATAGTTCCCATATTGATGTACAGGTTTCGTTAATTATAGAACGAATAGTAGATGCGCCAATCAGATAATCTTCTTCGAGTTCGACGAACGATGACCCTCGTCCTAAATACCTGCAAAAAAAAATAGTTCAAAAACTATAATGAATACCTAACTTTTAGTAACCTACATATAATTATTTCTTTTTTTATAGGAAAAGATATACAGACGAAGTGGAACTCTTTGAGAAGTTCCTTCCGAAGGGAACTCAGTGCTCAAAAGAATATTCCTTCTGGAAGCGGAAGAAAAAAGAAGAGAAAATATATTTACTTTGATTCACTGCTATTTTTGTTGCCATTTACAGTGGTAGAGAATAATGAATCTTCTATCGAAATCGAACAAAGTGCCGAAACATTAAACGTCACAGTGCAGAGTTCAGATACTGGAACAACTGATTCTAAACGACCAAAGACGCAACCGAAGAGCAAGACTAATTGTTACGATGAGGAGTATTTAGAAATACTAAGAGAAGGCAATCAACTGATGAAAAACAACAACTTACGTCATTCAGCAAGCAGAATAATCTTAGGGGATATGGATGAAGATGAATCATTTCTGCGGTCGCTTCTGCCTTATGTCAAACAATTTTCATCAGACCAAAAGTTGCAATTAAGAATACAATTACTACAAACAGTTTTAAATTTTAAACAGTCCTTAAGCAGTTCAGCGTCTATTCACAACCAAACACAGCAAGTATTGGATATACCTAATGAACGAATAGTAATTGTAACCGATCCATCGATGAACTCAAATATGTCTAACCAATATGACACTGCTGAGAGACCGAGTACTGAGCCCCCTAACTACAGTGACATTGCAGAAGATTCGGAATACGTTCCCAGGCCAATCTCTTTACAAAACTCAAGCAGGCCAAGCGGCTCGTCATATACACCCTCACCCGTTCATAGAGATTACGCATCAATAATTTCTCCCGAAAATGAATCACTTTTTTCTCTTGGCGATTTTTTCTCTTGGCGACAACGACGACGTTGGCGAGGTGTAAAGTAGGTAAATTATGAAAATATAAACAAAAAAAATCAATAAAAGGCTGATTGTGATTTTAGAAAATTAGTTAAGTACCTAATTGTTAAGCTAATTATTTTCTTGACTAGATACACCACCAATCAAAAGACTTAATTTCCCAAGATATAGTAATAACATCAGCAATATTAATTGTGATTTAGTAATTAAGCTCCCAATTGTGATTTAGTAATTAAACGCCAAATTTTATTTAAAAGTAACAATTCACTTGTTTTTCCAAAATGTATGATTAATAATAATATTCTGCCATAATAATTGTGATTTAGTAGTTAAGCCCCTAATTTTATTTACAATATAAGTGACAATTCACTTGTCACTTATATTGTCGATATTATTGTGTACCTACATTATTGTTTAAAAGTACAACATACTTAAAAATTTGCTGCCATGAAAATCCACGTAATTCTTATAAATTTTTATGTTTTGTTATTTTCCCTAATTAATAAAAGAAAATCTTTGTTCATAATGCTTTGGTTTAAATAATAAGTACCTCAGAAACCTATTTGTCATTTGAATAATAAAAAACTTAGTTTGTTGCTGAGAGAAATATTAGGTCCTTACGTATGAAATTAGCGTTTTGTCGTACTGATCAATTTGATCTGAAATATCTCCTCTTTGGTTAAGAATTCCACATTCAAATTCGGCAAGTCGGCAGAACTGTAGGGACGTAGACGCTATGGAAATCGTGCAGAGATCGCGAAGCATTATTTTGTACTTTAAGTACAGAAAAAGAAGAAGAAATAGAGAAATTTGGGCAATAGATCGCGTACGCTACGCCCACCCCTAACGAATGCAGATTGCCGACTAAAGTTTCTGCGTTAGCGCGCATTGAAGCCAACATTCAATTTTTTTCGCACACTTTTAGTGCGGCGCTGCGCGGTGCGGCGCGGCATGGTCTGTCCGAAACACGGATTTTGTGTGCGCCGGACTTTTTGCGCGTCGTGTATGTTACTGCATATAATTGCATAGGTTCTATGTTCACAGACTAAAAAGTGCGTCACGGATAGTCTTTCGTCTGCGCTGCACCATATAAGATGGCAAAAGTGCATAGATAACAACGGTGCATACTTTGATTAATTAAATATATTTTACAAAAAAAAACGACTTTTTATTCCGCCCGTACAGAACGTCAATTTCATACGTAAGGACCTAATAATAAATAATATAATTATGATTATATAAATATATATATTTTATTTACTTACCTGAGTGTCACAGACAGCCTTTCTTCGGGACCAATGCACCTCCTCATTGTTGTTTCTGAATGAATCAAAGCAGGTCTCAAAATAAATAGCAACTCATCAAATGTATTAACAGACATTTTATAAAACTTGAAAAAATTTGCCGGATGTTGTTTCAGAATTGAATGTTTAGTATGGAACTGTCCCTTCAGTAATCTTTCCGAAAGTATAGGATGTACCCAAAATTCTCTATTTCTTCTTCTTTTTCTGTACTTCATGTACAAAATAATACTTCGCGATCTCTGCACGATTTCCATACCGTCTACGTCCCTACAGTTCTGCCGACAAAATGATCGAAGATGTGCGTCGTGTGCGTTGAGTCTGTGAAAAATCCGCGACCGACTTTTTGCGCGCCATGCAGACTTTTAGTGCGCCGCAGACTCGTCTGCGCTGCACCTAATACATATGATGTCCTTGTGATTGACGAACAGGTATTATACTTATACTTATGTATGTATACTACCTGTTAGATAACTACATTATACCAAAAGTCCACGGAAACCACACAATTACCATAACGTGTAAATATGTTTTGTCAACGACTTCGAGAACCAACACGTGACTTAATGATTGTATCATAATTATTATATATATTAGGTAATTATCTAATTATTTTTTTGGTCTAAAACACTTGTAACTACTTTTCCACGTGTTTTAATTTTCATGATACCTTGAGGCGAAAACGGTCAATATAAATTAAATTATTATTAAAACAAGTGGGAAAAGTAGAAGTATTTTTGTCCAATTAACCCCGAAACAAATTATTTTTGTGGAAAACAAAAACATTCACTTGGCCTGGAATCGAACGTGTGACAGTCGCATACCACTGTGCCACCGAAACAGTGTTGAGTCCCTAGGCCTACATACGAGTATATATAGCAAATTCCACCAAGTGCCATCAATCGTTAGTATAAATACCTGTAAATATCACCCTGGTGGAACGTGCTACAGAATACAGTGAGGCAAAAGGTGCAAAGTATGACTGTAGAGGGTTTAAGAAGTAGAGGTAGGCCAAAGAAAAGATGGATGGAATGTGTGAAAGAGGATATGACAAGGAGAGGAGTGACTGAAGAGATGACGTCTGACAAGGATGTGTGTAGGAGAACGACTTGTTGCACCGACCCCATATAATTGGGATAAGGGCAGGTAGATGATGATGATGAGTATATAAGAATAGTTAAATACGAAGGAGCCCTGTGAGGGTTATCGCCAAATTATTAAAATTAGATAAGATAATAACACTGTATAGAATATGCTCTGCCATAGGTAGATATGCGCATGTAATAAATAAATAAAAAGGTGTTACCGTTTTCACAATCCTACAGCGACAGATACACAGAGGAATTTATTACCTCTACATTACGCTCGCCAGCAGGTGCACCACGGTCAGATGAGTATGACTCCAGCCAGAGATGGTAATCTCTTAGCACCCTATTAATTTATGACAATACATTATGAACTAACTCACTTGTAGGTACACTTATTTATTAATGTACACAGTACTTACAAACATTTTTGAATTGCAATTTGTCCATATTTAGGTTATAATATGCTCTATATGTTGTGTAGAAACTAATTACAGTAGATATCAACGAATATTAACATGATCCATTAATATACATCAATAAATAGGTAGGTAGGTACTTAAGTATAAAATTGTTCAATATTAAAAAAAGCCTATTTAATTCAAACGGACAAATAAACAAACAATCAAATCGTACCTCTTTATAATATTAGTGTAGATAGTATTAGATTGAAAAGGAATAATAAACTTACGATGAGATTGAAGTGATAATACCTGATGTGCAAAGCCTATTATGGGCAATGAACTTTCCGTCGTCGGCAAATTCGCCGCCAATCTATACAAGTTCCTTCGTCTGTACCAAAACCATATAGTCCACACAGTTATTGTGACCAAAGTCAAAGGAATCCACATTTTTACTTATTAATTAAAAAATAAAAGAAGCACCGCCAAAGATACACGGTCGGCGAGGCTTTGTCATCTAATGTTATGGAATGAGTGAGATCAGTTGGGAGTTGAGGAAGTTCTCAGGGCAAGTTTTTGCACTTATATCGGATTTTTTGTATAATTAATTCTACAAACAATCTATTACAAAGTTCACTTTTCATGTCATTGTTAATTATTAAATAAGCATTGATTAAATGCGATAAATAAGTTGAAGGTACCTATTGTGACTGACTTTTAATTCGAACAGTTATTTTCATTGACGTCTTCACGGTGTAAAAATTGTCCTTTGGCACCTGTTGTGTGCTCATACCTTCCTTGTAATAACAAGGAAGGTTTACTCTACACAATAGTGTAGAGTAAACGTTCATATGTAAACTAATCTCTAGATATCTATTAAGTAATACAAAATTGTTACAAGAAAATTATCGGTATGCGGTACCTACCTAAATTAAAGATCCATAAATAATAATTCCGTAAGTGAAAGTAAAAAATCACGTTTTTATGTAAATTACTGTATTTAACATACTCGTACTTTCTATTAGTATATAAAAAAGCATATTAAGTACATATAAACTTAATATGCGTTTAGTGAAACCCAGTTTTGGATATGGAACAGACACTCAAGTTTTTATATAGGTACTTACGAGTATCTGTATCTGAATGTCATGTCCGTCCGTCTGTGAAACGGTGAGTGCTAGAAACATAAAACTTTGCATGGATATTTAAGTTACACACCTATTTAATTTACTACTTTGACAAAATTCTAAAAGAAACTTATGAAATATATTTTTTTTGGGGTACCGGAATTCTTTTTTTTTTCTTGCGTTAACCCCGGAGTGTATCATTAGATAGATATTTTAAAAACATCGAGAGTTTGCTAAGAGGATTTATTGATTTAAGTATCCGTTTGCGAGATATTTAGCTTTGAAGAGCATGCTTTTGCGAAAACAGGGCGTCCATGTACTGAACTTTGAAGGAAAACTATAGCGAATTAGATAGCTCTGTTACTTCAGGAGTTATGGAGGTTGTTTTGGGTAACTAGGGAACCCTATTCTGTTTTTAGGGTTCCGTATCCAAAGAGTAAAACGGGAACTATTACTAAAACTCCGCTGTCCGTCCGTCCGTCCATCTGTCTGTCTCCAGACTGTATCTTATGAACCGTAATAGTTAAAGAGTTCAAATTTTCACAGATGATTTATTTCTATTGCCGTTATAACAACAAATACTAAAAAACCGAATATAATTTTTTGTATTGCCGTTTTGGTATGGGACCTTATGTGTGCGATAAAAGTGTGGTCGAACATCACGGTATTAGAAACTGAGGTAGATAGTGTACTAGGTACGATAATGAACTTTCATGAAATCGGTACTTATTGGGTACCGTGAGGTGTAAAAAAAAACCACGCAGGCAGGGTCCCCTTACATAATGATTATATTTATAGTTTCACTAGCGGACGCCCGCGGCTTCGCCCGCGTGAAATAGTTTCATGGTTCTCAATTCCCGCGGGACGGGTACACATTCCCGGAATAAAAAGCCTATCCTATATTACACCTGACTTGTCTCGAATTCGGAGTCAGTAACTGGCTCTGTGTAAATCAGCCTTAATACATCAGCTATCCGCCAGTAAAAGCCACGTTAAAATCCAGAGATTCGCCACGCAACATACAGACAGACAGACAGACAGACAGACAGACAGACAGACAGACAGACAGACAGACAGACAGACAGACGGACAGACAGACAGACAGACAGACAGACAGACGGACAGACAGTTACAAATTTAAAAATTGCTATTTTTATGTCAGAAATTACACACAGACAATTTTATTTATCTGTATGGATGTATGGATTTAAGTACCTTTTATGTTTTAACTTAGTGAAGTGTAGTTGTAGGTATTTAATTATATACTTACATATTTACGCGTTTTATTAAGAGTATATTTGTAAGGTCCTCAAAAAACAATAAGTAGGTACTTAACACGACCTCCCGTTGTTATATTGTTTTATTAACCGACGTATAAAAAGGAAGATTTCAATTTCATTAAATTTCTTTTCTTCCCGTGTGGTATTATCATTTCAATTTGGTCCCATTCTGTCTGACAACTTGAAGTTCCCGTACGTGCACTCACACAAATGCAAAGCTCAGCTTACGCCTCGCGAACTGTACCTATCACTCGCTTCGACTTGACCTGGCTCGATGGCTTTTGCTCCCTTACCTACGTCTATTACTTAATAATTTTTGTTCACTCCCTGGCCTGATGTCTTTTAGAGAAGTATCCAAGGGAGGAACGGGCTTTAGGCGAATCCAAGGTACACAAGGTCTATAGTGAAAAATCGTCTAATCGAAATACTTAATGGAAATCGTTTGAGTAGAGACAATGATGAGCCTTCTAAAAAAAATAAGTACTTAGATATGTTTTCCACGAGTTACGACTTTAGCGTTAGCGTCGAGTGCTACCGGGCAGATCTTGCGCATGGGGAATCCACTGCGATCTTAAGAACTGAAGATTCCGTCTAGCTACCCTAAAGGATTCCTGCATGAACGGTCAATTGACTCCGGCTGATGACATTCGTATATTATGTGGTTTATAATTTCTATCTAAAGTTTGAAGCAAACGTAGGTGTTGTTTTGAAATAGTGGATGGGTTCCAATCCAGTAGATAGGAATAAATATTCAAAAGTCTACGTTTTGTTATTTGACCTTGGCAATCTCGTATTCTGTATAGGTACCTACATGAAGCTATTTATTTAATTAAATAATTCGAAGCTAAGCTCATCAACAAGTGCTCATCACGCATCATCTTTATTACAAACCACATCAATTTTAATGTCTATAATCTACGCTCATTTAAACTACTTCAATCATGAAGCCACACTATAAGGTAAAGGTCAACACGGGAAATTGTTTGAGCATTCTCAGCGGGACAGTTGGCTACTAAACGTGTCGTATTCGTAAACTCTGAGATAATGAACTACTTCGATAAACCTTTCACGGTAAAACGCCGCATTAAAAACTTTCAAAAGCGCTTGAATACCATAGGGCCAAGAAAACGCAACAATTTAGTAGATGCTCTTTGTGTTTCAAAAAGTTTAAGAAAATTAACAGGAATAGTAGTGCTAGATCTCGTTAATACAGATACTGGCATAGCGACCAAATTTAGTCCAGTAGGATTCATTTTCTTCTTACTATGGTATTCCTTATATTTTTATTCCGCGTACAAAGCGCACGTCGATGACCAGACAATTCTTCGAAATATATTCGACACAAAAATGCAACGTTACGGCGATGACTGCGAAAAAATTGCTTCACTGGTGTATGTATCGCTAGCTATGTGGAAAATACCATTCAGGTTGTGTGGTGATGGTACTATTGTACAAATAGTCATCGATGTCGATAAGGCTTTGGAAAACTTGGGTGAAAAGGTTGATTACAACAAAGACGCACGCTCAGTGTCCTGCATCTCGATTGGACAACTTGTCATATATTTACTTCGATTATTTTCTATCTGGTTAATACTTAAGAACCTGAATGTAGATATACCTACTGCAAGAGTATATCAAGCAGTATTCTCCGATTCATTGGCACTTGTAGTTACAGCCTTTTACTGTAACATATTGAGTATTTTGCGAAGAAGATACAGATATGCGAATAAAGTTTTGTCAGAAATAAACACTCGCAAGTCTTGGGAATATAAAATATTTGTTAGGGAGAGATCTGTAGCCAATATTGAAAAAGCGGGAGTTCTCCAAGATAAGTACTTATGCCAGAAAATTAAGTCATGTGCTAGAATTTATGGTCTGCTGTACAAAGTAGTCGTTGCTCTGAACAATTTATTTGGGATAATTTTGGTGATGACTATGATTATAGCCCTTATCTTAATAATATTATACTTGTACTATTTCATGGAAGCAACAGCCACGGGATTGTTTCATGATATTACGAAGTATATTGACTTCTGTATTTACGTTTTCTGGCAAATAGCATACGCTATTGGTATAGTGAGTTTAATTCTATTTTTTTGCGAGTGCGTTATGCGTGAAGTAAGTATAAAATGGATATAATTTACTGTTTTATAATGGTGTGATGATTATTAGTGTTAAAACCATTTTTTTAAATTTCCAGGCAAAGGAAACTTCTTATATTATACATGACATTATGAACAAAGATTTAAGTTCGTCGGTTACTGCCGAGGTAAGTCGTTAGTTGATAATAATTTTGAGTCCGAAGCCATGATTTTTTAAACTTTGTATAAACGGCTGGGTCCATACAGTTTAAGGGACAGATTTTTATTAAATATGTTAGGACAGTCGAACGCAACGTTGTCTATAGTGTCAAACTAAGCATTTGTTTGAATGCATTGCAATGCTTGTAATTACTGGCGATTGGAAAATAATGGCCCTGAGTTTTCCTTTGTTCACCGTGGTACCATTATATAGTACCAGTAATGGTACTTTGGCAATTTTGATTTGCCGTTGAACCATTCATGGTACTATGGATTTTAGTTTTTGCCGTGGTACCATCGTTGGTACTGTGGTAATTTTTATTCACCGTTGTACCTTTACATTAGTTTACATACAACAATATCGCTGTTTGCCACCTACATAGTTCACCTGGTTGTACCACGGGTAAATTTTATTCCCCGTGGTCCACCGCAGTTTAACTGGGTGTACCATGGGAATTAATGTTTTCCTGTAGTCCACCTTAGTTCACCTGGTTGTACTACGGGTATTTTTTTCCCCCGTGGTCCACCTGTACAAGATAATATATTGTACAGGCATCAGGCATACAACCTTCATACAAACTATTTCCAGAGCGATAATACAAGTTATACCTGCGAGTTTCGAGTGCGAATAAAAGTGTTCAGTGACTTTAAGTGGAGCTTTAAGTGAAGTGTAAATTAGTGTGTTATAAATAATGTGTTTCGTGGTAAATTTATCGGCATTTTAATTCCGTAGAACCCCGGCTCGTAACAATAATATACAACTTACCCGATTGAATGTTTGAACTCATTATTCTAAAAAGTACAAGGCGGTCATAACAGAATAGGAGGTTCTGGTTGTAACTTGCTTGTATGTTTGTAACCGACTCTTTTGGTTTCGATTTTGCCCCTTCGTCTACGTTCATAACCAATATTTCATAACTGGTTATGAGTATAGATTTTTTTCACTGTTTCATAACCAGTTATCAAACAATACTTTTTTTCCTCCTATTCTGTTATGATCGCCTAGTACAGCGGTAAAAGTAGTATAAAATTACATGGAACTACTGGGAATAATCCGATTGAATTACATTTTGGTTATTATTTATATTTCCTTAATGTACCATGGTTAACAATAGATGTTATTTGCATTGGTACCTTCGATGTAATAGAACGACGGCAAACAATAATTGCCATAGTACCATTACTGGTACTATTTAATGGTACCACGGTGAACAAACGTGAGTTTTAATTGCCAAGTTATTCTCGTACTGACTCTACCTCTAAAAACTCACAGCCACTCTATTCCTATCATTTGCAATTGCATTAATTGTGCCAGTCTTACGAGATTGCTTGTAATCTCACGGTATTTTAAATTTTACAGTGACCTTGTTAGTTTTTAGAGGTAGAGCCTGTGATATAAGAACCTGGCAATAAAAACTCAGGGCCAGGCTTGAGCATGTCCATTGTCCATGTCATTTATAGAAAAACCTCTAAACTCCGAAACAAAGTATTTGCAGACCGTACTAATATTTAACCCGGACCCGGGGATCGAACCTGGGACATCTGGGGTAGCGCGAGAGTATCTATGGGGTAGCTGTCTCCGGTTGAATAAAACAAGAAGCAATGCAGCCTTTTACATAAAATGTGATTAATTAGTTTGATTGTTTAATAGGCTATGCAGCTATCTCTACAGTTAGTGCACCAAAGACCAGTATTCACAGCTTATGGCATCTACGAACTTAATTATGCATTATTCGACCAAGTAAGTATCATATATATGTATTCATTCGATTCAATTCTCAATTCTTTTTTTTTTGCGAAATGCAGGTAAGTACCTACAGAGGTACATGGGGCACACTAAAAGTTTTGCACTTCTAGCTAATCGGAACTATTTGAATTTCGAATGTTTTATTTTTTTAAACGTTGCAACCTTCTTAGTAATAAAAAAAACAATTAGCGGGAAATCATTTGTCAATTGGTTTTGTATCACACATCAAAGTTCTACGCAAGTTCTACGTATGCAACGAAAATGGAATTAAGTTGAAAAGATTTCAGAGCGATGATTTTTTATGATTTTAAAAGTTCTCTCTCTCCGCAAGACTGTGCAGCTCGTCTTCAAAATGCTTTTGGGAGATAAGCACCTTGTTTGAGCACCGTGAGGCGATGGTTTGCTGAATTTGAGAGAGGTGGAGTTTCTTTACATAACGAATTTCGTGAAGGACGGCCTTCAACTGCCGTCAACGAAAATAATGTTGCTACTGTTAAGCGGTTAATTGAAGAAAACCCGCGGATTACCTATGATACAATTCGAGGACTATTGGGGATTGGTATGAGTCAAATCCAGAAAATTTTACACGAAGAATTGAAAGTTCGGAAACTTTGTTGTCGTTGGATCCCTCATGAACTGACAGCGAAGCAGAAGCGGGCTCGCGTGGAATGGTGTTCACAGATGCTACTGAAGTACGACCACGGACATTCTACGGACAGTCTCCTGTGACAATATCATAAACAGCAGTTTATGATATTGTCACAGGAGACGAAACGTAGATTTATTGTTTTGAACCCGAAAAAAAACAGCAATCTTGTGATTGGGTGTTTGAAAATGAGAACAAGCCAACAAAAGTGAGGCAGGCGAGAAACATTGGTAAAAAAATGATCGCGTTTTTTTTCAGCTACGGGTCCCATCTGTACAATTCCACTTGAAGATCAAAAGAGTGTGTGTAATGCCGAGTGGTATTCTACCATTTGTTTACCCAGGGTGTTAGAAAAAGTTCGCGAAAGACGACCCAATGCCGCGTTCTCCTACATCATGACAACGCTTCTTCACACACGGCCAACAAAACAAAGTCATTTTTAGCTTCCGAAAAAGTAAAACTCGTCACCCATCCTGCGCATAGCCTCGACCTAGCACCCTGTGATTTCTGTATTTTCCCCAAAATCAAAGATTTGATGAGAGGTTTCACTTTTACCAACTCCGAAGAGGCAGTGATAGCGTTCAATCAGCACGTAGAAAACATGCCTTCAGATCTGTGGTCCTGTTTTAAAAAATGGTTCGATCGCATGAAAAAAATTTTAAAATGTAAAGGAGAGTATTTTGAAAAGCAATAAATATAATATTTTGGTTTTAACATGTTGTTTTTTTAAGTTAAGCAAAACTTATAGTGTGACCTACGTATTATAACAGTTTTTAGTTCCACCATATTTCCGCCAACTGGCATGCATTCGATTGTTATTCGTTTAGGTCTTTGTATGCGTGTTTCGCCGGCAGGCGACGGCAGCAGGCATATAAATACACACACACACACACACATCACACCTATATTTTTTTTTAAATAAATATATAAATGTTTTTGGACATTCTTACACAATCTCATCTAGCCCAAATTAAGCTAATATAAGCTTGTGTTATTGGATCTAGACGACTGATAAACATACTTATATATTTCTAAATACATAGGTACATAAATTATATCTACATAGAAGACACCCAAAGGGTGGTATATCCCGAAGGTGTAGGCAGAGGTGCATAACACACCCACAATTTGCCAGTATTTTTAGTCCCACGTAACAGGGGGCAAGCCTATTGCCGTCACCGAGCACATTTATGTCCAAATTATAAATACTAAGATACATAATTGACAAAATAGTTTTATTTTCTTTTGTTACAGGCAGCCCGCTCCGTGTCCACGTATTTAGTTATTCTTCTGCAATTTGTATCAGATGCTAATCTTTAGATTTCTATATGACCTAAAGGAAGCATTAGGGAGACGAATACTTCAGTTGGTACACTTTGGCATCAATTGACCACATTGCTGGATATTCATAACATGCTTCACCGTTTACATGTAAAACATGATGTGTGCAAAATTAAGGATACCACAGGCCACAAATCCAATCTACAGGCAGCCCGACCCTCTTAGCCTCTAGCCGCAAGACGAATGTAGTTTGTCGATTACATAAATTAAACAAAACATTGGTATTCGCAATATATCCAACGGATATTAATTTTTATTTCATCTGAACATTTGCATTTACAGTAATATACTACATTATGAACATCATAGGCTTATATTGTCATAAACAATAAAGGAAATACGCATATGTACAAAGGGACATTAAGGTTGATCACATTATTATTTGAAACTATTTATAAGCACTATACAATTTTACATGATGAGGAATTTTAAGCACATTGGTATATTAATATAATAGATTGCTTTATTACGCTATTATGCTTCGCGACAACCTTTCTATGTAATAGATACACTTATATGTAAAGAAAAATAAATTGTGATATTCAATATCTCTTAATTAAAACATTATTATTATATATTAGGTATATTCGGAATATCCTGACTCTTCCGTTAAAATTCAGAAGCATTCAAAACCTTCGTAGCTAGCAACTGGACTATCTAACAAGAATGTAATATTAGGATGTTAGTTTCACTGTATCAATCACAAGCTATTTTAAGACTTATTGTACAAGATAATATTTATGGCACAAATATAAACCGGTAACGTCGATATTTTAATGTACTAATAGATGTAATTTTCAATTTTGCATAGGTCTTAAAGCGTGCATAGATTAGATATAAATGCGTTAGATGACCACCAGTTTTCAGGCAATAATTGGTAAACATCTAACTGGCTGTAAATGACATCACTACTCCGGTTTTAGTTTAAAATTACTTAAACAAAAAGCTGCTTCGTCTGTTTTGTTTGGCTTATATTTTACCTGCCATCCGTTTTAAATATAAATTGATACGCATAAAAACTCGGGTGTGACATTATTGATAATATTAGATATTATGATTGATTGCGAGTGATTATGAGAGATCTGCTCTGTTATAATTATTTATTAGAGAATTACTTTTATCCCAACAACTGGTTCCCTTTTCACATCTCACATTCAAACTTAATTATCTACCATAAAGGTTAAATAACATATGAATTGTCGCTAAATCCAATCCCCTTCATTCTTACTGGTTCACTAGCAAGACTACATTGGAATGAACTATGTTAGGCAAAACGAAAATCACTTTGTAAAAGCTATTTAAATTCAATGACTTTTGAACCACATACCAACTTTTATTATTGTATTTTGATGTCCTGTACACATCAATTTACGCGGACATGGTGCAGTAGTATAATAGATTATTTGACCTTTATATCATCCGTCGTTTCAATCAGGTTGCAGCGGTCTAGTACAACAGTGAAATATCACTATCACTACATATTATAAGACAAAGTCACTTCCGTCCGCCGGGCGCCACTGGAAATACCTTCTGCGTGTGAACCAGAGACGCCCGGCAACAAAAAAAACAAAAAGTCACTTCTGTCGGTATGTATGCTTAGATCTTTAAAACTACGCAACGGATTTTGATGCGGATTTCACTAATGGCCACTATCCATTAGTGAAATCCGCATCAAAATCCGTTGCTTTGCGTTTTTCGAGGAAGGATTTTCTGTATATAATTTGTCAAAATAGCAAAGCCGCGGCGTCTGCTAGATGATAATAAAAAGTGTAAAAATATTGTATATCATTTTCATGTTGACTATTTATTTGATTTGTCTGCTTTATTTATTTTTTAATAATGTGGCAATATACCTAGGTAATGTCTTAAGATCGATATAATGGAAAATGTGAATATCGTGAATTATAATTGATAAAATTGCAAACTATAAAAACTAGGAGCTGCTGTCGCTGCCGTGGTACTGAGCTGCAGCATGCAATTGAGCAAAGCGACTATTTCTATTAAGGCATTTGACTTTTTTTATAACATATTTTTGGTCAATAACTTTTTTTGAGGGTCCTAAATCAAAAATTCGGTCTCGAACAAAACCTGCTCCTGAGAATGCTTGATTTTTGAGTGAAAAAATCATGAAAATAGGTTGTTGACATATTTTTGGTCAATAACTTTATTTGAGGGTCCTAAATCAAAATTCGGTCTCGAACAAAACCTGCTCCTGAGAATGCTTGATTTTTGAGTGAAAAAATCATGAAAATCGGTTAGGTAGTTGTCGAGAAACAATTGTACATCGAGTTGCATTTGAGTCACCTGATAAGGAGCTACGCTCGCTTCGCTCAATAAATATTACGTACCTATTACATACTAATATCAACATTTTGAATAAATCTAGTAGGCACCAGCAGAATTAGAAATGAGATTCAGTATTTGTGAGTTTTGTGTATTGCGCAAGCTTTTTAAATACAAAATTTTAAAGTAATTAGGTATAGCAACGTTTATTCATTTATTTCAAGTTAAGTAAAACGCTGAAGAGTTTGCTGTTTTGTTCGAATGTGGTTATCTCAGGAATTACTAATTCAATATTATTTTGGTGTTGGATATAATCGTTCGAAGAATAAATAAACATTTACGATTTTTTTACACAGCGCCATCTTGCCCAAATGTAAAGTAATATAAGCTTGCGTTATAGGATCTAGATAATCGAGACTCTGTATGACGAATGTAAAAAGGCCAATATAAAAGGGTGTGAGGTTAGAATTGTGTGATAGAAATGGTTAGTTCAAAATTAAAGCAATAATACGCAGTTTTTTTTTAATAATGGGGTTGCCCTCTGTCACGTTCGATTAACGAAACGATTTGTATGCAATGCACCTCAGCGAGGATATAGGCCCTACCTAATTCTATTAAAATCTGTTCGGTGATTTAGGCGCGAAAGCGTGACAGTGAGAGTTACATTCGCATTTATGATATTTATTTATTTATTTTATTTTATGTAAACACAAGGAAGAGCGAGATAAGAACAGTAGGATAGAGTTTTAGTACAAAAGCACCACTTATTTCTGAGAAATCTCTTTCAGTGTGTCATATTATTGTAGTCGAGGTTATTTTCAATTATTGTACCTAAATAATTACACATAGGTGAATCTTACTTCAGTCAGAAATATAATTGCGTTTTAATAGATATCATTTTTTTCTTACTAAATAGCGTTATGATAGTTAGGTATATCTTAAAAATAATTATATTTGAGAAACGAAATGTATATTTAACTAAGTTTTTTTTGTGATGAAATGTAGTATTCTTCACAGGTATTGTTAATACCTGTGATTTGTATCAAAATGTTAACATTGAAGTAGACAGTAGTATTGGTACTTACACTACCTGCGCAATTCTTTAATAAATATTTGAAAAAAAAAATAACCTATTAGATGAAGGTTATAGTTTAATTTAAAAGGTTTCTTACTATTCTGAGTGTTCACTTAGAATAATTACACTCGCGTTTTTATAGTTGGTATTTTTTCGTTCACTGGGTATTACACAACACTGAATACACTACAAGTGTGTGGTATATACCGTGTGCCCACTACACACTTATATTTATCTCTATGCTTAAATGTTTAAAATATCATAAGTATCTAATTTATCGTTGCAAAAATGTAATATCTTAACCTCGTTTTAATAATCGAATAAGCGTTTAGAATGAGCACTGGCATGACAGATCGCAATGTGATCGATCCTAGTGTATACTGTATAAGCCGCGCACGATGTGAGTGGGATAGAACCTTGTTACAATAACCGCTCCATGACGTCACCAATCGCTGAAAGGTACGAATAACAAAACAGTATTGTTGGTCAATTACATCACTATGACGTCACCAACATGGCCGCCAATCCCATTGTCATCTTGCGCGGCTGATATTGTATAATTTATTGTGTGTGCAGTGGGCACATAGTTTTAATGTCAAAGTGCATCTTTTAATGTATAGAGCACCATATTTCATCAATAAACATAATACATAAACGGTCAAAATAAAGTCATTCACTCGACGAAACAATATTAAAAAAACAATCATACAGCGCCGCTAACAAGAAATTCATACAAAAACATATTGATATCCGTAAAGCTAAATTCTAAATATAATTAAAATCACATGTCATTAAATATCTTTGGGTTCAACCAAATAAAATTATTCATTAATAGCGTACAAAAATACAAAAAAATATACAAGAATGTCAAATATAAACGTAATTACGAGAAGTCATTCGAGTTTATATGCACACCGTACCACTGTTATGTCCATCAATTGGGTAGATAACTGTCAAATAAAATCACCTTCTTTTTATTTAATGTTAAAACGATGAGACGCAGGATTTTGTATGAAATTACCTATGACGTCACTTGTATGAACTGTCAAATCAATAACTATAATTCAATTAATTTCCTTTTTAATTCTTTATTTAAAATAAACACATTTAAATTATTTATTTTGGTTGTAGGCATCTATCTACCCAATTATATAATTAGACACACACGGACTAGACACCATCAAATGATAAACGAGATACGGTCTGCATATTTATCTAATTAGCTGTAGTACTATTCTGTAACAACTTGCAATCAACACTGAGAAATCTGAAAGGTAGTTAATGAAAGGTAAACAAATCTGGTTGACGTGCTTTTGACACTGTCACGTATAAGGGCTCTTTTACACGAGCGTGAGTTCTATTTTTGCTGATCGCGTGGCTGGTGGCTTTATAGGTTACCTATGGCGCTCCGCTAAAACACATATATCGAAGGTTTCTTAACTTGTCCCGCACTTGGAGCTAGTTGAATAACTAGTTCTTCTGTGTTGGACTATTATAAAGCATTACCTTGACGTTGGCGAAATCATCATCGTTGGAGCTACTTTTTTTTTAAAGGAGAAGAAATCGCGTATTTTTCACCGGACAACAGACCGTTGTTTTCACCGGATGCACCGGTGGTGTATGGCTTGTAATGAATGTGTTTACACGCACCGGACACAGGTCCGTTGAACATATTGCGCCGAATGCACCGCGACAAGGGGAGGGGAGGGGAGTCCGGTCAGTTTCCAGGTGTCAAAAGCACGTCAACCGCCAATTTTATAGTCTACCTAAATACACAGAGCATATTTATTATTAATATCTTTCAGCTATACAACCAGCTGTGTAGTTTTAAAAAGGTATTACAGAGTAGTATTACAGGTGTAGCTGCTCCACAAGCTGCCTGGAACTTATTTCCGATAAGTGAAAGCTTCTTAGAAGTCAGTCAATAAATGATTAGCAACATTGTTATTGCATAAGCTGAGATTCGTCGGTCACAGTAGATCTTGTACGTGAGATGTGTCGAGATTGGTTATGAGTGTTTTGAGGAAGGTCATTTCTTTTCGTGCGTTTTCGAGTATTACCCGCGGGTCCTGTGAGGTACAACGAAGACAGTTTGGTGCGAACACCATGGCGAGGTTCGCGGAGTCCATTTTAGTTTGACTCACCACCTCGGGGGCTGTGAATTGCTGGAGGAAACTTATTAAATAGGTGAGTACCTGAAATGAGATATTTCATTATAAGCGATTGCAAAACACTTTAAACTGTCAAGTATGAAAATCTATTATACCTATCACTTGCAATTCGATTAACACCTAAAAGACACAAAAGCGGGCGCTCATATTGTTAATGTATCTGAGCTACTCCAATGAACACGTCCTCGTAAATTTTGAAGAGTGATGAGACAGCGCCGCCTGGTGTCATTCGCGAGAAGTTACACCGATTTCGTTAATCAAATCAAATAAAATCATTTATACACTTTTATTTGTATACATATAATTACGGCCAGTTCCCCAAACGTGTTAACAGACGCATATTGTTATACCTATGTCGCACGTAATAGTGAGCCTTTTATGTTTGTCAAAGTCTCGTTTAGTAGGTGCTCCACTTGAAGGCGAAGTTAGACTTTGGGTTAAGAGAGGTAGATAGTATCGTATTGTATTTTCTTTAAGAGTCATCACAACGTCTGAGCACCTGGTACTAGTTCTCTCTGCATCACCCTAAGGTTGACTGGTAGATTATAACTGACCAGTCTATTGATGGGTGGTAGTCGCAGTATCGCTCGCGTACACAGCTGGAAGTCGTGTCCCGCGGCCACACACGCCGCGTACAGCGCGTCCGGTATTAGAGGTTCGTACAACTCGCGGTACCACAGCTTCAGCAGGCTGGCGGGCGCGTGCGCGTCTGTATGTACGTAGGATACAACATTTAGAAAAAAAAATACTACTAAACTTAAAAAAAAAAAGGTAAATTGAATAAGGAACCATGAACATTTGTCTATGGCATATACTGTCACCGGATGATGTTGCCAGACAAAATGTAATGTCGTGATTTTTTTTACTTTAAAAAATCGAGTGTCGTTTAGATGACTTCTTTTTTTTAAATTCCGGCCGCTCTAATGTCCGTTGCCGGGCGTCTCTGGTTACAAGCAGAAGGTATTTCCAGTGGCGCCCGGCGGTCGTTTAGACCACTGAAGTAAAACTTGCTATGAGAGGAAGAGAGAATGAAATCTCTCTTTGTCTTACCGCTACAGTCACACACGAAACGTAACTCTCTCTTTCTATCTTTACTAACTTAATCTCCCTCTCAACTTTCGTTCGCCCGGCCCGATCACTTCGCAACGCTCACGACATTGCGGAACGCTTTCATCACGCATTTATATAGCATGGCAACACTACTCACCCGTCAAAGTGGAAGCGTCAGGTAACTCCCAGTTGTCAATCTTCATCTTCAACGCATTCACCTCATCGACATCAGCGGACACTCGGAATATGCCCTCAGTTTCTCTACCGTTGAGAGCCAACACCTGCTGGGACAGAGCGACTTGTACCCAGGGCAACTGTCGGTTCGGAAACCGCTCCTTTTGTAACATCATCACTTCGGATAGGGTGTTGCCAAACATTGATTGGCGGAAGATTTGGATCTGGAAAAATGCACGCTTTTAATTAGTACCTACTGTAAAACTACATCAGATACATCCTCAAATAATATGATTCAGTAAAATTTATTTAACATATTACAAAGCATCACGCCTTTTTCCCCGAAGGGGTAGGCAGAGGTGTGCAAACACACCCACATCTCGCCAGCTATGTTAGGTCCCATGTAATAGGGGGCGAGCCTATTACCATTTACCGGGCACAAGTTCCAGACTCTGGGATAATTATCTGGGTAAAATTCTAAAGAGAATTATACATTATCCACCAGACCCGGGAATCAAACCCGAGACCTCGAGCGTGGCAGTCCGTACATAGTACCATTGTGTCACCGAGGTAGAATAAAATTTATTTAATCTGGAGTAAATTTAAAACAATAAAATTACTTCTTTACACCAGTTTATTTCTTTAGGTATGAAGTAACCAGAGACGCCAGGCAACGGACGTTAGAGCCGCGGCCTTGGGCCGCGGAGTTAAAAAAAAAGGTATGATGTAAAAATGAATGGATTGATTTTGATGAAATTTGGTACAGCGATAGACAGATACTTTTTATCCCGATAAAAAGTTCCTGTGCGCATAGAATCCGCTAGTATATTATAATAAACGGATAATACTAAAAAGAAATAGTAGCTCACCCTAGCTTGGTCTATATCGTCCGTGGTCGGTTTCCTGGGTTGTCGTTTTCCTCCAAAGCCTATCCTTTCCAGTCTTTTACACGCTACGCCTGCGTAGTGCGACACTTGGACATGGATAGGCCATTTACCAACCTGCGGACAAACATAGCTTTACATGTAGTGTAGTACAAATACAACCTTACAAGCTAATATCCACCAGTGCTACTAGTCTGGTGGCTACAGCCCACCATACATTGAGAGGTCGATCGGATCAGATTGGAGCACAAACAACGACATAATCGCGTCAGTTCATTCCCGTTTTAGCCTCTCCGGGCGACTCTTGCGATCTTACCGTCAGGCCAAAAAAAACACACACGATGCAAATTTGTTATACATGGTGGAGTAAGATCGAAGATTTCGATGATGTTAGTTTCATCATCGGTTGCCACATATTCTACACAACCGGAGTCATGTACAGTCAAGGTTCAAAAGTGTATCCCCAGTTCTTACTATCACAATGCAATAACTTGACTGTATCCTGATGCTCAGACTGTAGAGATTCTATTTAGTGGTATATAACTATGTATTAATGGGAATGGTCTTTTGAACCATGACTGTACGTTCGCTAGTAAGGAGCAAGACAGCTTAGAAGTGTTAGGCCGAGAGTTTTCGCTCCGCTATGTGATTAATCAGAATTCCCCCTTTGTCACGTTACTGTTAACTGGTTAACCACATTCCAACTAAATCCTACAATGATCGTTACCTCAGGGAACGCATCAGCGAACGCGGGATCCCTGTGCCTATTGACGTAGTTGGTGAGCGCGGGCTGGAAGGCGCTGGAGGGCGGCACGAAGGCGAGGCACACGGCCAGCAGCTCCCAGCCGCGCAGCAGCGAGTCGCGCAGGGGGTTCTCTGTCGTCTGTCGACACAGCTGCACGTACAGCTCGTCACGGAGTCTGGCCACATTTTTTTTATTGATTAATAACGCCTACATATCACACTGTTCAAAAAGTAAAAAAATTATGACAAAATTTTCATTTAAATAGGATTTAAAATACTAGCATTACCGTTCGATGTCGTGTCAAGTCGTGACATGACACTGTTTATGTTCGGCAAGTGATAAGTAGTCACTACTAGCCTACCCTACTGGCCTACTACCTGCAACTCCTCTCGGGCCGAATTTTTGTTGCAGTGCCTACATGACAGACAGACATACACCACGCTTATATCCCCGTACGGGTAGGTACCATATCTGCACCTCTAGGTGCATTACACACCTACAATTTGGCAGTCATTTTGTTGGTCCCGCGTTATAGGGGGTGACTATAGAAAGTCCATAGCCACTCAGTAAATCAAATCAAAATTTTGTTCATGTACGTTGTAAAGCTAAATCTGAAAGGGAACGATTCGAAAACATTAGTAGAAGTAATTTACTTTTCATTAGCGAAGGTAGCGTGCAGTACATCCTGTGCGACCGAGTTGAGCGTCATGCCCGGCCGGGCCTTGCGGTCGCCCATGTAGATCTGCACCAGGCGGAACAGGTCCGTGGCGGCCTTCTTGTGGGCCTTGTCCCACGCCGCGCCCACCATGGGCGCGCTGATGGACGACGACGTCCACGATAACATGTCGCGGACCGACGCCTGGGAATTGTACACTGGGATTACTATACCATTTCTATGACTCCATTTTTTATGATAAGGCCACCGAGACTAGTGAAAATACGTAAATGAAGCTTCGAGGGTTTAAAACATTTTTATTTGTTTAAATCCCTATTCTACGCGCTGTCGTGTATTTAACATGAGTGCACGAATCAGACGTATTTATGACAGAACTATCTATTCTATCATGTTGACAAATGGTTGACAACTACAGTACTAAATGAAACACGCAACGACAACTCTCGTCGACCAACTAACGTACGAATGATAAGGACAGAGATAATAATCACTCGCTGTCGCTAAGTTATTCAGTAAGGATCCGTTTGTTGACAAAATTTATAATGTATCGTTGGCCTTTTGTTGGATTTTTTTGACATAACTATAAAGTTATAGTTAGGTCAAAAACCTCTTTAATGACTAATGTAACTCGTCGGTCTATTACTTGGTCGATAGCCTGTGGGCCCTAAGACATGCGTTTTAGAATTCTCTCGCACCCCACATACGAGCTCTAACGATCAATGTAAATGAGCCATTAACAACTGACAATTCATCAGTCTTAAAAGAGTAAAAGTCATAAGAGTCAAAAGTCATAGTGGTTAACTTTTAAGCAAATAATTTTATCAGGGTTGACCATATTTATTTTTTTTAAATTGGCATAAATAATAATCATTAGTTCATCTGAACATCTAATGCAATTTTAGTTCTCATTTTATTTTCAATACGTACCTTCCTCCTAAAGATTCCTTTATTGAAGTTAAGGTTGTCCTTGGCGAAGATCTCGATGTCCTGCTCGAGGGGAGGGCGGGGCACGTGCGAGCGCACCGGGCTGTACAGCGCGCCCCCGCCCAGGGGCAGGCCCGGGCCCAGGGCCGGCGGGGCCCCGCACTCGTCCGGCATCGCCGCGGTAGTAGCGCCGCCTCCGCCCAGGGAAGACGTCTACAGATAAACATTCTATTCTTCACATTATGCAACTATGATTAATGAGCGCACATTTATCCGAGTCGAAAGAAACGAATTCTTTACATTAAACACACTACACACTTGGCCGCGTCTAATCTTCTTTCAGATTCGGACGATTCGACGCGGATCAGTGTGCGAGGTTACATGAAAACTAGTATCGTTAAGCAGTAGATAAAGTAGGAAAAAACGAATAGTTAAATGTAATACTATAATAACATTTGAAACAAGTTACTGATTGTATAACAATTCAAAATCAAATCGATTAATTACTTATTCGATACAAGTGTTCCGATAACTAATCGGATACAGTGTCATCTGGCTCGAAGGACCAAACATATTACTTTTAAAAAATAAATACACTATTAGCACTCACCCTATGAATACCAGGTGACGGTTGTCGTTCCCTGTCGAACCCCACAAACGTGTTATAGTACGCGACTCCATGGTTCATGTATTCGACGTCAGTCGGACGGTGTGCGTGAGTGTACGCGTGCGGTAGGTACACGCCGGAGCCGTCGTCGTCGTCCGGCGTGCGCGCGCCGCCGTCAGACGACTCGTTGTCCGGCTCGTGACCGGACAGCGACCGCTCCGAGCCGGACCGCGATCGGGATCGAGACGAGCCAGATTCGCCGTCTGATACTGATTCGCCGCCGTACCGTCCACGATCTATAAAGGAAGGAAAAGTACATAAGATTTAATTGGGTTAATTTAGATTTTACAGGACGCGCTTTATCCACGACACATCGAAGACGACTTCTTATTACATTTGAAACAGAAAATCAAACAGCAGCCAAAAAGAATCAAACAGCTGATACTCACTGGACAACTTGGCCTGTTGTATGATATAGTCCTGTAGCGGCAGGAGGTGTTGCATGCCTCGTAGGTCCCAGTTGCAGTACAGCGGCGAGCTGCCACCTTCATCTTCTTCTTCCTCTCCATCTATAGCCCCGTCTTCTATCTCTACTGGTCTCTTGTGACCTACAAAATTGCATATAATTTGATTACAGTAAAATTGCAATAACCAAATAAAAAAATTTAAGTGTGAATGCAGAATTTTAGACCTTCGAACAATAATGTCCAAATACTTCCATGTAAATATTTCTCCATAATCATAATTATAATATTTGAGTCGAAAACTTCTTCGTCTTTGGTAGTGCTTAAGCTGATTTAATTGTTGCTGCACTGATAACTGAAATAAATTACATGGGATTTCATGGGAATAAGATTTCAGAAGACGCCATAACATTGCGTTGGATTGCCAACAGAGTGGCTTTAATGTAACCAGACCTTCTCTAGTCATAGAAACATACTACTTTCTAGATTTTATTATTATCCGTTCTCAACTGTACGAAGTTTTGTAGTGAACGCTATTTATAAGAGCAGGCGCCTGATTGCCAATATTAATATCCTAAGAACATTGTTACATTTTTATGGACTTTGCCTGAAATAAATCATAATTACTCATCATCCACCGAGCCTTTTTCCCTACTCAGTTGGGGTCGGCTTGTCAGTCTAACTGGGATTCGGCTGAACATCGATATTTTCGCTTCTAACCTCCACAACCCAAGGGCGATATCGAAGTTCTGTAGTTAGACCGGTCGGATTTTTGATTTAAGGCTCCAACTACCCCTAACGGCTGCCATAGATGTTAGTATGACAACCGGGACCGACGGCTTAACGTGCTCCCCGAGGCACAAGGCATAAATTATAATTACTATTCATAGAATATTCGAGATAATAAAACTTACGTCTCGATTTAGTACGATCCCGAGGCGCAGTAGTTCTATCATTTAACCGTTGATTATGTTTCTGCAAGTTCGGCTCCGTAAGTGGAGGTTCAAGGTTCACGCATTTCATTTTGTAGTTTACTGAAACGATAGATACAAATTAGAACTCTTCTGTCACTAACGAAAATTTTAGTCTAGGACTTTAAGCCTACATAGTGCAAAATAATGTCTGCAATAGCATTGGCTGAGCAAATCCATGGGCTAATATGGCTGCCGGGCGCCACTGGGAATTGTCTCAGTGCTTACCGGAGGCGCTTGGTAATGGTTGTAAAGAAAAAAAATGGGCTAAGGTGGACTCAGGCAATGCTCCTAGCACAAATTGGCAATAAAATTACCGTATATAAAAGTTAGAGGTAATTGAAAAGTTTTAAATGAAATGAAATTTGATCAAGCATTTGTCAATCTAATGATAGCTAACCTCGCAAATTGGTAGCGTATGATAAAATTCTGAGAGAGTTTAGTGGTAGTTTATATGTTCAGGGTGTCAACACATACCAGCTGCAACAGTATCCTGCTCATTGGCGGAGAGCCTCATGAAGTTGTGATGTGGTTCGTTAGAGGCGCGGTGCTTACTGCTACTGCCGGACGACAACGACGTCTTACTTGACGTGTAGCGTTCCGGCTCTGCTTGTTGTCGTCTGTAATTCAAAAAATAAGCACATTATATAGAAATTAAGCACATTTTATATTATTATAAAATGTGCTTAATTGAGCGGAGCGAAACGAAGGTCAATCTTAGGCGACAAGTGTAAATCGTTTGTGTGCCAACTCCTCCGAAACGGCTCGACCGATTTTGACCAAATTTGGCATGCTGGTCGACATCATACCCGGGAGTGCATATCTCTGAAATCATGAAAATAGAGCTGACCACGGAGGAATAATCACCGAAAATGTCCTGGACATCACCGAAAAACCAGATGATTAAATGGTTGCCATGGAAACACGTGCGTCAACAATGAAAATAGATTTTTTTTCATTTGATTAACTAATTTAAGTGTTCGATTCTGATTCTGATATGTAATAAAAACCATTTGCTCCGCTCAACATTTACAATTAGCAGCATGCATTGCATACATTGTTTATTTTTATAAAATGTTAAGCACATTTCAAATACAATTAAGCACATTTCATGTATTTCATATATTTTTATGTTATTGTAGTTTGAAGTCTGAAACAGCTGATTGAAATGACCTTCTACTAATAATACTTGGATACTGGCTTTATGTCATTTGCTAAACCCATTTTTATGAACCAAAAGTTCATTGTTTAAAATCTGTATTTTCTTATTCAATCACGTGTAATCTGTTCAATGGATTTGGATGAAAATTGGAACCCAAATACTGATTATTGAAGTAACAATACAATTGATACTCTTTATCAAATTTGTTTCCATGGGAATTGGAAATGAGACGATTATTCCACACGGCCAGAACCGCAAGCACAAGCTAGTTATCTTTATAGAATACCTGGTGAAGTCCCTAGCAGGATGCCAGTTAGTCGAGGCGGCGTTGTGACGTAGATCCAGGCTGGTCTGTCTGAACGGCTTGTCTACACTATACACAGCTTGTTTCTCCGGATACCTGTCCATGCGTTCCAATTCAGCTATTCTATCTTTATCTATATGTCTAAAAAAAATATAATATTATAAATAGTAGTTCAAAACTAAGAATGTTGGGGGTCCTAGGTAGATCTTCAGTAATTCATGGTCACCTGCACAAGCTGACAATTGAACGAGACTAACAAATAATTCTGCACATATTTTTTTTACTTTTGCCATTATTACTCATAGCCATATTATCTGATATCTAAATGGGACTTAAACGTGATATTATTATTATTAGTTTACACTAACTTACTACGCCCCGACGGTGATGAGACGTGTCTGTTACTACTATACTATATACTACTGTAACTTCAATATTCCTACTAAACCCTTATTACGTGGAACTAACTAACATGATTCGGGAAATGTGGAAGCAAAAAACGCTTTTGTCTATACCTTCAGAGAATTGCCTTTAACAATGTTGAATCGTTTTATAAATGCAATGGTTTTAAATATACTACTGTGTATACCTCTTCGAGGGAGAAGTCAAAAGGTGTGTGTGTGTGTGTTTCTGTGTGTGTGTTTCTGTGTGTGTGTGTGTGTGTGTGTGTGTGTGTGTGTGTGTGTGTGTGTGTGTGTGTGTGTGTGTGTGTGTGTGTGTATGTGTGTGATCATACTGATCATTTAGGTTACTGGGATAACATGTAAATTATTAAGTGTTGTTAACAACTAGAGATAAGAATCACGCACATGCACTTGATAAATTGCGGTGGTCAGGGATGACGTGACCTTACGACCTGAGATAATGTTTATTTAGTACTGACAGTAATGACTTGAAGGATTCCGGGAAATTGGGGTATTATTTGAGTACTGTTTCTGTTCAGTTTTATGACTTTGTCCTTATATCCGAGACCCTTATTACGATAGCGAAATTATGGAGAAAAAACGAGTTATATAACCGTCAATAAGGTATCCTTACTCCTTATAAGTTATAACCGAGGATAAAAAATATAGATGAACAGCTACATCTTTTACTCACACGTACACGTTACATGGACATGGCCACTACAACTAATATTGTAAATGACAGCTTTGTGGAGATGCTAAATCTTAAAGATGCGATTTTTAAATCCAATCACGCCTAAAATAAAGTTAAAACATACATCAAATACTTTTTCCCAGTACACAATGTAGCCTTGGGAATTTAGAAATAGGATATTTTTTTTATTTTTGCCACCGGCTTCCAACATTCTGATTGTCACTGTGACAATATATTTTCATAAGTCATATAAGATTGGTGTGGTGTATTTTACCCAATGTATGTCACTATATTATTAAAACCTGTGAACCTGTGTAAAACATCGTACCTAATGGGCCCACAGATTAACAGTCCGCTGGGTAATATTGGTCTGTCAGTTAGAAGAAGTGGACTATGGACTCTATCAATTTTATCTAAATGACAGACCGATATCCGACAAGCAAGAGTGTTAATCTGTGGGTCCCTTAAAAATGTAGACACCTCTGGTTGATTATACTCACCTATCAGAAAACCGTTCCCTAGCATGTCTGGATAGTTGATGTGGTCTCTCCAAGCTGTGCATCACTCTGGAGCCGCCGCCCGCCGCGTCTGTCGCCAATGATATTGATGACACTAGGGATGGCCTCGCTGCAGACGTCTGGAAAATACCAGTAGTTTAGTTTGACAATGGATTGAAGACAATCTGTGGTTGGCACCACATCCACATACCTCGCCTGACCCACATAGAGACAACCAAATTTTTCTTGGAGAGAATTTACATATCAATTTACTATTATGTTAAACATACACAAGTGAAACCGGTCGGTTTAAAATCTGTACAAGTGTGTTTGTTCATTATGCATTAAAAAATCAGTATCCTACGATTTCAATTTATTTTCAGTTCAGCTCATCTTTTTTAGTTTTAATGTGTTTTCTGGCATTTAAGTTCCGAGATAAACCCCTTTCAATTTTATGAAGACGGTTGATGTGTAGTAAAACTTTACTGAAGCATATACTATTAATTAAATAATTCAAAGTAAAGTAAAACAGCAGTAACAAAATTTACTACAAGATTTTCCTCGCAAAATTACAACATATTCCAATTTCTTAGTAATTTATTTTCTAGGAAAAGATGTGACCTCAAAATATCCCTATAGATAAGTCATTGTATCTAATACAGAAAATGATGTTAAGATCCTCTGTAGAATTGAGAATAGTGGTTGTTTATATTTCTGTTCCAGACAGATAAGACACACATCACGCCTGTATCCCTGAAGGGGTAGGCAGACGTGCATTACCCACCCACTCTTTGCCAGTAACTTTGTCGGTCCCACGTAAGAGGGGGTAAGCCTATTGCCATTGCCGGGCACTATAGAAAATTCGTGACCATACTGTAATTCAAACCAAAATTCCTATTGGATTCTGTGTCAATTGGATAGTGACATCAATTGCTGCCAACATTTCGATTGACAGTTATCTATGGGCACAATTAAAGAACATAGTTTTAAATGAATTTATGTGAGTCTATTGGTCTATTACATACCTACATACTCACCATTCGTTTTGTATTTTTACTTTTTACACTTTGTATTTTTAATTCTTATACCATTGTCATGATTGAATGTGAGTGAAACAAACAAAGCACAGCTAGTCGAATCTACATACCTGTAAGAATGGTGTTGGTTGTGGTTTTTGTAAAGGACTACTCGGACTTTGCGGCGAAGCTGAATCACCGGATGAACCGCCAGCGGACTGTTGTTTCAACTGCAATCGATAAACACACATGTTTTATTGCCTTTTGGAAGATCTTTCATGATACAGAAATGAGAGGAAAATAAACAAGTGAAACATTGACACAATAACCGACTTCAAATTACCGGAATGGGACCACAGGGGCAACAATAGCTTACAATTAAAATTTTAAAATCGGTCACCCAGTAGAAAGATATGAGATTCTTATCTTATATCTTTCGACTGGGTGACCGATTTAGAAATTTTTTGCCATAAAAAAATAGTCGAATTAACCTCCGCCTTTTTGAAGTAGGTTAAAAAATATACTAGGTATGCAATGCATGCTGCTGTTGCAAAAAACTGAGCGAAGTGTTAAATTTTCGAACAACAACGATTTATTTTTTTATGTTCAAACTTTTTTGCTTTTTTTTTTTGTTCTAAACCACGCTACACGTTATCACTGTGGTAAGTTTGAAGGAGATCGGTTCAGGCGTTTAGGAGGAGTATGCGGACAAACGAAATACATGAGTCGCCTAAGATTGAGCTTCGCTCACTTCGCTCAATGATGAATGGTTGAAAACATGATTGCGAAGATAAATTTAAATAAAAGAAAAAAATATTAAATTTATTTATTCTATTAATATTTTCAACCGCCTTCCAAAAAAGGAGGAGGTTCTCAATTCGAATGTATGTTTTTTTTATGTTTGTTACCTCATATCTATGGACTGAGTGAACCGATTTTGATTTTTTTTTAATGAAAGTTTCTACTTCCTAAGTGTTTCCTAATTATTTGGTCCTATTTCGGTTATTTGAAGTCGGTTTTTGTGTCAATTTTTGACGTGTACTTTTTCTCTACTTTTTTTATCTTGTTGACAATGTGTTTGTGAAACAAACATCTTTTCTTTTCTTTTCTTTCTTTATCGACAAGGGGACTGCAGTATGAATAGTCGATAACAATATTATAAAGAGGAAAGATTTGTATTTTTGTGTGTATATTTGTAATGAATAAACTCAAAAACTACTGTGCCGATTTCAAACATTCTTTCACCATTGGAAAGCTACATTCACCCTGAGTAACATAGACTACATTTTATCCCGGTAATGTGTTCCCACGGGATCCGGGACCGCGAAAACTATATCACACGTGGGGCCGCGGTGTTCAGCTAGTTTATAACACAGTCGCAAAAACAAAAATACCTTTCTCCTAGTCAATGGAGTACTTTCAACGGATTTGAAATACTTTTCATGCATAGAATCATCAGACGCATCTTTCCTTGGTGATATGAAGCTGCCGCTGCGGTTCAGACCTGAAAAAAAATTTGTTCATTTATTTTTTTTTGTTCATTGTTCGAGACTGCAGAGATTATTTTCAGTGGTACACATCTGTCCTTACTGTTGGAATTTTGGATTGATTTACAGATTGTTTATGGATTTTCAATAGTGACCGGTAACGGTAATAGGCCTGCCTAATTACGTGGGACCAAGAAACTTACTGGCAAAATGTGGGTGTGTAATGCACCTCTGCCTACCTCTACTGGGATAAATAAATAAACAAATAAATATGTTAGGACAATTCACACAACGCCATCTTGTCTCAAACTAAGCAGAGCTTGTGATATAAGTACTAGATAAACTGATATAAATACTTATATACATTTTTTTTGTAAATACATACATATTATACATAGGAAACACCCAGACTTCGATACAAACGTATCTGTCTTCACACAAAGTTTGTCCCGACCGGGAATCGAACCCGACACACCGGCGTCGAAAGCGGATGCACTACCGACCACGCCACCGAAGCAGCATTTAAAATGATTATTGATACCTGAATGTGGTGAACACTTTTCGGTTTCATGTACGGGCACCGCACTACATCGTTTTCTTAATTGAGGTGTACACACTGGTGGATTACATATTGCCGCACTGAGTTCCTGCAACCAAAGATCAGTCTTAGAAAATATGTTTACTTACTTTACCTTCTAGTAGAAAGAATAATAAACAAGAAATAAAAATTATTTAGTAAGAAATAAAATTGAGTTGACAGTGGGATAAACAAAAGATTGGTTTTCATTGACAAATTACCTGTTTCCGCCTCTGCTGGGCACTACTAATGCTGCTATCCGAAGACCGTCCAGAATCTGTATGCCTACACAACTGGGTGGTACCATCTTCACTTATTCTACCTCGTCTACCTTCGCCACTGTTCCTAAAGTGTAAACAATATTATATAAGTAACTATCGGACGCCGGTATTGAGGTATTATACTAAGAACTTCCTCGAGAACAAGTAGTTTTAAAGATCTACGCATACATAGGGACCGGCAGACAGTGGATTGTTTTATACTATGTTAAGATTATGACCACTATGATTCTTGATATTTTTTTTAAATGTCTGCTAAATGTTCAATGCTGGGTGGCCTGGGTGCACCAGGGTAACTTACAACACCTACCTACAGGGCCACTCTTGATATCAAAAAATTTAGTACACTTTATTAGTCAATATTTTCGGTGATAGACGACCCTTTTCAACCAATTATGTATTATTAAAAAAAAAATAAAGGATAAGAAACACTTACCTATGATGATAATGTGACCTCCTAGTCCGTACAGGACTGGTTTGTGACAGGGTGACAGTCTTTGCATTACTGGGTGACACCTTGCTTGCGCTGGCTATTGTACTATTACCATTACTGCTCACTGGATCTATTGTGGGTACCTGTAGGTTGTGGTTTAGTTGTAGTAATAGGTACTTTGTCTTTTTTTAATTTATGTTAGGAATATATATTAAATTAGGAACATTTTATGATTATATTCTGTGCACATAAATCTAGTTTCAAAAAAATACATTGTAATGAATTAGACTTACCTGAGGTGCAGGTTGGTTGATTTGTGTTTGGGTTGATGACTCTCTTCTTTTTTGTGGGTCTGTATTTTGTTTTAATGTCTGTAATTTTGCTAATGGTATGATATCACAATCTGTGGGCCTGTGCCAAACGGTTGTCTGAAAAAAATATAATTTTGTAATGACCATTCATAAAAACTTTGATAAATGTTAACATGTACTTGATTAAGCAATTACCTGTGTAGATGCATTGTAATAGTAGAACCTATGTGTGTTGATGTCAAAAAGTTCCCACCATTGTGATGAGTCGGTGCGCTTGACTTTTACTCCCTATAAAAAAATTATATTTATTTGGATACGAAAAATTAAATAAATTGTTGTAATAAAGAAACAGATAGGGCTAGAGATGGGCGTCTTCCCTTCCCTTCCCCGGGTAAGAATGGGTAGGAAAGGTAAAAATGGGTATAAATCCATTTTTTCCCATTTTTACCGGGTATTTTCATTTCTTCCCGGGTACACATGTTTAGGATTCAATTCGATACGATTATTCATGATTATTCATGAGATACGTAGGTATACCTATAGTATTAGGATAAAATCTGTTATTTTTGATCTTTAACAGTCTATAGCACGCCGAATCGTTTCGACTATTATTGTTTGGCAATATAAATAACGCTTAAAATTGGAATTTATATGATGTGTATTGTTTATTTAACTGTAGTTTTTTTTAACGTGGTCGGTGATGCGATGCGGTGATTTAAGCACTTCAAACCCCCCCCCCTAAGCTCAACACAGAAGACCAACAAACAACATAGAAGCGACGCCCCCCAAACACATAAGGGGCGTCGGACTCCTCAGGGCCATTCGCGTGGACGATGGGCCCCCCGTCCCACCGCCCTATCAATCGGGGGCTTGGGCGTAGGCAATGCGCCGTCGCCCCCTGACTGGTGCCCGCCGGGGCGGGAGCGTACGGCCGCCATCACCTCCCGAGCGAAGGAAGCGACGGCGGCCCAACATTGGTCGCTGCCGGCCATAGACTGGATCAAGGCCGGCAGCGAATCCACTCTTCCAATAGTGCCCGTGAGGGCCAACCTCTCCGCGTCCCAGGCGGCGCACACGAGGAGCGTGTGCTCTGCCGTGTCCACGGCGCCGCCTGCGCAATGAAGACAAACGGGCTCCGACAGAATCCCCACCACTTCCCACAGGAATTTGGTAAAACCCACCCGAGTGACCCGTGAGAAGTTGGGTGAGGAAGTAGGTCGGAGCCCCTTGCGCGTGCTCCACCCACTGGCGGAGCACGGGACCGATGGCCCCCACGAGCACCCGGCTCGCAGTGCGAGCCTCACATCTCAAGGCCCATTGCCGGAACAGATCGTCGCGAGCCTCCTGTCTCCATCGATCGACCTGCTCCGGCAACGGGCGACCTCCTAGTTGACGCACCAGGGCGCCCTCCTCGTAGACCCTCTTAAGGGCCCCTGCTTCGAGATCCCACGGGGGACTTCATGCCAACAGGCACGCCACCTCAAAAGACACTGTGCGGTACGCCCGTGCAGCCCTCTGCGCCGCGATCCGCTGCGGTCGTCGCAGCTGAACCACGTTCGCGGCGCTGAGGGCATCCGCCCAAATAGGCGCTCCATAGAGCGCCTTGGAGCGTACCACACCCTCGTAGAGACGGCGGCAAGCACTTCCCGGTCCCCCTTTATTGGGGAGCAGCCTGCCGAGCGCATTGGCGGACGCCACCAGTTTTGGTGACAGCCGCCGGAAGTGCTCGACAAACCCCCACCGACTGTCGAGTAGGAGACCTAGGTATTTCAGGGTCCTCCCGACAGTGATGGAGGTGCCACTCACCACAATTTGGGTATCCCGAGGGGGTATTTAACTGTAGTTAGGTTAGGTTAGGTTAGGCTCAGTAGCCGCAGAAGTACATGGTGCAGATAAAATTCGTATTGCTACTTTGCTGAGACATTTCCTGGAACAAAGTCCCTTCCACCAAGTTACAGGGCTTATATCTGCTACATTTTCCCATAGTAAGCGGTTATTCCAGAAACCCTGTCTTGCTCTGTAGTTTGCTATATCTACAATTGTAGTGATATTGAGTTTGCGTGACATTTCCTCGATAAAGTTCATAGCTAAAATGTCCTCCTCTTCATTTACGCCAAGCCTTGTGTGTTTGGATCCAAAAGATAAGCAGCTAAATGAATAGGTTTTATACACTCTTTTGTTCTTTTTTACAGCATTCAAAGTCAATAGCTTATCTTCGTCATTTAATATATTGAGAGTAGGTAGTAGAAACTCTAATTTTGAATTAATATCTTTAAATGTTGTAAAAACAGTGTGAAATTTAGAATTATTGGATTCTAATTTGAAAATTGGCTCTATGACGGATTCTAAAACACTTAAGCATACTTCTATGAAGGACCAAAAACTGTCATCTAATAGAGTGGACTTAACTTCTTGTGCTAGATGTACGGCATCTTTATGAACGACAAGGGTCATAAGAGATAACTTTGAATTTTGCAAACTTTTTAGGGCTGCAACATGGCTGCCCCACCTTGTTTTAACTGGTAACTTTAATGCAAATCTTCAATCAAAATGCAAATCCTTGTGAAATAATGCAAATGATATAATAAATAGTATCACTGTAATTGACAGAACACATATATATTTATATTAAAAGTCATAATTTTGTGTGGAAGTATGATATAATTACATTTTTTATTTTTACCGGGTATAAATAGCAAGTGGGTGGGTAAAAATGGGTAAAAATAGGTATTTTCCCAAAACACCCATTTTTACCGGGTAGGCGCCCATCTCTAGATAGGGCCAATGGTGCACTTGGAAATAATAATAATAATAATAATCCCGGTAACCGGGAACGAGTAAACTAAATCAAGTGGGCGGAATCTGTACCGTAATATTATACACCATCAATTTTGGTGTGTATGAACCCCTTAACATTTGAATTGTAGAGTATTTTATACTGTACATATTATGTACCTATAATAAGAATGAAAAAAATCTATGTTAATTCAATAAAAACTTTAGGTCTTAAGTAGATTAATTTACTACTTGCAGAACCTAATAGATAAAATATATATTTTATCAATCCTAAACATCCAATCATCAATACAATAAGAATCAAAATACTAAATTAGGCACACAAACTATTTACAATTCAGAAAAAGTCAGTTGCTATAATATAACACTTCATGAGACTATATTTAATAGACATATCAGAATTATTGTGGCTTATGAACTTGAAGGTAGTAATAGTAAAGTATTAGTCTAGTTAGTGTAGTGTGTAGTGAATTTTATGCCAGAATACTAAGTTATAGATTATGAACTGTAGATTGGTGCAGTAATTCATGAAAAAAATATAATTTAACGAAACAAGGATGTAGTATGGTTAAATACAGAAATTTAAAAGAAAGTATTAAGTAAGTTATCAAAGAATTTACAGCGATATGTCTCTACCATCACCTCATTCAGGCAGTTCATGTAAATGTGGAAAATATACCTCAGGAGGATCCCAAACGCACTCGCCAGTGGTAAGGTTAGCATACATATGCTCCTTTGTCTTCGGCTCAATAATCTCCACCCATTCCACCCTGGAATAAAACATTTTCCACGTCTCAATTTGGACACTACTTCACATCACACATGCACAATTTGACTTCGAATTCAGGGCGTGACATTAGCGATTTCCGCGTACTTTATTGATTTTGTAAGATACAACTACGGTTATCGGAAGCAATTTGTCAACATTCACTGTACAAGTTAAATGGAGCGCGTTACCTCTCTGAAGACATGTTCGCTAAATTAAAACAACTTTTCTAAACGTCACTTATACATTCTAAACTATTGTTATTGACCTAAAATACGGATGAGAATAATAGGAAATCATCCATGTTGAATGTTTACTACTACTTTACTTCATTTCATTGAAGGAAGGAAGAACCAACCAAGGACAAGGAGCGTTTGTGCTTGAAAAGTGCAACGAATAAATAAGCTTTGACTTCTTTTGAGCTTGGTTTCACAGATAAAAAAAAATTGTTGATTGTAACTTCGCATGTATTCATGGAAGTAAAATATCATTACATTGCTTATAATAATTATAATTATGGGTCCATATTGGCTCAGCTAAAGTTCTTTATCCGAAATTGAATAAAAATAAAATAAAATAAAATAACGTTTATTATCTTTGAAATTTTTAGAAAATTATTTAGATTCGTCAAAAGTTGGTGTGACTCTACCGAGGGTTCCAAAATGCAGTTAAATGCAACGAGACTGAGAAGAGCCCTCAAGAAACTCAGTTCGGCTTTTTTCCAAAATATTTCATCTTAAATCTAATACAGAGTTATTTAGAAAGGAGCAATTCGTGTTCTTCCTAATGATTTGTAATTCGAATCCAATCACTCTTCCTAAAATTTTTCAACCTAAAGTTTTCATTCATACTATTTGTAGTGCTACCGGCGATGTTCATAACACTCATGTTTCCGAAAATTTAATTAATAATATCATAAATGTAAATATATTTAAATTCCTACTGTTTTTTACCATAACACTTTTGTCCCTAAACATAATTAGGGCCGATTCGGTTCTGGCACTTCGCCGGCCTCGCTCGGCTCGTGTGTTGTGGTCACAGATCTAACCTAAATTAAACCAAAGAAATCTTCCGCCGGGCGCCACTTCCGCCGGGTGCCACTGGAAATTATATTGAAAAAATATAGGAAAACAAATAAAAGTATAATAGATGTTCTGCATTATGAAGTTGAATGCTTCGAAATTATAAAATTACAGACAGAGTAGTTAGGAATTGAGATTGTTAGGATGAAAAATGTTAGGAAGAACATTTTCGGATTTCCAATTATCGGAGTTGAAAATTTAGGTGAACTTTGGCGCACCCTATAATTATATTATATATAATACATTACTCCAGCAGCAGGCCTAACATCAACAACAGCAAACGGAAGAGTTTATCGATAACCAATGATAATATCATTTCCGGCCATATTATGGCCGGAAATTGCAACGGCACCGTCACAAAATGGCGATATCTCTATTTTCGCTAACATGGAGGGACATCCCAGTGTAGACTATTTATTTGTCAGATGAACGAATGGTTCGACAAAATGCGAGCATGGTGCTCTTATGTCGACTTATTTTTTTTAAATCGTTTGACACTTTCTAAAGCTTACCACCGAAGGAACGATTGCCTGAAGGCTGACTGACGATTTTCACCTGTCGATGTCGTCACCACAATTATCATTCGTTCCAAGTTTTAATATTTATTTATTTGCATAAAATAAAGTTAATTACAAAGAGATGGTAAAAAACAATGATTTGCTTCTATACATTCTACCATCCAGGCACATAAATGCTGTCACTGCTAATATTATATTATAAGTATCCGGTCAGGGTGGACAAGATAAGATTATCGTGAATGCAAGATCAGGGGTGCGAGATCAAGAACCTCCACGCATGCCCTGCGGCTTCTTGTCTAGATTTAAGTACCAACATGTTCCAATATGAAAAAATATTGTATGTAGACCAATCACAATATTATTACGCCATCTCAACAATATATTGATTAGAAAAATTTAAAGAAAACATTAAGAATAAAGTACCTCTTTTGGAGTTGAATAATGATAAAAACCTGAATGATCTTTACGGAGATTTGTTCGGAGTAATCAAATACGAATGCTATAACATTTTCACTAAAAAAAAAACAATAAATGTAAATCAATTGAAAATTAAATTTAGTGATTGGACTACGCCTGAATCTGTAAAAGTAGAAAGAAATTAAATGAATTATACGAGACAAAGGCATCTACTAATGCGCCACAAGTAATTGAATGGATTAAAAAGTACTCCAAACTGTTCATAAAAGTTTGTTCAATAGCCAAATTTAATTATATACGGGCTAAAATAGAAAAATCCGATAAAAAACTAAGGCAATATTGAATATTATTAACAAAGAAACCTGTAAAGCAAAGTCACGTGATCGATCCTTCGAGTTAAAAATGGATGAAAAACATGGGTACACTACATAAATACGAATAACTTTATTCCGTCAGTCACAAATATGAATTTCAAAATACCGATTTTCATAATTCCGACTGATTCAAAATTCTGAAAATAACAGCTTCGATTGATCATTATTCCTATTTTTATAATTCCTAAATTTCAACATTCCTAACGTTTATAATTACTACTCTCAAAATACCGACCTTCATTAGATCGAATATCAAAAAGTTCGACTTAATGATGTTTCGAAACATCAACAATACGAATTCTTTCCCTGGTCACATGCTAAAGTATGTTTCCCAAATTTTTTATATAATACAGATCAATTCCGGCGCTTCGCCGGCCGCTTCCGCGGCACGCTCGCGCTCTGTTGTGGTCACAGTTCCAACCTAACCTAACCCACTTCTACCCATTCCAGATACCCAGACCAGACTGCGTGAAGTTGGTTCTGCAGTGATTTCTTTCGGTCACTAAATTCTGTAAAACAAACATAGGTATTGACTTTTAGTTTATTCGAAGTATTGAAAATCGGAATGTCGTGTTTCGGACCGAGAACCCTTCGAGCATTTGACTCTTCGAACGTATGAAAATCGGAAAACTAACAAATCGCATTAATGACTTTCGGTAAAATAAGTTTCGTGATTTTTAATAATAGACATTACAATTCTTAGGTATTATGAAATTCGGACTTGAAAATCGGAACATTGAAATTCGGAATAAAGATTTTCGGAGTATTTGGGTGTTCCCGATAAACATATTAAAACTGATTCTGCAGTGGCCAATGCATTTGAATCTTTTTTCACAAATGTTCCAATTATCACTACAAATAAGTTAAATTCTTCAAAAAACGTAGCCAATTCTCTTCTCAAAACTAGTGTTGATAAATGTAGAGTTAACTTTAGCGATTTAACGATTTTCAGTATATTGACTCTGTCACTTATACTTAAAACTTTTAAACAACTAAATATAAAAAATACTGAGGATCTTTGGGGCATTTCAACCAATATAATAAATCAATAATGCCTGCTATTGCGCCTTACCTTGCATTAATATGAGACTTTGTTACTAAAATTAGGGTATTATGGTGTTTCGAACAGCTCACTTGGCTTACTGGAGTCTTACCTCACTGATAGAGTACAAAAAGTTAACGTTAATGGCACCGACTCTTCTAGCGCCTCATTAGTCATGGGAGTACCCTAGGGCTCGATATTAGGACCCCTTTTATTCTTAATATACTGTAACGCCATCTCGTAGCGAGTAATAAGACTACCAAATTCAGCGCCATCTAGTAGCAAATCGCAGTACTACTACGTAACGTCTTTCTGGAATGTTCTGTCAAGGTACTTCTATGTAACGAGTTATCTAGAAGCATCTCGAAGTTGTGGAATGTTCGCGATAATTCTTCCGTGAAGATTCTAGAGTAATCTAGAGTAATGACCGTACTATAAAGGCGGAGCACTTCGGTGGCGGATCATCAGTGTTTCCAGAGCGATAATACGAGTTATACCTGCGAGTTCAAGTGCGATTAAAAGTATTCAGTGACTTTAAGTGTAGCTTATAGTGAAGTGTAAATTAGTGGTGTAATAAATAAAGTGTTTTGAGGTAGTTCGATCGGCATTTTCCATTCCGTAGAACCCCGGCTCGTAACAATACGTATGATCATCCTTACTTCACAAAAAATCTTTGTGAAATAGTATTATTTGCTGATGACACATCATTAATTTTTAAAAGTGATAGACAAAAAGTAGTACTTGACGATGTAAATAATACCCTTTCGGAAATACTTTTTTTTTTATATTTAGGTCGACAAATTGACGCCACCCGCCTGATGGTAAGCTGTGGCGACGTCTGGCAATTGTGGGCGACTCTCATAGTACACAGGTATACTATGGAGAGTGCCCCCCAATTTGAGGACCCAGTAATGTGCCTCTTCACGCTTCGCTTAAAGCACCCAGGGTTATATGTTGGAGGAAACACGTGCGCAGGCAGGGCGTTCCAAGCCACTATCGTTCGGCAGAAAAACGAACGTTTAAAACGTTCGGGTCTCGCGAAGACACACGGTATGAGAGTGACATCTCTGCCCGGCACGCGTTGCTCGGGATCGGAAGGGAGAGGGTGGGATCAGGTTGAAGAGCTCTTCAGAACACTCACCGTGGTAAATCGGTAGAACGCGGCCAAGGAAGCAATTGTTCGGCGCTGAGCTAGCGGCTCAAGGCTTCCCGTTACCTACGGACAGTCTAAAATGCGACTAGCGCGTCGCTGCATAGCATCGAGAGCATCCAGCAAATACTTCGCGGAGCCGTCCCAGAGGTGAGAGCAGTATTCGACGCAGGGTCTAATCTGCGTTTTGTACAGCAGACACCTCTGGTGCGGTGTATCGCTTTACCTTGTTCAGTATTCCTAGTTTCCGCGAAGCTAGCCCAATACATCTCTCAATGTAGTTTGTGTTATTGAGCTCTCGACGAACGTCTATGCCAAGGATGTCTAGATTGTCCTTCATTGATAATATTGCATTCTGATTGAGTGGGTAGGGGAAGGAAAGGGGATCTTTTCGCTGTAAATGCACACGCCTGTGTTTTGTGGGCATTGAACTTGACCAAGTTCTCAGCACCCCATTGGGAGATACTGTCGAGGTCAGCAACGAGTCATCGTCTCTCCTCCTCAATTTCAGATCGCCCTGCCATCGGACGAACCGAGTAACTCCCGTGCAGTGTGCTGTCATCTGCATAGCAATGAATGTTCCCGAGGGATAGCATATCATTGATATGCAGAAGAAAGAGAGTTGGTGATAGTACGGACCCCTGCAGTACCCCGGCATTCACTTGCAAGAAGCGAGAAGCCTGGCCATCGCAGAGGACCCGCACCTGGCGCTCGTTTAGAAAGCTGGCAATCCAGCTGCACAGTTGAGGAGGTAGACCATATGCCGGAAGCTTGGAAAGGAGCAAAGCATGCCAGACCCTATCGAAAGCTTTGGCGATGTCCAGGCTAATAGCCAAGGACTCGCCGTACCTTTCCATAGCCTCACCCCATACATGCGTGACGAATGCCAGGAGGTCACCCGTTGATCGTTTTGGCCTGAAGCCATATTGCCGATCATTGATTAACGAGTGATCCTCTAGGTATCGTATGAGCTGCTTATTGATACTCAAGCACCTTGCAAATGACTGAGGTGACAGCTATGGGTCGATAGTTACCTGGATCAGTTCGATCCCCCTTCTTGGGGATCGTTTTTACTTTCGCCTCTTTCCAGACCTCCGGCACGAGCCCTGTAGAGTATGACAGGTGGTACAGACGCGTTAATACTGGAGACAACTCAGCAGCACATTTTCGAAGCACCACCGCCGGAATGCCGTCAGGGCCACTGGCTTCCTTGTGTCGAGTGACCGCAGCACTGCCCGTACATCACATTGTCTGATAACAATATCAGGCATAGTGTGGCCATAGTTGGCGATGGCGGGGGGCTGCAGGCCACGGTCGTTGACCCGAGAATTAGCCGCAAAGAGGTCTGCGAGCATGTCCGCCTTCTCTTGGGCTTTGTGAGCCAGTGATCCATCAGGATGACGCAGTGGTGGCAGCGAGGGTTGGCAAAAATTGGACTGCACAGCTTTGGCCAGTTGCCAGTATCCACGGCTGCCCGTGGGATGGGATGTGAGCTCCTGACCAAGCCGCGCGACGCGCTGGGCATCCGCTCTCTTGAAGGCCCTCTTGCTGAACCTAGTGGCCCTATTGTACGCTGCTTTGAGGTGGCCCATGTTCAGGTGCGATATGCCGACTGTTTTTTTCTGGACAGCCTCGCCTCGACATTCACGCCCGAACTAGGGGCGGGCTTTGCGGATGCTGGCGACATCAGTGAAAGGGATATAATATTCTATCCCTAGACTGATCTCGCCAGCAACGGCAGCAGCGTTATCCGAAGGCGCCTTCCCTACAAAGCAGCGCTGGCTCCTCTGGCATACTGCATTGGTTCACAAGTAACAACTTGCTGCTCAATGCGAAGAAAACAAAATGTGTAAAATTTACTATGCCCAATGTTAAAAAGGTGGATACTCTTATTACTATGAATAATGAATTAGTTCAAATAGTCAATACCACAGTTTTTCTTGGGATAACTCTAGATAGTAAACTACAATGGGGTTCTCATATCACAGCCTTGGCAGGAAGACTTAGTTCAGCTGCCTATGCGATTAGAAAGATAAGGTCACTGACTGAAGAAAAAACGGCACGATTGGTTTATTTTAGCTACTTTCATAGCGTTATGTCTGCTATATATATGGTCTGCTGCTATTGGGCTCAGCTGCCGATATTGAGACAATATTCATGTTTACGACAACATCGTATATGTACGGAAGAATATAGAACTCTTCAAAAAATGATCCGACAACCATAATTATAATACAAGAAATAAAAATAAACTGGCAATGACAAAAATTAGACTTCATAAAGTTGGTAATTCGTTTGTAGGCAAATGTATAAAAATATTTAATAAAATTCCGCAGGATTTGGTTGACATGCCTCTTAATAAGTTTAAAATAGTAGTGAAAAAACGTTTGAGGGGCTATTAAAATGTAGACGAATATCTTAATGATAAATATGCTTGGTCGTACAATATAAATTGTAACACAATGTAAACAAAACTTTATTAAAAAAGAAAATGGATAATCTACCTGAGTTTCTTGCTGGTATCTTCTCAGGAGAAACAACTTACCGAACCAGTGAAAGAATAATTTTCAAATGGTTATTTATGTACTTAATTTAGTATTTTTTATAATGTTGCTTGACATAAAATTGTAAAATTATGACATTATATATATTAAGAGCACATAGCTCTTTATGTGCCTAAACTGAATAAACAAAATTGATTCTTTGATTGATTCTTTTCTTTGTCGCTATAGATATATCCCAGGGGGAACAGAAGCGCACTGCTTGGAAAAAGTGTTTTTAGAATGGCACCTAAGATTCTTAACAAGAAACACATAATTGAGCTGAGTTTACGAAGCTCTTTCTTAGGTGACTCGTGTATTTCGTTCGTGATCGAACTCCTCCTAAACAACTGGACCGATCTTTTTGAAATTTGGCACGGTCATAGTGACCATCACCGTGAGTGCATATATCTGAATTCATAAAGATCGGTCCAGGTTTAGGAGTTCGACCCGGATCGACAAACTCAGCTCAATTATTGCAACAGCAGAATGTATTGCATACCTAGTATTATTCTTTTTCACTGGTAAAATTTTTATTTTTACTGACCGGTTTCACCTCACGACATTATCAGAGATTTTAATATAATATCAATAAATCACATGTGCAATCAATATGTGTAGCACCAAATGCCTGCAATAGACAGTATAAATAGTAATTGGTTTTGTTTTGACTTGTATGTTTGTAAACTCTTTCTTGCATCCTGGCCACCCTGACCGGTCCCACCAGGCACCACTGGAAATACCTTCTCCGTGCGAACCAGAGACGCCCGACAACGGACGTGAGATCGGCTGCGACCTTGGGCCGCGGAATTAAAGAAACAACCTTGAAGATGCATCTGTAGCCTACTCCACAACACAGACAGTATTACATTATATAAGTACTTATTACGCTATTTACGTTTATCTATTTTATTTACACACTATACACAATACACGAAACATCTATAATATATTTATTTCATATGTACTGTATTCACATTAACACACGACACCTCTGCCAGCCCCGCAATCACGACTCGTGTCAGCGGAGGCCTACGAGACGCCAGCGCAGCCGCGGTCAACGCGGCCGCGCAGAGACACACACCATACCTACGTGCGCGTGCGACGATCGACGTTGCGCGCGCCTCCTCAGTCGGCCACGAACTCTCGTACACTAAACCCGCGTCACCCGTCCGATTAAACGTGCCGCTAACCACTCACGCGTTACGTATTCTCACTGTCTTAATAGTCGTCCGTCAATATTAATTGTATGTGCTGTAATATTATATTTCTCCTTCTTTCTAATGGTTTGACTTTCTTCGTGTATGTGTATGTGAACTATTCTACGTAATAAAAACTATTTGTGCTTCGTACCTACCAAATTAACTTTTTATTTCGTGTACAACTTTCCGTACCTACGTACTGGAGCCATACCATACTGGTGACCCCTGACGAACATGAGTGACGACAACAGTGATTCCGCGACCTCCGAACGTACTGTTAAAGACTATAACGTAACTACGCGTAAAAAACTCGTAACCGGCGACATGTCACCCGACCGGCGCGACCCCAAGGTCGTTTTGAAGGTGACAAAGTTTTCTCCGGAGGACCCGGAACTTTGGTTTGCGCTGCTGGAGAGCCAGTTTTACAGTCTTGGCATCACGAATGATGCCGAAAAGTTCAGTGCTGTTACGAACAGACTCGAAATACAGTATGCGAAGACTGTAAAAGATGTCATTATCAACCCACCCGCAAATAACCGCTACGAAAAAATTAAAACCGAGCTTCTTCGCCGCCTTTCTGCTTCCCACGAGACGAAGATAAAGCAGTTGCTCACACAGGAGAGACTGGGTGATCGCAAGCCATCCCAATTCCTGCGACACCTGCAAGACTTAGCCGGATCGTTTGCCGCGGGAGATATTGTGAAGCAGGTTTGGAGCAATCAATTACCCATCAGCGTCCAGACCGTGCTAGCATCTCAGACTTCTCATTCGCTGGAAGAACTGCCGCCTCCTCGAGCAGCAGTGCTCCACAGTCGGACGAGATTGCGGAGCTAAAGAAGATGGTGCAGCACCTGACCCTCAAGCTAGAGGAACATACCCGCGGATCTTGTTGTTCCGCTGAACGCGGAAGGCCACGTGACCGGCGACCAACGTCGCGTAACAGAAGTGCTAGAAGCCGTTCTAACTCCAGTTATGCGAAACGACCGGTATGCTGGTACCACGATAAGTTCAGGGATCGGGCCCAGAAGTGCCTAAAGCCGTGCAGCTACAAGCAGGCGGGCAAAAGACTTAGGCAGTTGCTGATGGCGACTGACGACTGCCCACCCTCATCAGGTCGCCTGTTTGTTACCGACCGCAGCAACAACACGGAATTTTTAATAGACACTGGAAGTGATTTGTGCGTCTACCCACATTCTGTGCTTAGTGAACGTAGACCTAAGACTAATTTTCAACTAGCCGCAGCTAATGGCTCAATAATAGACACTTTTGGCTTTATTGATTTAAATTTAAACTTAGGCTTAAGGCGTAATTTTGCTTGGCGCTTCACAGTAGCTAATGTAACCAAACCAATTATAGGCGTCGATTTTTTAAGCCACTATAATTTAATGGTAGACTGTCGCAATCAGCGCTTAATAGATAATACTACAACATTGTCATCGAATGCTTGTGTTGCCTATTCTAATGTATTTTCTGTTAAGGTATCGACGGGTGACACGCGTTTTCACAAGATATTGAGTAAGTTTCCCGACATTACACGCCCTTCAGGTACACCTACACTTGTGAAACATAACACAGTACATCACATAAGGACTACACCTGGTCCACCTATATCATGTACCCCCCGGAGACTTGCACCGGACAAATTAAAAATTGCCAAACAGGAGTTTCAGCGTATGCTGGACAACGGCACAGCTCGTCCTTCTGAAAGCCCCTGGGCTTCACCTTTGCACCTAGTGCCTAAGAAGGATAATGGCTGGCGTCCTTGTGGTGATTACCGGATGCTTAATGCTCGGACTATCCCAGACCGTTATCCGATTAGGCACATCCATGACTTCGCCCACTCTATTTCCGGTTGTACAATTTTTTCTACAGTCGACTTAACAAAAGCATACAACCAGATTCCTGTCTTTGATGCTGACATCCCTAAGACGGCTATCACCACACCTTTTGGAGCGTTTGAGCATCCTTTTATGTCGTACGGCTTACGTAACGCAGGGCAATCGTTCCAGAGGTTCGTGGATAACATGACCAGACGCCTGGACTTTTGTTACTGCTACCTCGACGACTTTTTGGTGTTTTCCAAAAATGAAGCCGAGCATGAAGCTCACCTTCACCAACTGTTCAGTCGGATGAAGGAGTACGGCGTCCTAGTGAACACCTCCAAATGTGTCTTCGGCGTACCCGAAGTAACCTTCTTGGGTTACCACATTTCAGCAGCCGGTACTAAGCCTTTAGAGGCGAAAGTGCAGGCTATAAATGAATTTCCCGTGCCTAAAACCGTCCGAGAACTGAGACGATTCTTGGGCATGCTCAATTTTTACAGGCGATTCGTACCTCACTTCGCCGCAGTACAAGCTCCCCTTAACGCCCTCCTTGCTGATTCTGTCAAGGCCTCCCACCCGGTGGATATAACCGGCGAGACCCTGTTGGCGTTCAACCAATGCAAGGAAGGTCTATCAAACGCCGCATTACTGGCTCACCCAGATTGTCAGGCAGAACTCGCGTTGGTAACAGACGCGTCTGACCTGGCAATGGGTGCAGTTCTACAACAACTTGTAGACGGCTTTTGGGAGCCTCTAGCATTCTTCTCGCGAAAGTTGAATCCCTCTCAGCAAAAATACTCACCCTATGACCGTGAGCTTTTGGCCATATACGAGAGCATCAAATACTTTCGCCACATGCTGGAAGCACGGCATTTCGTGGTATACACCGACCACAAGCCAATCACTTTCGCTTTTAGCGAAAGGAAAGCCAACTGCTCACCTCGCCAATTTCGCCACCTCGACTACATCTCGCAGTTCACTACAGACATTCGACACATTTCTGGCAAAGACAACGTCGTTGCCGACCCACTGTCCCGTGTCAATGAACTGCAGATGCCAGTCGACTTGGATGCCTTGGCCTCAGCCCAAGCCGGTGATCAAGAGCTGGCTCAGCTTTTGGGAGAAGACTGTTCTCTTCGTCTAGCGAAGATGAGGATACCCAACTCTCATTCAGAGCTGTACTGTGACGTCAGTACCCCTTCACCTAGACCCTATGTCCCAAGGCCACTAAGAAGACAAGTCTTCGACAGTCTTCATAGTCTTAGCCACCCAGGTGCCAACGCTACTGCCAAACTGGTAGCCGAGCGTTTTGTTTGGCCTGGTGTGCGCAAAGACTGTCGCAAGTGGTCACGCCAATGTCACGCATGTCAACGCGCCAAGGTACATCGCCACGTGTCCTCACCGTTAGGGACATTCGATCTACCTCGGGCGCGCTTTGCATTCATCCACATCGACATCGTTGGCCCACTACCCATTTCCCAAGGGTACCGCTACTGCTTTACGGCAGTGGACCGCTACACACGCTGGCCTGAGGTCGTACCAATGGTCGATATGACAGCCGAGACGGTCGGAAAGACATTGGTATCGTGGATATCCAGATTTGGATGTCCAACTGATATCGTCACCGACCGCGGCCGACAGTTTGAATCGTCGCTTTTCCTATATCTGGGAAAAGCGATCGGATTCAAACATCGCAGAACCACGTCGCGTATCACCCAGCGTGCAACGGACTTGTGGAGCGCTTCCACCGCCAATTAAAATCCGCAATTATGTGCCACGCCGACAGCAACTGGGTAGACATGTTACCCTTGGTACTCTTGGGAATAAGGAGTTCGTTTAAGGAGGACCTAAAAACATCTTCAGCCGAGTTAGTGTACGGTGAACCACTGCGTTTACCTGGAGAGTTCTTCCAGGAAACGGTGGTACAAAACACTGACATCTCGGACTTCACGGCGCGGCTGCAAAGGTTTACTTCGAAGCTACAACCTGTTCCAGCCTCACGCCACAGTAATCCTAAAATTTTCATTTACAAAGACCTTGCCTCCTCAAGCCACGTATTTTTAAGGGACGACACAGTGCGTGGAGCCTTACAGCCACCCTACACCGGCCCTTATAAAGTACTCAGCCGAGGTGACAAAACTTTTAAGATTCAAGTCAAAGGGAAGGACGTCTTAGTATCGATAGACCGCCTGAAACCAGCCTACGTACTAAAAGACCCATCCCCTGATCCTTTACCCCTTACAACTCCCCACACCAATCCTACCCCTACCTCCAGTCCTCTACCCGATCCTGTTCCCATAGGGCCCCCCGCCCCAGCTCAGGACGACGTAAGAAAGACGCGCTCAGGCCGCACAGTGCGATTGCCTGATTTTTATCGCCCGTGGTGACGGTCTCTGGAGGGGAGTGATGTAGCCTACTCCACAACACAGACAGTATTACATTATATAAGTACTTATTACGCTATTTACGTTTATCTATTTTATTTACACACTATACACAATACACGAAACATCTATAATATATTTATTTCATATGTACTGTATTCACATAACACACGACACCTCTGCCAGCCCCGCAATCACGACTCGTGTCAGCGGAGGCCTACGAGACGCCAGCGCAGCCGCGGTCAACGCGGCCGCGCAGAGACACACACCATACCTACGTGCGCGTGCCACGATCGACGTTGCGCGCGCCTCCTCAGTCGGCCACGAACTCTCGTACACTAAACCCGCGTCACCCGTCCGATTAAACGTGCCGCTAACCACTCACGCGTTACGTATTCTCACTGTCTTAATAGTCGTCCGTCAATATTAATTGTATGTGCTGTAATATTATATTTCTCCTTCTTTCTAATGGTTTGACTTTCTTCGTGTATGTGTATGTGAACTATTCTACGTAATAAAAACTATTTGTGCTTCGTACCTACCAAATTAACTTTTTATTTCGTGTACAACTTTCCGTACCTACGTACTGGAGCCATACCATACATCCTATACAATTTCTTATTAAAACTATTACATGTTTGACTTGTAAATACTTGTAATATAATATTAGCAGTGCCATGAATTTAAACTCAGACGTGATATTTATGTGCCGGAATGGCAGAATGTATATGGAAGCAAATAATTGTATTTACCATATTTTTGTATTTTATTTTATTTTATGCAAATAAATAAATATTAAAACTTAGAACGAATGATACCTGTGGTGACGACATCGACAGGACAAAATCGGCAGTCGGTCTTCAGGCAATCATTCCTTCTGTGGTATGCTTTAAGGTCCCCATTCACGTTGTAACCATGTAGCGTCAAACGTGTTTTAAAAAAAAGTTGACATGCGAGCGCCATGCTCTCATTTTGTCGAACCATTCGTTCATCCAACAAATAGCCTACACTGGGATGTCACCCCATGGTAGCGAAGATAGAGATATCGCCATTTTGTGACGTCATTGCAATTTCCGGCCAAATCATTGGTTATCGATAAACTCTTCCTTTTGCCATGTTAGGCCTGCTGATATAAGTTGCCCAATATATGTTTGCGTTCCACTAGGGGCGCCACATTACATTGAAACACGTCAAAAACAAGATCTCAGATCTCAGAATAATAACTACAACACACAACACAAACAAGTTATAGGTTTCATTTTTTGCCACAACTTAAACTGGGAAGCTGTAGTGACGTTACGTCATCCTCGACTATTTGACTGTTCTTACGTACAGAGTGGTTGTTAGTGGTTCAGACCGGTTATCAGCGCTCTATATATACGTACGTAGTATAGAGATTGTTGCCCTGAGGATGCGATGCAAGACCGATGCAATAAATGCCGGGAGGGTGTCTTGCCCCAACACTAACCTGCCCTCACGCCTAAGCTCACAACGACAGTGGGATTCGTCGTTCTGTAAATGAAGAATTAATATACTTCTGATAATATTCCAGACCGTGCGTGCTTACTAGCCGTTGAAGGATGGGACTATGGGAGTCAGGGCTATGGATACAGGCGCTTTCGTCGCCCAATATATGTATGTTACAATGTTAACTGAAGACTATATTCAAAGAGTACATAGCCACGTTATGTTTTTGACTATTTTTTACATATCCAGTACTGAAGAAATTAAAAGAACAGGAGAAAAATCTTTAAAAAGAAAACTATAACCAATGACAAGGCGATATGGTGTAAACCCTTTTACCTGTCCATCATTTCGCGATGAGACAAAAAAAAACAATTTGTCGCTGTTAAAACTGTCACAGTTGACATTTGACAACAATCTGACGTATAACCTCTTGGTTTGGTTTACGCCCGGTCTGTCCAGTGTCCACTGTCCATTCGTTTCTTTTAATCCAAATCTTTAAAGGTTTTCTGGATAAACTATTAGTAAAATATCAGTAAGTAACGTGTTGTTAGTTTTTCGGCAAATCTTCATATCTATTTCCAAGTTTATATAATTTTATATCCAATGTTGCGGACTCTGACTGTTAAACTTGTCAAAGACCAGGCACCTATTATTGCTGATTCATTTATTAGTAAACACTTAGCTACGTCGGCATCCAGACGACAGTTTAGTAAAACTGTGAAACCAACACAAATAGTTATGGGTCAGTAACTAAGAATTTTCACAAGTTTTACCTGTAGTCTATGTAAATCGATAGTGATTTTAAAATATTTACAAACACTTACAACAGGTGTATGTTTTCAGCTATGGCTGTGGATAAGTCTAATTTTCAGCTTCCCAACAACCAGAGATTTGTGGAACTTGACAGTTCACAGGCATTCAATAAATTGACAGACAAAGAAAAGCTCTATGCACATTATCTGAGTCAGGTTAGTATCATAATAAATTGTAGTCTGGATTAAATAATCAAGTTCCGTTTGAGAAGAATTTTTCATCCTGATAATATGGGAAGGGGGATGGATGAACTATGTCTCACAAGTGGAGCATAAACTAGGTGCTAGTATCATAATGTAGATATTTGCTTAACTATGCATGCAGTCCAGTACTGGAGTTAAAGAAAAAAAAATCTCTTTACTAAATTTACTGTAACAATTTCAGTCGGCATGGAATGGTGGACTTATAGTCCTTCTACAAACAAGTCCAGAGTCTCCAAAAATCTTTTCACTGTTACATCGGATCTTTGTTGGAGAATCGTTACAGTCTTTAAAGGATAAAACAAGCAAAGTGGGTGTGAGTGCTGATGACTTTCAGGTATGTATTATGTTGCAGTGCAGAATGTAGCTATTTACTAAACTGCCTCGGTGGCGCAGTGGTATGTGTATGCAACTATATCCTATATCCCTGTAAACAGGCAGAGGTGCACACACCAATAATTTTATTAGTCCCAAGTCCCATGTAATAAAAATAGGTAAAAATACCTACATAATAAAAAATAAAGATTGTCTATATCACAGCAATCAGTCACTAGAGATTGCAGGTCTGATTGCATTTATAGTTTTCATTTGGATACCTGAATAATAAATGAAAATAAGGGTCTTGCCCTTATCTGGCCAGTTACTAAAAAGGGTTCAAGAGAGAGATTGATTTGAGTCTTTGAGACCTTGTGGACCAGACACTTCCTTTTTTCGACAGCTTATTATTACAAGTACATAATATGGAGTTGCATACAATGTTATATAAAACTTTTTCAACCATCCCAATCCAAACCTTCATTCATGTACCTACCTATACTGGCTATATTAATAATTATAAAGAAGGAAAGATTTTATTGTATGTTTGTTTGCATTATGGCTTCAAGCTCCATAACTACTGAAAAATTCTTACACGGTCACTAAATGGCTCTTACAAACGTCAGTAAGTACTTAAAATAAAAAATATCATTGCTTCTAATTTACATGTACTGCCAGATTCGCAAAGCAATAAGTAGAACCAAGAGAAAGAACCTGGCAAACTACATTGGTCTCGTGTCAAAATCAATAAGCGTGTATAATGCAACAAAAAAATAATTATAGGCTACTTTATATCCTGATGATGTGATCCCATGGGAATAGGAACGAGAAAACTATATGACGCAGTCGGAGCCGCGGTAGTCAGCTAATTTATTATCTATTTTGATAAAAATCATGTCACCACATCCTTCTTACTAAAATTATCTTTACAATTCTGTGGTTATTCAACATCCTCCAACAGCATTTACCATAATCACACTTATTTTCCTCAAAGGATAGGCAGTGGCCAGTAATACTCCTACATTTATTTATTAGGTATTTAGATTGAGGAGCGAGCTTATTGCCACAAATCCAACAATAAAATTTAATGTGAAACATTTACTAAAGTTCGACAAGTAGCCAGCCCAAAACATGCAAATCATAAGGGTCTGATATAATCAAATAAAATACTGTCTGTTTTAGGCATTTTTAGTTTATGCTGGAGGTATCTTCGCCAATAGCGGTAACTACAAAGGATTCGGCGATACTAAGTTCATACCTAACCTAAGTATGGACTCCTTGGAGCGTATTGTCAAAGCCTCGAAAGCTTTCGAAGATGATACACAGCACATGACAAAACTTTGGCGACAGATTCAAGATTCTATTTACAGTATTGCACCTAGACTCACCAGCCTCGGGTTGGCTGATAAGGTTAGTAAACATTAACTGTAACGATAAGTAACATTGTTCAATATTTGAATACTTATCTGTGAAATTGTGGAGTTACTCAAAAATACAAGAGTAAGATGCTATTATTTACATTATGTTACTTACTATGTTCAACTTGTCTGTCCAAAGGTTGGCTGTAAAAAATTCAATGTTACTGATAAGGTCGCAATTTGTACCTAGTTCTTTTATATATTTTTTGTATTTCCATTTAAACTTTACAACATTGTCATGTTTAAATCGGACATAACTCTTAGATGATGATGGTATATTTGAGTATAATGCGAGTAGACAAATAATTTTATGGTAATAATAAATTACTTATATCCTCAGGGTATTACGACATATTTCTCGTCTAACTGCACTGAGGAAGACTCGAACTTGGTCAACGATTGGATGAAAACAAAACGTATTGAGGCGTACATATGTAGAACATTCAAAACTACAAGTGATGATGGCTGTAAGTTTTATGATTATGCTCTTTTGGTATAGTTTACTCAACGTTACTAAATTAAGCTTTTTTAGGGTTATGTACCTAAAGAGTAAAACGGGAACCCTATTACTGAGATTCTGCTGTCCATCCGTCTGTCTCCAGGCTGTATCTCATGAACGATAGTAAGAAAGTTGAAATTTGTTGTATGTTGCCTCTATAACAACAAATACTATAAAACAGAACATAATAAATATTTAATCAATAATAATTATTTAATAAATATTTAATTTCTTATACAACAAACGTGATTTTTTTACCGTTTTGGTACTGAACCCTTCGTACGCGAGTCCGATTCCCACTTGATCGGTTTTTTCTAGCCACCTTTAGATGGAATTCGATATGTATTTCATCTTTTCTTTCTCTTATTCGCAGTACCCCTATATACTATCCACTTAGCAGGCGTGGAAACTTCACCGAAACCACCGCTCACTATGGACGCGGAAAAATACAAAGGTGCATATTTCCGAGTCACTCGTGGTGATTACTCACCTCTTTTAAGACGGGTTAATGAAAACTTGACGAAGGCAATAACTTATGCTGCCAACGAGAATGAAAAGAATATGCTTCGTCATTATGTCAATGGCTTCAAAGAGGGAGATCTCAATGAACATAAAGAGGGAAGTCGCTACTGGATTAAAGATAAGGGACCTATTATTGAAACGTAAGTACATATGGAGGGAAACTAGCCTGCATATACCACTGGCTGGCCGGGTTGGTATAGGGTTTGGTGTCCAGTTTTCCTTCTCTAAACATATTTTTATATTTCTAAATACATAAGTACTATATCATCATTCACCGAGCCTTTTCCCAACTCAGTTGGGGTCGGCTTTCCAGTCTAACTGCGATTCGGCTGAACTTCGATATTTTCCGTGAAGCGACTGCCATCTGACCTTCACAACCCATGGGCGATATCGAAGTTCTATAGTTAGACCGGTCGTATTTTTTATTTAGGGCTCCAACTACTAACGACTGCCATAGATGTTAGTATGACAACCGGGACCGACGGCTTAACATGCTCTCCGAGGCACGGAGGGTTCGCAATGTCTTAAGAAATGGTCACTCATCCTAAGACCGGCCTGAGTCGATTGCAATGTGTTAACATTGTCGGTTACCACTACACCACGAGCCCCTCTGCCACATCTCCCCTCCCCTCTCACATAAGTACTATATATACATTAGAAAATACCCAAACTCTAAAACAAACATTTGTGGATCACACAAATTTTTGATTCGACCCGGGAATCGAACCCGGGACCTCAGGGACGGTAGTCGCATTCACATACCACTGCGCCACGCCCGCCGCCACAGTAATATTCATTAAAATATTTTTTCACAGATATCAAGGCTTTATAGAAACCTACCGCGATCCAAGCGGCCAACGTGGTGAATTCGAAGGTTTCGTAGCGATGGTGAACAAAGAGATGTCAAAGAAGTTTGGTTCTTTAGTCGATGGTGCGGAACATTTCATCAAGATGTTGCCGTGGGGCAGTGACCTTGAGAAGGACACCTTCCTGCGACCTGACTTCACCAGTCTAGATGTACTGACGTTCTCTGGCAGTGGGATTCCAGCTGGAATTAATATTCCCAACTGTAAGTACTAACTACATTTTGTGACGAGTCCTTGAGTCGAATCAATAAAAACATACATAAAATCACGCAATCATATGAGGTAGGCATATTGGGTATACGCCTACTTTTCACCAGAAAGTACTAGTTGCCAGGCGCCACTGGAATTTGCCGGAGTCCTGCTGGTGCACACCAGAGACGTGTGCGCCGCGCTTGCGCGGCCTTAATGAAAAAAAGGAAAAGAAAAGAAACTACTGGTCCAACGTAATAGGAGCGAGTCGATTGCCGAAATCCAGGCACTTTTATGTTTGCCAGACCCTCGTCCGTTAATCGGCAGGTGCATCACTTGCACCGCTTACTCAAAGAGTTTTTATTAGGTCTTATACTTAATATACCTATATAAAAAAAACTAATTAAACGAAGTGTCAAATTAAATTTCCAAGGACTCGCAAACAGCCGATTTTTTGCCGACCTTATGAGATATTTATTATTATATTTCGGCAATTTACACAATGGCTTCATAAATTATAGCACATGTGTTATTTTGACGAATGAACTTCATTATTTTCGAGTTTCATTAAAATCCGTTCTGTAATATTCGTGGAGAAGAGGAACAAAGATCCAAACATCTAAATATCCAAACATACAAACTTTCACCTTTATAATATTAGTATGATATTGGCGTGGTAATTGTGATTTTACTTCGCTATTGTAATGTACTAATGAATAAAAAAAAACCTCCATGAAAACAATCCATTCATACAATTAACAAGTGTACGCCCGTGGCTGCGCCCGCTTGAAATTGTTCCCTTCTTACCATAGATTTAATCCGATCTTTACGAAACTTGACACAAGTGTGTGACACGGAAATTGAAAACATTTTTTTATCCATGAGCTTTTTTGATTGAGGGGACATGAAGCAGCCCAAATAATGTGTCTAATGTTTGCGAGGTCTACCTGTTAGACGTAGTGTTACGTACTGTTATTAGTGTAGATTATAGACTGACTTGTTAAGAAAATAAAGGCTTGCGATTTAATTTCTTTAATATGTAACTTACCAGGTAAAACAATATTTATTGAATATTTCAGATGACGAGATACGACAGAACGAAGGCTTCAAGAATGTGTCTCTCGGTAACGTGATACCGGCTGCGTACAAGGAGTCAGTTATACCATTCTTATCTGACAACGACAAAAAACTTTTGGAGAAATATAGAGTGGCGTCATTTGAGGTAAGGTTTTGAATTAAGGGCGTTAATACGTTATACAAGTAGGTAACATGTCACATTAGCATCTTGCACAGAAGTTGAACAAACCTGTACATCATTCACCGAGCCTTTTTTCAACTCAGTTGGGGTCGGCTTTCCAGTGCAACTGCGATTCGGCTGAACTTCGATATTTTCCGTGAAGCGACTGCCATCTGAGCTCCACAACCCATGGGCGATATCGAAGTTCTGTAGTTAGACTGGGCGGATTTTTTGATTTAGGGCTCCAACTACCCCTAACGACTGCCATAGATGTTCGTATAACAACCGGGACCGACGGCTTAACGTGCTGTCCGAGGCATGGAGGGGTCTCCGTGTCTTAAGAAACGGTCACCCATCCTAAGACCGGCCTGACTAGATGTTGCTTAACCTTTGCAATGTGTTAACATTGTCGGTTACCACAAACCTGTACATACAACTGATATGCATGTAAATATGATGTCATACTTGCATAATGGAAGACCGCTTTAACATTAAGAACTAATCAGTTCTCTGCGCTATATAAACTGTACTGTACTGTACTGTGTTAGTAGTTAGAAACTTCACAAAAGTTCTCAATTTAGACAGCTACTAAAATTCACTCACAATAGTTACTTTATTTGATTCAAGTAAGTATTTCCCGATCTTCCATTCCCCTCTTCCTTCTACTATATTTGCTACTGAATAGATTGTGCCTTATAAGGTGTCCTTACATTGTTTCCTTCTCTAAATATTTATATGACCACAAAAAGGAGTACACTCTACCAATTCCATAGATATAGTATGTAGAAAGATACACAACGACATTTAGAGGCGATCCCAAAATCAAAACGCAATTGTGTGGGTGAAATAGTGTTGTACACTATGAAATACGCAAAATATCGATAGTATTGGATGTTATTTTTCTGAGTAATACAATAGAATCTCACTAAGCCGTTATACTTTTCAGTAAACTCTCCTTTTCGCACTGGCATTAGTTAAGAAAAACCAGCCAAGTGCGTGTCGAGTCACGCATAGAATAGGGTTTCATAGTCATGTTATAATAGCCTCCTGATCTAAAAATCGAAGAGAAAAAAAAGTAATTTTCAAGTGTAGGGGAAGCAACCCAAAAAAAAATTTTTTCATTATTTTATTGTAGCCCTTGGTCACCGTTATAAATACACATATTTATGCAAAGTTTAATTTTTCTAGCTTTAACCGTTTAGGAGGAAAGCCGAGAATGGACAGACGGACGAACGGACATCACTAAACTGTGTTTCTTTAAGTTAGTTTCGCATTTAGGATATTATATATTCAAAAGTTTTTTTCATTACAACAATCAACATAACCATGAAACATTTCAGCTTGGTGAAAACCGCATCCAAATCCGTTGCGTAGTTTTAAAGATTTATGCATACATAGGGCCGGACAGACTTTGTTTATGTATGTGTATTAATATACACATACATAAACAAAGTCTGTCCTATGTTATGATTTTAAGAAATCAAATAAAAATTTGTCTAATCTAATGTCTCTAGGAACCTTCCCGCGGAGGATTTTTTAAACGATATTTTGTAATGTAAATATTTTTAGTATACACGCTGATTTTATCATCGTCAGCAGTCGAAAGGGTTCGCTCTCGGAATAATATTTGGATTCCTTTTTTAACATCTAAATTACGGTACTGATAATAATAAAAAAGTTAGTCATTTCTGTAATTCTTCTCACTCGATCAAGTTTAACATTAGTAGCAGTACGATATTTCATTGATGAATTGACGCGGACGCCAGGCTCAAGGCGGCACGTATCGCACACACACATCCATCCTTCGAGCGCTTCTAAGTACCGCGCAAATCATGTGTTAGGGAGCAATGACCCCTCGCAGCCGATATGGCCAGTATCACTACGAAACATACCTACTTGAACATAAAATACACACTCCAACTTCTCCTTCGTACTTTACACGGGCTTGGGACCGTCTGTAATACCTACTTTATTATTAACAATAGCGACTTAATGACTTTTGAACTATGTAATAATAATAATAAAAATACACTGAACTACAACTGACTGCGAGGAGGTATTTCAGGCTATTTAAAAAATTGGAGCTATTTACAAATAAAATCAAACTTACATACCTATTTACAGTTTATTTACACTAATTTACAGTTCTCTGTACCGAAGTAACTGCTCGATGGAGTCCATTCCTTTCGATACACAAACGTGCACGTGTTAATTGATTGTCTTTCAACTTTTCGATGTGTCTCTATCACTTTTCACAATATCAAAAGCGTCCACTATCGCACTGCGTAGTTCTTCGCGGGTTTGATGACTTCCATTTGGGAATAATCATTCAAACGTACTCGGGCTTGTGCATGTAACGGTGTCCGGAACTGTCCGTGGTCGAGTAAGCGCTGGGTTGCGGCCAAGATGGTCCCGCGTGTCGGCACTTGAGGATCACTGACTCCTCGTAGCCGTAACGCATTTAAGTGCTCCGGCTGGGAGTACAATCGCCTAGCCTCTTGTAGGTTGTAGTTAGCAATGGTATACAATTGTACCATTGCTAGATACTCCACGTTCGAATATTCGTACTGACGACTCATTTTACTCACTGACACACACGATTACGCAACAGACACCGGCGCTGTCACGAGGTATACTGGACAGGCGAGCCGCAGCCCGCAGTGTCGTCGCTAGGTGGGGGCCGGGCGTACGCTTGCGTTTGCTTCTGTGCCAGCGCATTGTTGAATGAAAACGAACTGTACCGTAACTATCGTTGTAAAACTTAAGTTTTTAAGAGAGTGAGTCCACTACAACGGGTTCTCATTTGATGTCTAGAAACTAAATATTATTTTTTAGATTTCTAAAAAAAATGTGTTTGTTTTTCAAAGAAATGCTGCCAGTTGGTTCAAAAATTATTCCGAAAGCGAACCTTTGCGTAGTGCTGACGGTAATAAAATCAACGTGTATAATTATGTATATTGTAATTCTTATTGTAAATAAATATGTGATCTAATCTAAGACAATCATTCCGAAAAACAGGCGTGTAAGTAAAACATTATACTTCATATTGCCATGGTTTATCGATAATTACATATAATACATCGATAATCGTGTCGTCATCAGGTGGTCAAGCCCTATCGTAAAAGGATATTTTCTTATTTTACGTTATTTAAGAACAATTCTTCTTTGTGAATAGGAAATATTACTGCACAATGCACAATGATCTTTTTACTTATTTGATAAACCCAGGATATTAAGAGCGTGTACGCCGTCTATGCGCAATTTGACTCAAAAACAATACTTTTCAAACCTGTTAATTTCGTGAACTACTTATCTTACAAAAATGTTAATTACTAATAACTTTAGGAAATTTTGTAGTCTCAATAGATAGTAGAGAAAATATTTCGATTAATACAGTATTTGTGCATTCTATTAAGATAACCTGACGGAGATTTTCTCAATTACCCTTTCAGCATCAATTTCGAAGCTGCAAATATATGAAACTACTGACAAAATTAATTAACAAAAAATATTAACCAATCGATAAGATCCTTAGGAAAATAGTTAGTTGAAAAGATTTTATGATTTAGGTCTATTATTACAAGAAATTATAATTCAAACAATGTGAAATATTAGGAAATTTAAAAGGTTTTTTCACCAATATATCTTATTAAATTCAATATAATAATAGTTCAACTTAAAAGATCAATATCTTATTTAAAATACCTAATTTGAATTTTTAATAAATTTATTACTATTTATTTTCTATAAATTTTTGAAATTTATTATAAAACGTAGCGCGTCAATCTATTCAAATCAGTTCGCCGCGTGGCTTTCTAGAGTGAGGATGTGTCGCTCGGCGCTCTGATTGACCTGTGTTCACCTTTGCCGTGCGTATAAGGATAGCAGACATTTATAGCGTCAACGACAAATCTTGGTACTTTGGTAAGTAAAATATTATATGACTTTTTTTTATGGCAGACAATATTTTTAGTCACAACAAATTATATTTCAGCCGCAATGGGAAATAAAACCAAGTTATTTATAGCGAAGAAACGAAAAGGAAAAAAATATACAAATTTGGAAAAGGCAAGAGCTAAAAGGTATATGTTATGCTATACTAGCTTCAACCCTCGGCTTCGCCAAATTAAAATATACACTTTTGCATCCTTATATTAATATGGTGTTTTATCTGGATCCTAATAACGCTAAGAGCAAATGTCTTTGAGATGCATGAAAACATAATACTAATAAGTGACTTAGCTTGTAGTGTTTAGTGGTACTTTTAACTATTAGTCTACTTGAGCCAGGTTTTATTTCAGAAAGGCCAGTTAACCATGGCAATTTCAATTGTATTTCCATGCCATAGATTTACACGATTAACATACTGTACAATTTTATTTAAAATCGTTGATATTATTTTATCCTAAGTCTGTTTCGTTTTCATAATTTTTTTATTTAATTACTGCATGATACGAGTACTACGCTTGCTTTAAAATAACAAGGTTTGTGTGCTTATTGGTTTATGGTTTCACTACAGGCAATGTAAAAGAAACTCAAGTGATGAAGGAGTAACGGGAACAGTTGAGTATGACCATGCAAAATGTCATGACGAAGGAACAAAATGGTAGACCCACGAAAGTCCAGGTCGATGCCGCTGAGAACTACGAAATATTAATTGAATTTATAAAGATGTTATTTCCTTTTTTTTTTTTTGTTTCATTTCACTCTACACTAAATTCCAAGTACGAAGTCGCAAGCAGAAGCTAGTGTAAAATAAGGGTCTCCCTTGTTTGACCGAAAGGAATTGGCAAATTATTACTTAGCAAAAAATCTATTCACAAAAACTTTTAACGCAAACCTAAGGTTTTGGAAATTAACTTTTAAACTATAACTTGTTTATCAACTAGTACTTTTAACATTTTTTATTTAATCAAATATTTCAGTTGGAATAACAGTTTTTACGCAAAATCAAATAAGCCAGATATTTAGTATAGTCAGTTTTCAATTCTCCCTTTCCTATTCAGTCAAATGCTTCAATGACAAAAATGTGTTAAAGAAGAAATTAACCTAATCTAAATAGTTCAGTTCCGGGTAACCTACTAAAAACAATTTTTTTTTCTATCAATGCAAGTTGTTTCTGGCGTAGGTCACAGTTTTAACCTAACCTAACCTACCCATTTTGTTTACTTCCCATATTTTTTGTCTTAACAAATCATTTCACCATAAGTTTATTGTCTGAAGATTGTTTATGATGTAATAAATAATTTGAAGACCAAATGCCCTAATGACATTATACTTGGTAGGTAATATTTTGCCAAGTAAAAATTTGACCAAATAAAAATATGCGTACTAAAATCATTCGAAATATTGCAATGGTATAACAAAGGTTGCTAAAATTTGTTTGGGTAATGAAATTTTGTCAAAATTCTTTTCGGCAAAACGGCAGGCACCCGTTAAATAAACTACTAAGTTTTATTGAATACCAAAAAAAAATCATAAATTTATGATATTTTTTTACTAAACTGAAACTGAACATTATAGTTCCAGTGTAGTTAACTGGAACTATAATGTTCAGTTGAACGGATCAAGATAAATTAGTTTGATTATAGCACGCCAGCGCTACACACACCGCTCCAACGTCCATTGCCGGGCGTCTCTGGTTCACACACAGGTAGTGTGTCTGAACTAAGTCCTCGGTCTCCTATTAAATGCTATATGCGTCGTCCGACTTCAGCGTAAACGTTCCGATCGACGTCTGGACGTCAGGCACGGCGTCAGAGGTCAATGCATCTCATACACGAACGACGACGTCTCGTTCACAACAGTAGTCGATAAACAGTGCTCGCGTGTAGTCGTCTGATATAAAATGGATATAATTTCGACACTTTATAAATATTATTTTTATGTTTTTTGTCACTTTTATTATATAATGCAGTACAACTTTGGACTAATTCAATCAATAATTCGTCTTTTTCTTTATCGAATTTCGACATTTTGTACTGACGCCAAATACGACATTGACGTTGCAATGGTTCCAAATAACTAAAGACTTTGCAAAGCGTTTGAATGCCACGTACGGCGTCCATACGCCAGCGTCAGCGTGTGAAAGAGACCACAACAGTACATTTCTATAGTAAGCATAGAGACGCGACGCACGGACGCACGCTGTACGCGGCCGACGGCATTTATAGGAGACCATAGCCTAAGGAATGTGTGAATATACCTTTAACCGACTAAGAATAGGAAGTCTATAAATATATTTAGTACAGTTTTGTTAATTACATATTTTTGTCAAAACAGGTGCAGGTTGGTATACACGAGCTCCTCGGACACGGCAGTGGAAAGCTCCTGATGGAAAATGCGGACGGAACCTTTAATTTTAAAAAAGATACCGTTAAAAATCCTCTTACTGGTATGTTGAAGCTATACGATTAGTTTATTTTAGCTACTTTCATAGCGTTATGTCATATGGTCTGCTGCTATGGGGCTCAGCTGCCGATATTGAGACAATATTCATATTACAGAAACGAGCTATATGAGCAATCTATAGACTCAGACCCCGTGACTCGCTGAAAGAACTATTTAAAGAAATTAATATTTTAACAGTTGCTTCTCAATATGTTTACGACAAAAATCTTATAATCATAATTTTATTACAAGTAATGAAAATAAAACAATACAATATAATAATATATATATATTTAATAATACAAATTAAAAAAAAAAAACACTGGACATACCCTCTGCTAGTAACCAGGGACGCCCGGCAACGGACGTTAGAGCGGCCGCGGGCGAAAAAGTAATGAAAATAAACTGGCAATGACAAAAATTTGACTTCATAAAGTTGGTAGGCAAGATGTGAAGAAATGAGGAATTTCATAAAATATAAAATTCCTCAGGATTTGGTTGACATGCCTCTTAATAAGTTTAAAATAGTAGTTAAAAAAAATGGTTGATGAAGAAAGGCTACTATAATGTAGACGAATATCTATCTTAATGATAAAAATGCATGGTCACCCTAATCTTCTGGTGTTATCCACTCGTACAATACAATATAAATTTAAACACAATGTAAACAAAACAATATTAAAAAAGAAAATGGATAATCTACCTGAGTTTCTTGCTGGTATCTTCTCAGGAGAACCAACTTACCGAACCAGCGAAAGAATCAATTTGAAATGGTTATTTATGTACTTAATTTAGTATTTTTATATTATTGATTGACAATAAATTGTTAAATTTTGACGTTCATAATATGTGCTATTATGTGCCTAAACTGAATAAACGAAATCGATTCTTCTTAAGTATATCAAAATCAAAATATCTTTATTCATGTAGGTCACAAAGTAACACTTATGAACGTCAAAAAAGAAAATGCAGAGAGGTAGAGCCTGTGAGGAAAGAACCTGGCAAGAAAAACTCACGGCCACTCTTTTTATTCGCCAGTAAATACAATGATTCTGTTACAACAATAAAAAGAGGGCAAGGGCAGTACGTGACCATGTGTGGACCAAGTGAACTTACAAATTATGGATCTCTGTTATTCACAATAAAGTCAAATACTAGTTATAGGTGCCACATAATCTCAAAGTACCCATACCTAACAATATCATAATAATAATAATTTAACAATAATAAGTGAAAAAACAATGGTAAGTAAAATGTTTTAAGAAAAAACTTTTTAAAATTATATAATAGCATTAATTTTTCGCAGAATTAAAAAGACAACAAAACGTCGACAATTGTTTCGCCTCTAAACGAGGCATTATCAAGACTGTCTCAGAGAGAACAGCTGTTCTCGAAGCGAAACAATTGTCGACGTTTTGTTGTCTTTTTAATTCTGCGAAAAATTAATGCTATTATATAATTTTAAAAAGTTTTTTCTTAATACATTTTACTTACCATTGTTTTGTCATGGATTTCATGGATGCCAAGTAACGCCTGTTTCTATCCAATATTTAATAATAAGTGAGTTTCAGCAATAAAACAACATTTCAAACAGAGTATCCTTCACTCTACTCGAGCTACTTCTGTTTGAAGTAGCTCGAGTGATGAGCAAGCAACTCATTGCCATTTCTCTGTATCGTTTAGATAATCCTTAATAGTATAATATGCCTTTTTAGGAGGTGTGTCTTAACAGCCACTTTGAATTTATTCAAAGGAAGGTTCATAATGTTTGGAGGAATTTTGTTATAAAAACGCACACCAAATCCTGCAAAGGAGTCATGAACCTTCTGTAAACGATAATACGTCCCAACCAATTTATGCTTATTTCTAGTATTTATTGCATATATGTCACTGTTCATACTGTATAAAGTATATTCTGTTTAACGAACATAATATTCGCATATATACAGGGTTATTTGTAATTAACTAGCATCCTCCCAGGGGTAGGTAGCAGACATCATCAGTAACAACGTTTGTTCTACGACTTTTAATAAAACTGAATACATTATTTAATAATCAGTTTTCAAGTTTTTATTGTTATAAAGCGACACTATTAAGTCTATGTTTCATTCATAAACTGAAGGTCGACGCTAGCACGTTCGCGCGCGCTTGGTCGGTGAGTTCCTGGATACGATGAAGATGGAATGGATATTTGCCTTCGTTGTGTACCGTAGCGCGGCGTCATTGGTACTTGCGGCGGGATTATCCTCAAATAACTCCAGTATCCTTTCTTGTTCCCGTACTGAGTCCCTCGGTGGACGACCACTATCACTGAACCTGGGCTGGAACTGTCCGATAACATCGTTGCTCGACTCGGTGTAGGTAGATTTGGAAACCTTACTGCATATTGGCGGCAGGCTTCCGCCACATTATCATCACTCCAAGCAAGCATCTAGCGAACGAAATGGGTCAAGGTCAAATGCGCTAGCACCGCGCCCGTCGCCCCGCGCCCCGTCCATAGGGACGGATAGCCGTGCATTGCATTAATTGATGATACGAGTTTGTTTACCTATTTTTTACAGTGCGCGTAAACTGCGGCGTAGAGTTAATAACTGTCAGACGCGAAACTAAATTAATATTTATTTTTGTATGAAAGTAAAATTTAACGAATTATAAAAAGTCGTAGAGCAAACGTTGTTACTTATTATGTCAGCTATCTACCCCTGCGAGGATGCTAGTTAATTACAAATAACCCTGTATATTTGATGCAACTGTTAAAATGCCTATTTCTTTAAATCTTTCTCTAAGAGAAACTCGTGCATTCAGTTTATAAATCGCACGTATAGCTCGCTTTTGGAGTATAAAAATTATCTCTATATCAGCTGCCTTGCCCCACAGTAAAATTCCATCTACTATATACTAGTGTTGACTATTATGTGTATATTAGGGATATTATATTACTACGCCCACTACTACTTATTCGTCCTAGAACGATCTATCCTTCTAAAGGTTGCCTGGCAGAAACTGGTTCATGCAATAAGGCCGTCTATTGTACAGCTTCTAGAATAGGCTTGTGTCCACTAAGAAAAAATCGGATTGGTGTATGTTTCTTATGACTATTTCCAATGAATAGACAACAAAAAGTAATATAAATTAGTAGACAAAATAAATAGCGATATGTTGCCAGAAAGTAAAAGTATTATAAAAAAGCTAGATTCAGACCATTGTGGGCAAATAGCATCTTTTAAAATCACTAAAGAAAAAGTTATAAAACGTAAAATATTATGTAGACCAATAACTGGTGACCGCTTGGAACGTATGAGGGTTGGACTTTGCAATAAAATTCCATTCTTAGACACTGGCTTAGATCCAAATGTAATGTATAAATTATTTTTTGATTCTTTTTACAACGAGTTCAACTCCATATTCAAGTCTAAGGAGGTCATGATTAGTGATAGTCCTACTTTCAGTGAATGGGCCACTGAGGGTATACACAAAAGTAGACAAAAACTTTATGAACTATACTCAGAAAGACAGCTTTATAGATCAGTTGCATTTCTAGATTATGTTAAAACTTATTCAAAAAAGTTTAAAGCAGATTGTTTAGCAGCTAAATCAAAATATATAAGTGATAAAATTCTCAATAGTGCAGACAAAGTTAAATCTACTTGGAAAATTATAAACGCGGAAAGAGGTCAACAAAAATTAAATGATAATCATTTTAAACTTAATATAAATGGTAAAATAACTACATCAGACTTCGAGGTCGCTAACGAATTTGAAAATTTTTTCTCCCGAATTCCTGTAGATTTGACAAAAACCCTAGGCTCTTCAACCCCCATTGCAGAATCTTTGTTAAAAGCAAACGTTCCTTGTTGTAACGTTATATTTAAATTCAGTAAAGTTAACATAAACACTATCTTAAAAACTTTTAAATCTTTAAATATCAAGAAAACAGCTGACCTCTGGGGCATCTCTGTGTATTTAGTAAATTCTTTTATTGAAATGGTTGCTCCTGAACTAGTAATAATATTTAATAATTGTGTTGATAGTGGTGTGTTCCCTGATTTAATGAAATCTAGTAAATTAATTCCCCTGTTTAAATCGGGTAGTACTTCAGATCCGTCCAATTTCCGTCCCATTTCTGTACTACCTACATTTAGTAAAATTTTTGAAAAAATTATGCTTAATCAAATGCAAAATCACTTTAACGTTAATAAACTATTACATACAAAACAATTCGGTTTCACTCGTGGTCGGTCCACCACTGATGCCGGTATTAAATTATTAGAGTGTATATACAGGGCCTGGGATGAGTCATATGATGCTTATGGTGTATTCTGTGACTTATCTAAGGCCTTCGATTGCGTTCAGCACCAGACTTTAATTAAGAAACTTGATCATTACGGAATCCGGGCGACGGCCTTGAATTTCGTCAATTCTTACTTAAGTGATAGGGTCCAGAAAGTAGTGATCAATGGTAAACAGTCACCTGGTTCTCCTGTAGCAATGGGGGTACCGCAGGGTTCAATTTTGGGACCTTTTCTTTTTCTAGTATATATTAATGATCTCCCTCACCTCATAAGAGACGACCACGAGGTAGTTTTGTTTGCTGATGACACTTCTTTAATATTTAAAGTTAAACGTGGACAGCGCGAACTTGACGATGTAAACATTGCCCTCTCTAGGATAGTCCACTGGTTTTGTGCTAATAATTTATTATTAAATGAAAATAAAACTAAATGTGTAAGATTCACCTTACCTAATGTAAGACTTGTTAAAACCAGTGTTAAGGTTAGGGATGATATAATAGAATTGGTCGATGACACTGTCTTTCTGGGCATAACGTTAGACTCCAAATTGCAATGGGGGCCTCATATCGGGAAAATTTCGGCCAGGCTTAGTTCAGCAGCCTATGCTGTCAAAAAGATCAGACAACTTACAGACATTAAAACGGCGCGTCTTGTCTACTTCAGCTACTTCCACAGTATCATGACATATGGCATACTACTGTGGGGTAACGCTGCCGATATTGAATGCATCTTTGTGTTGCAGAAGAGGGCTATCCGGACTATCTATGGAATGGGGTCTCGGGAGTCATTAAGAGATAAGTTTCAGCATATTAACATCCTTACAGTGTATTCACAGTATATTTATGAAATTTTATTGTACACCCACAAGAACAAAAGTAAATTTGTGAAAAATAGTGATAATCATAATCTAAACTTAAGAAATAAGGATAAACTGGCTGTTCCTAAATTTAGGCTTCATAAAGTGAGTAATTCTTTTGCGGGGAACTTTATTCGAATGTACAATACATTGCCAACCGAAATAGCAAATTTATCTGTCAATAAATTTAAAAAACTAATAAAAAGTAAATTGTGCCATAAAGCTTATTATAGTATTAATGATTTCTTAGATGACAAGGCGGCCTGGTTGTAACAACGTAACGAATTGCTCCTTTCTAAATAACTCTGTATTAGATTTAAGATGAAATATTTTGAAAAAAGCCGAGCTGAGTTTCTTGAGGGCTCTTCTCAGTCTCGTTGCATTTTGGAACCCTCGGTAGAGTCACACCAACTTCTGACGAATCTAAATAATTTTCTGAAAATTTCAAAGATAATAAACGTTATTTTATTTTATTTTATTTTAAAGATTACTATTATTTTTAGAAAATAAGTTTGGATAAATTAGGCATTCAGTCACGTGACATCAAACACCAATCCGAAAATATGACGTCACACGTTGCGCTCTCACACCATAGAGTAAGTATGTATGAAGAGCTGACTTCTTGTTCAAGTTGTGTCTGTGTAATTTAATTGTTCGTACGTTTTTATTAATTTACGATATTTTGTTAATTTTAAAGTTGAATTGTTATAAATCTAACAAAAGTAGATTGAACAAAACGCAGTTTTGGCGCATTATTTCGATGTGCATTTCGAGACAACACTTGAATCAAAATATTGCTAGGCACCTATATCAAAGTTAAAGGGCTAAGCAACACAATTTATTTTTAACTTTTTGGAGGTTTTTAAATTATTTTATCCTTTTTTCAATTGCTTTTTAATCATCGTGGGTTTTTTCAAAATTTTAAATTTTATTTTATTTTAAACTTCTTAAAGAGCGCCTTCTAGTAAGTTGATGTCGTTACATCTATATAAGAACCCTCACTAATCAACTACAAATCCATTCCTAAAAAAGCCGCATCAAAATTGATTTTCATCACAAATAATGTTAGCTGTAGCGCCCCCTGATGAGTTGTCACCCTAACATCTATCTAGAAACCTGTACCAATCTAACTCAAACCCATAATTGAAAACTGCATCAAAATCGGACTACTAGTTTTTGAGAAAATTGGCAACATTGCTTTTCACAAATAATGTTCGCTGCAGCGCCCCCTGGTAAGTTGTCATCGTAACATTTATCTAAGAACATGCAGCAATCAAACCTGAACCCATAACTAAAAACTGCATCAAAATCCGACCAGTAGTTTTGGAGAAAAATGGCAACATGTATTTGCACAAACATCCTCTCACCCCAAACCCATATACCATCTCCGTTCCGTCGTAGGTAAAAACCTATGCGTGTCCCGTCTATAGTGTATAATCCTTACAAGTGACATGTTCTTGGAATACGTTGAAGGAAACTCGTAAGCGCCATGATATTCAAGGCGCTTTGACCTTTTGGTCGTGAAAAAACTATAACTAATAAGCGATCTTGCGCTTGAATATTTATATTACGATTAGACGACTAATTTATGGCTTAATCGCTGCAGCGAACTTCGTTCGTTTTTTGGTCAGGATAGCTTCGTCAAACACATTTTGATTTGTTTCGCAACGTGTGACATCGCCCAAGGCGCCATGACAGATTGGAGCGTTTTCGTTACCAATTTAAATACATTTTTTAGATCGCAAAATAAACTATGTAAATGATTGTTTTAAATCAAAATAATAGATTTTTGTGAGTATATAGATACAAAACTACAGATTTAATCAATTTTTGAAATTTGGGACACAAGCCTAGTGTAAGCTCCTTATATGAATTAAAACTGTATTGGCGTACAACAAAGCATAAACATAAATATTTACATATCCTAAATATTATTTATTTGTTATATTGTAGGCAAGGAGATCGAATCCTGGTACACAACCGGTGAGACGTATGACAGCAAGTTCACGACACTGGGCTCGGCGTTCGAGGAGTGTCGCGCTGAGGCTGTGGGGCTCTATCTATCATTACTTCCCGAAATATTGAAGTAAGTTTTTAAAATCCTGCTCTGACCTCGATTGTAACAAATATTTGTCTTGTAGTTTGCTGCACACTAACTTCTATGTAAGCTACATATGTACAAGGATAAAGATTGAATTGATTGTAATTAAATTTTGTATGAGTGTAGTTTGAAACTCCAGGCATTTTGGGCCGCCGGGCGCCACTGGGAATTCTCTGTCTCTACCGGAGGCGCTCGGCAATGGACGTAGGTGCGGCCGCGACATCGGGCAGCGGATTAAAAAAAAAAGGCATTTTGGGCATTTCTTGTCGATATTTTTTTAGAAACAAAAAGACATTGGTTCAATTTCATTATCAAAATAAAACATACGAGTAGGCTAACATTTTTATATTTATCACTATTGTACTACATATAGTAATGATCACTGTCTTAAAATTCTCAGATTTTCATTAGTTATTTTTCATTGATGCAGGATCTTCGGTTACGAGGGTCAAGAGGCCGAGGACGTTACGTATGTGAACTGGCTCAGTCTGTTGTGGAACGGAGCCGCTAAAGCCACTGAGATGTACCAACCTTCCACCAACACCTGGCTTCAGGTAAGGTATCAGCATATACTCAAGTTATTGCAGAATAACCTCGACTGTACGAGCGCCTTCAACAGTAGACGACCACACCTTGCTTATTACCCCATTTACGGCAACATATGTCATTGCAACTCTGCTCCTATTGGACGTACCGTGATATTATAATAGCCTTTAACCTTCCTAGCTATACATACTATTCAAGACAAAAAGAACGTTTCAATTGGAACCAGTAATTTAAATAAGCGCGTTCAACCTAACTCTTAAACATTATAATATTAGTATAGGTGAACTCTGTTGTTTTAGGCTCACGCCCGTGCTCGGTTTGTGCTAATGCGACTTTTGGAGCTGGAAGGTGATGGCATGTTAACCGTCACGGAATCAGAGCCGGGCAAAAACTTACTAATGACGCTACAGAAGGATAAACTGGCTACTAAAGGCAAACAAGTCATCGGTAGGTGAACATTATATTTAAACATTTCTTTAGTTACATACTTTTTTTTTTTTTAGTATTTGGTTCGCCAAATTGACGCCGCCCGCCTGGTGGTAAGTCGTGACGACGTCTAGCGATTGTGGGCCACTCTCACAGCACACAATACTATAGAGAGTGGCCCTCAACTTGACGACCTACTGATGTGCCTCTTCACGCTCCGCTTAAAGAACCCAGGATTATATGTGGGAGGAAACACGTGCACAGGCAGGGCGTTCCAGGCCACTATCGTTCGGCAGAGAAACGAACGTTTAAAACGTTCGGTTCTCGCGAACATGCTATCCACTGTGTGGGGGTGGCATCTCTGCCCGGCACGAGTCGTTCGGGATCGGAAGGAAGAGGGTGGGATCAGATTGAAGAGCTCTTCAGAACACTCGCCGTGGTATATACGGTAGAATGCGGCCAAGGAAGCTATTGTTCGGCGCTGAGCTAGCGGCTCAAGGCTTCCCGTTACCTCCGGACAATCTATAATACGGATAGTCCGTCGCTGCATAGCGTCGAGAACGCCAGCAGATACTTCGCGGAGTCGTCCCAGAGGTGAGAGCAGTATTCGACGCAGGGTCTAATCTGCGTCTTGTACAACAGACACCTCTGGTGCGGTGTAAAGAATCTCTTTACCTTATTCAGTATTCCTAGTTTCCGCGAAGCTAGCCCTATACATTTTTCGATGTAGTTTTTATTATTGAGCTCTCGACGAACGTCTATGCCAAGGATGTCAAGGTTTTCCTTCATTGGTAATAATGCATTCTGAAGAGAGGGTAGGGGTTTACTTATCCATCACGTCACGTGGAAGACCACATCTGGCAGGCAGAAGCCCAACAGTTGTTGGATAATTTTTTTATGATTACAGTTCCATGACAATTTCTATAGCGCGATGCAGGTATAGTTCATTTGATGTTAGTTCGACTCTTGCATTAGATGGCATTGGATTTATGTGGTATCGTAAACAAATAAATTGCATTGTATTTCCAGGTGATTTCCTAGTGAAACTCCAAACCATAAAGGCGACGGGCGACGTCCGCGCTGGAGAGAAGCTGTTCGACAAGTACAGTCGCCTGGACGCGCCCTGGGCCGCCTGGAGAGACATCGTCATGTTGCACAAACAACCCAGGAACATATTCGTGCAACCCAACACTTTGCTCAATGCCAAAGGTTTTTATAACTATCTTTTAATATTTGCTCAGTCTCAAATCTATTGTTTACTATTTTTATTAAAACCGATACATACATACAATAATTTCGTGATGTCCTAACTTTTTGACTATCAGTTTCACATACCTAATTAATAATTTTTAACTATCAACTCACATTATACAATAGATGGAGCGAGTGTCTGTATTTGTAAGAATGTAAGCGCCCCACTTTTGACTTTTTAATAAATGACAGCTGATGTCTGGTACCGAAAGAGGAGTATTGCTCTCCTTATTGGCACGCGAGGAACATACTTGCGGTTCCGTACCTTACCTTACCTATATCTGTGAATGTATTGATTTCTTCGTTAACAATTTGACACTAACTTTACTCGGTAATTATTATAGGTGACGGAGTAGAGTTGCGTCGCTACCCTGCCACCGCGGAGGGCATGGTCGAGTCGTGGGTGGAGCGCTTCCCGAACACGGAGGTGGACGAGCTCCTCGAACAGCTCGTGGAGCGAGACTCTCAGTACTTCAGCGAGTTGAAGCCGATATCTGCCGCCGCATAACTTGCTCCTTGCTACTGATACAAAGCTTTATATTCCTATTGAATATACACGTATTATTTACTACGTTATTGTTTTATTACGTATTTTTTTCTTTCCTCAGCTGCAGGGCTACCACAGCCAGCGTCGACTTCAATCTGTAACCAATGATATCGCAGAAAGTTTCAGAAATGTTGTTAATTGGGTCACGTGACCGACGCACTCTGCGATATGACTGGTTGAAAAAGTCGATCGACACTGCGCTGCTCATGTGGCTGTGCCTGTCTTGACTGAGGTCGTTTAGACAGCAGTCTAAATAAAAATAGATAAAAAAAACAACATTAGTTCAACTATATAATTTATTCACATTCAATACAAAACGTGTGTGATAGTAGTTTTAACATTAACCGTAGTGACCTATCACAGCGGTAGTCACTTCCGATCTCGCGTCACTATGACCAACAGGACAAATATTAAAAATCACCACACACCAATAAATAATTTTCAATTCTAATAAAAATTAATAAATAGATTCGAATTACAAAAATGAACGGATTTGCGATTAATAATAATATTGCTTATAACACAATTGCATTCTAACAAGCAGCTCCTTATCATGTCAAGTATTGCTTAGCGCAACGTCGGTCGTTTATAACAGCTATAATGAAACACACAGGAACAGTTTTAAACTCGACGCTGACAATCTAGGACTAAAATATACACGATTTGTGTGAGAGTAATAATAACACGTCTGAGTGTCTAGTACCAGTTCCTTACGTCAATTTGCTCGAAATACGTTTTCGTATTCCTCCATACATTTCACACAGTTCCCTGACGTTACCGCTAGGGGCGCTGGTGTAAAATGTATGGGGAATACGAAAACGTATTTCGAGCAAATTACACTCTGACTCTAAAGACACTCTGATCTATAAATAGTTATCCCTAATGAAGTCATCTAAGCACCATTCTATTCGATTACAGTTACGTTCGTGACTTAGCATTCAATACTATAATGATTATGACAAAATATTTAAACATAATTTGACTTAGTGTCACATAAAATAAATCTATATTGATAATAACTTAAAACTAATATCGTTAATAATATTCAGTAAAACGTATTTGTGCAAACACACACATAAAATTGCGTCATCTTATAAATGTTTCAATAAAATGGACTATATCAAATCCGGTCACTTATATTTATATAAAGGCACATAAGAATCAATGTACAATAAACACTTAACAAAAGTTTACTCTGCAAAATTATTGTTATTCTTTTAAAGTCAGATCATATTTTATATTTGAGAAACATAATACTGTTTCAGCGTACATCGCTTTGTCAATACTAGATTTAACGTCAATACGCAGCACTTCAGTGAAAGCAAACAAATGTATAAATCAATTTCATTGTTCCAATTTTAATGAGCTCATGTAACATACCTACATACTAATCGTAATTTTTTTTAAATGATCAAATTACCTAATAACACGTGTAGCTTTGCATATTAAATATAATTTCGTTAACCGTGAGATTCATTGCCACAATGTTCTATCTAAGTTTGCCACTATAGACAGTCTTCAACTTCTGTCAGTAACGAATGAGATTCCTAACATTATTATTAAGTTACCTACAAACATGAATATAATCTATGTTTGGCAAGATTACCGATCCAGCCTCGATCAGATAACACTAACTTGTAAATGGGTAAAGTAACACAGTGAGTAAAAACTGAAGCATCAAGTCCTATCAAATACGCCACCTACCGCGACCTCTCGCACAAAGTAAATAATCTAAAATGCTTCTATAAATCACAAAATTAATCCAACGCAATTAGTAATTAATTCCTCTCAGTCAACTTTCTCAGAGCATTCTGCACCGTCGCCTTCGCCTTTAGATGTGATATTGGATCTGAAACATTACATATACGTACATTATATGGGTGAACATCTTTCCTAGTCCAGTATGTGTTCGATTGTATACTGTGTGACGTGTCTATCAGTGTTTGAGTGTTACTACTATTTGAAGAGATTTTATACTCTAGCTACTGGATGTAATCGAAAGTTAAGATGATGTCGGTAACAGTTTTCAAGTGCTCAATGGACAATGTAGACTGATTCAATGTGACATATTTATTTATCTACAGTTTTGTTGTATTTTAATATTTTACATATTCACAATTTCCATTTATTTATAGGATATAAAACTTCAAAGCATTAGTGCTATAAAACTATATCGGAAAGCGTGAAGCGTGCACAGAATAAAATCGTATTAACTTTGGGGAATTGTTATAGATTATTGACGTGACATGTGAGTTCAAACATATACACACCTTGACAGTGGTTCCTTCTCAGAGTCGGGCTTTCTGGTCACGCTGATTGATATCTTTTTCTGTTTTATCTTATCCAGTATATTTTCAGGACTCGGTTCTTTTTCGCTTTCTTTCAATATAATAGCAGAGTTACGAGTCGTCCTTTTCGGTCGATACGTAGCATAGCTACCAGGGGAATACATGGATAAGGTACGACTATACTTGTGCGGATCTCTTAAACTCCCTAGACTAATATTCTCGCCGGTCGTATCGGCATTTTCTAACAAGGACTTGGTCCTTGCGTACCTACTGGTGCCGTACGTCGGTTGTTCATATTCTAAGTAACTTCTGTTACTTGGATATTTTCTAAACTCGTTGCGGTCGAGAGATCTATAGGTGTCTATTTTATCGTTAAGTCCATAATTTTCAAATCGTAAATTATTCCTAGTATTAAGAGGCAGTTCAGTCAAAAGAGTTCGATAGCGTTCAGTGGATGGTGAGATATCCGAGGACACTGGAAGCCCTGGCGACATGGGCGACAAGTCGTACGTTATGGGTGACGTGGGCGACACGTCGTACTTGGCCTCAGTCGGAGCGTGTATCCGCGCGACTGGGTCGTACTCGGCCGCTCCGGGACCCACTAGACTACTTTTTCGTCGTTGTTTCTTTTCGTTAAATCTACTATAAAAGCTCTTTCTACGTATTCTGTCGACTATATCCTCCTTTTCAGGCGTGGTGGAATCGCGAGGTCGATAAGGAATGGTGTTTTCCGAGGGAGACAGCAGATTTTTATCAGCAAGTCTAGAGTCAGCACTGACATCAGACTTAAGTTCTGAATTTGATATACTAGACCTGCTTCTAGAGCGGCTTCGACTTTGTGAGTCAACATTATCGACATTCAAGCTGTTATCTAAAAGTATAGGATTTTTTTCAGGAATATGAATCTTTTCAGTCTCACTTTCAACGGAGGAAATATTCATAATTTGTGGTTCTATCACAGGATCAGTAGGAACTATTTTTTTAACTCTTGGCAACCTGGAGAAGTCTAAACGCAAACTATTTCGTATGTTTTTCGGTTCGGTAGCTTTTTTACAAACTGGTGGGTTATCATTCTCAACTGACGATACAGGTAAACTATCACTAGACGTTCTACCGTATTTATTTTTACGTCCAATCCCGTTTAAAAGCAAGGACGTAGGTCTACGGGGCTTATCTTTTTCTAGATTTTCTCCAACAGGTTCGAGTTCGGAAGTTTTATCAGTGTCTTCGTTCTTTTGGGTCACATATTTTTCGATTATCGGCTTTGTTTTTTCCTTAGGTTCAAATTTCTTAAATAGACCTAAAACTTTCGAAACGGTAGTTTTGCTTTGTTGTGCTACCTGATTTTCTAAGCTAACAACATCCGTCAATGTTACCGCTCTTTTAATAAGGTTCGACTCGGTAGTAGGTTCTACACTCACAGGAACAGACTGTTCTCGCTGCATTCTACTCAATTTAGTATTACTTTTCTTGGTGGCTGATGCATTTTCAGTATTTTTTTCGGGAGAACTAGACTTGGTTGATGTAAACTTTTCCAATTTCTGTCCTATGGATTGCAACATAGATTTCTTTTTACTGTTAGTTGTTGATTTTCCACCATCATCGTCGGTAACTTTTTCTTTAACTTTCTTGACAACTTTCTTCTTTTCTGTCACAGTTTTAGCGTCATCTGGGTTTTGGCCGTTTCCTAAATCGGACTTAGTTTTTGATGAAACTTTTCTAATAACCTTTTTCTTCACTGTTCCTTTCTTATCGCTTTGTTCATTTTCTACTACTTTTGAGTTGGATTCGTCTTTCTTCACAGACCGATTTACTGTTTTAAATTTGGCATCCCCATTAGCTGTTAGGTTTACATTATCTTCATGAGGACTACCATTAGTCACTATCGTCTTATCTGTTTTCGCTTCGGTATTTTCACAATTTTCACTCTCTTTGCTTTTTACTACGTGATACTTTTTCAGATGTAAACTATTGTCACTGGATTTTTTATCTGTTTCCGATTTCGAATCTGACGCTAAATTAGATTTGTAATCAGACTTGTTGGATAGCTCTGCCTTCAATTTTTTAGGCAAGGTAATACTGAAACTCACTTCTACGTCACTGCTAGGTACAACATTAGAGACATCGTCTTTCGGTGGCATACCTTCGGGGTCCTCTTTTTTTGTGGCTCGGCTAATATAAACTTTTTCCGGTGACGGGCTACTGGCCGGGTAGCTTTTAGGCCTCAAAAGTTTGGACTCCCTCGGCAGAGACCTCTCCTTACTATCAAAATCAACGGTTAGCGAACTTTCAGGTGCCATACCTTCACTCGGCTCATCGATAGAATCTAGAGTTTTGACCGGATAGCTTCTGGGCCGAATAAGTCTGGACTCCCTGGAGACCGAATTTTCATCAAATATGGACTTCTGTCGAGCACTCTCCGCGTCGGTGTTACGATTCGAAGTCAATGCCAACAGGCCCGTGTCCACCGCAGTCTCCTTAATATTATCCAATATCGGGAAAAACGGCGTCCCAGACCGGCTGCGTTCCCTGGGCCCCGGAAGAGGCCCGGGCGACACGGGCTTCCTCGGGGCGGGGAGCTCGTCCCGGTACGCGGGGGGCGCCTCGAGAACGTCTCTAGAACTCCGGGCGCCGGGCTCCTGGGATCGGTTTCTTTTCTCCCTGATCTCACGTAGGATCTTCTGAGTTTCCAGCTCCCTCTCCTTTCTGTGCCGCTCGTAGAGATTATCGTCCTGGGGAGATTCGAAGAAATCGTGTCGCAGGAACCGCGAGTAGCGGCGACGAGGCGCGTCCCCGACAGACGCGCGGGAGGGGCCGGGCTCCGACACGACGCTGGCGGTGTCGTGCGAGGGCTCCAAGGGCGACAGCGCGCGCTCCGGCGCCAGGTACTTGCTGAGCAGCGGCCGGTCGCACTCCGCCTCCAGGGAGGTCGTCCTCTCCCGCGGCTCCGAGCGACGTCGAAATCGCGGGAGAGTCGAATACTGCGGCTCTAGATCCGGCACGTCCGGGCACTCCACGGGAGCGTACTCCGGTAAATCGTTAAAGTGGTTCTTGGGTGTCTCGGCGGCGGCGAGGTCGGGTGAGGTGTCCTGTGATGTATCCTCTAAGGGTGGCGGGTGGTCGGCGGAGAGCTGTCTCTGGGCGCGGGGCGCGGCGGAGGGCGCGTGCAGCGACAGCGTGCGGCGCAGCGTGAGGGCGGCGGCGGGCGGCAGGTGCGCCAGCAGTTGTCGCTGCAGGCGGCGTGACAGCGCGGGCGTGAGTCCCGACAGCGCGCGCACCTCGCGCTCCGACAGCCGGAGCGCGCCCAGCTCCAACTCCGACAGCGCCGCCGCGCCCTCCGCACCCTCCGAGCCCGGCTGCCCCTGCCTACTCACCTTCTTACTACTACCTGCAATGTAACCGAAAAAACACACGTTTCGATCATGCAGAACGCTCGCTCGGATGACTATGTACAGTGACAGTGTTCGAATTTAGTCTCGCTCGCGAGGTGGAGAACGGTGGACAGTTCTCTGGGAAGCCTCGTCGACCTCGGGCTGGGCCGCCGGGCCTCGAGGACCCGGCGGCGGGTCACGACGTGTATGCGAGCGTCGATGCTTGTTAAAGTTAATGCGTATCTACGTTTCTACATACAGACTAGTCGAATTAGATCAAACGTTAAGCTTTGAGTGTGCGAAAACAGATCACAGAGAAAATGCATTAAAATGTTGCATCTGGAGGTGGAGGAAACGCTCCTGTGCTGCGCACTAGCATGATGTGTTTAGCTGACGCGGTGAGAGGCGTCTCTAGATGGCGGTCGGGCGCGGCGCTCGGTGCGGCACACAAAACAAAGAAATCAACAAATAAATGATAGTTTAGTACCTATTCCTGTGTGGAGGCGGATTTGTGGTTGGCGCCGGTGCCGCCGTGAAGTGAAGATTTGGTCGGAGCATGCAGTGTAACGCGCAACCCAACTGCAACCACACCAACACGAGCTCACTACCGCTGCAAGTGCCTCCCCTCCCCACCCGCCCCCCCGCGCGGGCGCAGACTCGGAGTGTACTCGCGGCTACAGCGTGCTACTGTGTACGTACCGGCGCACGGACCGGTCAGAGTATCTCGAGTGCTACCACACCACTATCTACACATGTATCATGAGTATGATATGCCATGGATCACTTTACTAACAAATTAACTGACAGTACGTAAATGTACACTGCTCATTTATTTTTAGAGACAGTAATCTTAGTAAAAAAAATGCTACTTTTACTCTATAAAAAAAATGACTGTAATTTCACAGATTAGACAACTTTGGCATAGTCGTCTCTACATTTCATGCGATGCTACTTTGACTAATATAAATAAATTCATGATAATCTAGAGCAACGCAACATTTTCCTGCTAGTGTTAGCGGGTAGGAGAAAGTCAACACCTGCACAAAGAATGCAATTTGAATACAAATATACACTACAATGCAAAAAAAAAGGTTAAAGTAATTAATAAAAACAAAGTTAATATCAAAAACACAATATATAATAGACTTCCTTTACTCTGACCTCTCAGGTGTCTATGGATAGTCTGTTATACATACATTGATGTTAGATGAAACAACAAACACTATCGACGATGGAAAACGTCGCTAATATTGATGGTAATGGCAATGAATTTTTATCCGAAATCTACCGACCGACTTCATGGGATGATTGAAGAGTTAATTTATTTGTTTTAGTGAAAAGCTAGCGTTGTGGTGAGAATTACTTGCGGAGCGGATCTAACTACTTGCGAGTTGCAATGAAACGACGATCGCGACATTCTCTGTAATTCATTACGATCCGATTGATAAAACAATCAACGTTCACTTATTATATTTTTATTTGAGTAAATCATACCAATATTTTAAATGTGACTGCATATGAGACAGAGTTTAAAAAGTTATGAGAATTTAATGGGTAGTTTATAGGAATTAATTGTAAGCTGCAAAACCATTTTTGTGGTATCGATGGACAATACTCTTGGGATTTGAAGATTTAACTCAACAACGACATGACATGAAATAAAAAATATCTAGTTAACTTGAGTAACCAATATTTTCTGCGATCTCATTAACACAGTCGATCGAAATTTAAAAACGACGGCCAGCAGGTCACATTTTGTGCCAACTACCACGTAACAGCTCTCGGGGATGATCAAGTTTTATTGACCAGTCTCACTTCAAGCATGAATATGAACTAAATGCTTGATAAGGTCAAGTTTGGATATTCTTACACGCTGTCGTCCAAGTGCGTAAAAATATCTAGTATCCGCGATATCAGCATGAAATAAGGTTTTTTTGTCATGTACGGGCTTGACTTGAGACTTGTCAATAAAAATTGATCGTTCCTGTAACACGGGTTGAAAACACATAACGTATTTTAAGTGTGAAAGACGGTGTTTTATTTTTTAATTAATTATGCAAATTAAAATACAAATAGATACTTATATAATTTTCAGAGAATTTTTTTAATCTAACCCTGTTATCATTAACCGTAATATTTCCCGATATATGTTACTTTGTCATATTTATTCGAACCTAAACATTAAAAAAAATGTACAAAACCAATAATTGATCACCATGAAGTACAAGACATCAGACAAGTGTATTGGTGTACAAATGTAGATGTAACAAGCGGCTAGGGCTAGACAAGGCGCGTGTACAATATTAGCAACGTTTCCCCGTGCGGCGGCGGCGCGGGCGGGTGCAAGCGATGCCAAGCGTGGACTCACCTCGCGGCATGTGTTGCCGGGACTTGAACATCGAGTCGAAGTCGGCGTGCAGGTCGCGCGAGCCCCAGCCTTCACGTCTGCAGCATAATGTGTTTACAATATTACACGATGGATGAGTAATTTAATCTTCCAACCAATCTTGTCCAATTATTAAAACTGAAGTGACTTCTGCTAAGTTGCCTTTTTTGTTGGTGTTACATAATAATGAGAACACTACGAATTCAATGACAAAACATTCAATTGGGCCAAGAAATATCACGTATACATCATACGCGTGAAAAGCATTAGCAGCCCTTCTTTTGAGACAATTAATTACACAAGTATCATAATACAATACAAATATATTATATCAATCACTGAAATGCGGAGGGCAAGTCACATTTTTAAAGGGACACACTAAACAACTGTACTGATCTAGCTAAATTACTTACGTTTCAGACACACTTCTGTTACTTTCCACATATCTATGAGTACTGCATGTAATGAAAAGATTAAATATTTAATGGGATGCATGTTATGTAATAATTAGCCTAGTTAATTTTTATTCTCGTATAATTTAAATGCAGTAAAAAAAGTAAATACATTTACTCTATTCATAACTTTAGGCTATTCATAACTTTAGGCTTTCGTAAGTATATGAAAATAAACCTTATTTCATGTAAATATTTTACACGCTGTGGGTAAAAGTATCCAACAGCATGACATAAGGTTTATTCATGTACGTGCGTGACGTGAGTCTTGACAATAAAATTGATCGTCACCGGGAGCCTTTAACAGATCGTCTGTCAAGTTGGCGCGCGACTGCCATATGGCATCTGTCCATAACCTCTAATGCCAAACATAAAATGCCTCAGTCAGGGGGACGTATCCGTACAGGAAACGTGGCCGCCTCCTAGAGGGTGACGCACGATCGGTTAATATAGTGCCCGCTCTTGGACCTATCATTTAACCTTTCGCGACGATATTGGCGAGTTATCTTTACTATCTATATATAGAGCTCTCGAGAACTGCTTATGCTCCAATGATGGTTGACCCCTCTATGGATAGCCCTCGATCTGGATGCAAGCCAAAAAATCGAAAATTTTACCTAGCCCTAAGGGGTCAAAAGTTATAGGCCAAAACCTATAGCGTGGTGCGGCGCGAAGCACCGCGCAAGACACCGTACTAGGTATGCAATGGATGCTGCTGTTGCAAAAAACTGAGCCAAGTGTTAAATTTTCGAACGACAAGGATTTCTTTTTATGTTCACTCTTTTTTGTTCTAAGCCACCCTCACGTCACACGTTATCACTGTGGTAAGTTTGAAGGAGATCGGTTCAGGCGTTTAGAAGGAGTATGCGGACAAACGAAATACATGAGTCGCCTAAGATTGAGCTTCGCTCACTTCGCTCAATAAAGACGAAAGATTTAATTTGTTTGAAGCGAATAGGCTTCGTAACTAGTGATCCGATTTTGAAATCTCATTGATATGTAGCTACATTATCCCTGAGTAACATAGGCTTTTATCCCGGTACTAATTATGTTCCCACAGGAACCGGGAACGAGAAAACTATAACACGCGGGCTGAGCCGCGGCGATCAGCTTGTTAACAATAAAGTGGTTGCTCAGGCGACAGACACTTGTGATAGTTTAATACATATATTTTCCGAGATAGCTCGTTACAAATATTTATTGCCACGGCTGTAGGAGTCGTGGGTAACCTGCATCGATATAGTACTAAATATTGTATCGCTTCTAATCACCCACGACTCCTACAACCGTGGCAATAAATGTTTGTAACGAGCTATCTCGGAAAATATATGTATTAAACTATCACAAGTGTTCTTATTCATCACAGCTCTGATAAGTAGTAAATTAACGTTACACTTGTTGGTTGGTGTATGTTGATGTATGTATGTGTGTGGTGTGCATAAGATTAATAAATTATAATGATATTAAATATGTACTCACAATAAGTTTCTCCTTGGTAAGTGAGGGCTGCATGCATAAAATTAAAAACATTAGTCGGATTTTCACAGTAAAATATAAGATATTACTTCTGAGATGAACAAGACGCAGTTATCATTTTTAAAATCATTTGGAGTTCCAAGATACTGTTATTATATTTAACATATTAATAAAGTTCATAGTTCTTTTAGGCATTGAATATATTAGGTGAATTTTCATGAAGTTATACAAGTGAATAGTTTAGTGTCGTATTTTTTATATAAGCATTTAGAACTGCTATGACATTCGTCTGCAAATACCTCTGTCTTGGATTTACAAAGCCAAACGGGTGATCATTGTGTACAGTATGTACCTGTTAAAGAACGGTGATTGTAGATTGTTGAACAGTGAGTGTTGTCCAAAACCGGGGCCCTCCTCGCCGTTGAGACGTTGTGTTAACGCACGGACCTAGAAACATTTATAGTAATTATGGAGACAATACAACATACGTATCGTAGGCAGAGGTGAATTACACATTTACACTTTGCCAGTGAATTTGTCGGTCCCACGTGGGACCCCATATGGGGGGCAAGCCTATTGCCGATTTTTTGAAAAGTCTTAATTACTTGTTCGTCCACGACAACGCAAGTCTCGACTTATCGCGGTCGAGTTGTATCCAGTGAACGAAAAAAATATAGAAGCATTCCTAGCGCTCGAAAGTGACCCAACGCATATTGTGCCGTTCGCCAGGAAAATTGTGTCGCGAAGGTGGGTTCGATTGTTGTGCAGTCGGCCTGTCACTTCCCGCGCTAATCATGATATACTTGCTATGCATTGCTAGCCAATCAGACACGTACATTGACAATAGAACCAATCATTATTTAGCAATAGAAAAGTCTTTTCTATTGCTAAATAAGCAATAGTAAAGTCTTTTCTATTGCTAAATAATGATTGTCTCCTTTATCTAGAATAATCTAGATTGAGTTTGAAGTTAGTAGGCGGTAGTAGAGATTTTGTTTGAAGTTACGCTTTTGTTTTTGGCGTTCATTGGTAGTACCTTGTATTAAAACAAGTTAAAAATATGGCAAAAATTTGCCATATATTTTAGAGTTTTCGAAAGTTTTATCATAAAATCTAAAAAATAAAATTAAAAAAAAAGTTCAACATCACTTTAGAGGTCTTTGACCATGCTGAGTTGATTGCAGCTGGTCTTGAGTCTCTATTACCGTTCTCGATTTGACCTCGTTTTGACCTTGACCTTGAGATCAAAGGTCAAGTTCATTTTAGTGGTCTTTGACCATGCTGAGTTGAATGCAGCTGGTCTTGAGTCTCTAACTATTACCGTTCTCGATTTGACCTTGACCTTGAGATTAGAGGTAAAAGGTCAAGTTCATTTTAGAGGTCTTTGACCATGCTGAGTCGATTGGCGTTTACACTGAGTCTCTAGCTCTTACCGTTCTCGAGTTGAAAGTAGTTCACGGACGGACGGACGGACGGACATAACTGTTGTATAAGAGATTGTCGTTTCAAAAACTCTAAAAGAGTAAATTAGACAATATTAACAGTTATCTGTATAGATAGATTAACTTACCCTGTGCAGTAAAGTGGAGAATAGATTCTCGGCGGTGAGCAGGTGGAACCCCTCGTCCTCCTCGTCTTCTTCCCCGGAGCTGACGGACTCGGCGCGCGCCGCCCTGCTGGGGCGCAGGCGGTGCATGTGGGAGTCTTCTTCTTCTTCTGACTCTCCACCGCTTACTAGGCTACTGTAAGGAAACCAATTAAGTTTAGTTAAAACGCGAATATATATTTTTATAAGTCTTCATGAAATAATTTTACCTCGAAGCTGGCGATCATATTTATTAGTGCGACTTACGGCGCGCGTCGCGAACAGAGCTCCATCTGCCAGCAGTTAAGAAACTTACCTTAAGAACTTAGCTTTGTAGGTAGGTCCGGTACACAACGTGTTTTTTTATTTATGGTAAAGCTCAGTCACCCCAACAAGATTTTCACTTCAAAATATATTCAAAAAATATTTAATATAGATAATGATAATTGACATACAATAGTTGTACTGTTTTTACCGCGAAAGTATGGTCACTCCATCCAAGCACTCGCGCCGCGCTCCCTCAAGTGTGGGTATTACTCGCGACGCCTACCTAGTCAGTTATTTATATGCATAGATAATACAATATGTACCTAATGTAGAATAATGTCGTCTTGTAAATAGGTAGATGTCGTATAAGTTTTGTTGTAGTATTAGGTATCACGTACCCCATACGTCTCGCCTTCCCCGCCCGGAGCCTCGTGGCAGCGGGCGCGGTGTGAGGCGACAGCGGCTCAGGCTCGAGGCTGCGCTGTCGCGGGGTCACGTAGCCCTTGCCCTCCACCGCGATGGGGATGATGAACTCGCGCGCTGACTTCTTGATGGGCTCGCCTGGACTGCTGCATGACTCCGCCTGCGATGTGGTGGACTCGGTCGATGCCAGGCGTCTGTGGGACGAGATTCTATGTAAATGGGGATAACTGGCATTTTGATAATAAAAAATGGTCAAATTATTTTCAGAGAATAAATTTTGACATTGACAGATTCGCTAGAACCGCTGTGACAGGTGACAGGAAGACAAGGTAAGGTATACGATATGCTAAATGTCCATAATTGATTGAATGCTTCTTCAACCAAATGCTATGTTTTGGAACACCAATATGTAACATAAATTAGTTTGGTAAGTTACATTTAGTAAAAGATGTAGGTAGGGATTTCCTGTAACCCAAATAAATTGTTCACAGGCATTTCGACGTTATCATTTTTAAACTTAAAAATAAGGCTATGAACTTGCTTTCTATTATGTAGGACCAACAACATGTCTGATGAAATAAGGCGTTATAAACCTTTCTTCTGCAACAATGATTACATTTTGTGATGAAACAAGTGAAGTTATATTAATAAAAAATTGGTCAAGTGTGAGTTCCGTACCAAAACGAAAAAACATCACATTTATTGTATGGGAGACCCATTCAATATTTATTATATTCTGGTTTTTAGTATTTATTTTGTTAGAGACGCAAAATACATCATCTGTGAATATTTGAACTTTCTAACTATTACGGTTAATGAGATAAAGCGCAAGACGGACGGACGGACAGCGAAGTCTCAGTAATAGCGTTCCCGTTTTACCCTTTGGGTAAGGAACCCTAAAAATGAATGTTGCGAAGCGCAAAACTCGAGCAATTTTATTTTCGTATGTTTCACATTAGAAAAAATCCACTAGTCGTTAAATAATGTGTTGGTTACCTGACAGGCGTGGTAGACACTCTCGGTCCAGGCTTGGGCGGCGGCTGCTGCGGGAGAGGCGGCGGCGGGGAGGCGGGCGACTCGTCCGCCACTTGGATAGGGATTATACGTTCCACTGACACTCCTCTGTAAACATTAGTAACGTATTTTGTTTGATTCATTGATTATGTACGGCTTCGATCCGGCTCGAAGGACCACAATTTATGTACGGATAGGGTACATAAAAATGATAGATGATGTTAAGCCCGAAATATTTAATGCAACTGGTTATAAATTACAAATGAATGATATTAAATACATGAGGAGCGCGCGGTAACGCACGCTGTCAGCATTATATTAAAACTATGCAAATGTACGGGTTTGCTCGTACATACTCCCCCGCAGAGAAGTTTAACAACATTAAACTCGTTAGATATGTACATTATTTAAGGACAATCAACATTAAATAAAATGAAAATAAGTTTGTTGACAAATGCTATAACTACATAAATAAGCTACTTAAATAAGCTCTTAATGTCTCTATCACTTCACAGATTAGCAATGCTAGTGTATGAACCTATGAATATAGGGGAGGTGGCCTTATCTAAAGCACTAGCCACCTTCACCCGTTCACCTTCGCACTGATATGTTACACTATCACTAACACTGGGTACCACTGATACCGATATGTTTGTGGGTGCGGTGTGGGACGGGGGCACGGCCCCGGCTGTCGCCGACGCCAGCGCGGGCGCGCTAGCAGCCACAGCTCGCTTCCACGCGAACCATCCCAGGCAGGCTGCTACTACGCCAATTGCTCCGTATATTAGCGTATAATGGTGTATATCGTGATATGATATGTCCGTATCAATACTATCATCCAGATTGTCTTCGCTTTCTTTGAGTGCCTTGATTTTGGTTGCGATGCTTTTTATTTCTGCGTCTTCTCTGTCCGAGATGTTGCTGGCATAATAGTGAGGAATGGACACATTCACGATGTGATTGATAGGTGCGATTGCTGGTATGTATAAGTTAGCCATAATGCTAACGTCAGTCGTTTTCGGTTGATGAGCGATAACTTCGAAACTCTCAGATTTTAGTACGCAGCCTTCGTCAATCGTCACAAGTCCCGAATTTGTCAATTCGTGGGCGGTGATTTGATCTCCACATATCGTTCGTACTTTGCATATACCGCAGCAAAAATAAATGTGATTATTGGGCTTCTGACTTTCCACTCAAAGATTCTTGCAGGGAGCGATGCTGACCTCGCACTCTGAAGATTTGGTACGACAAAAGTCCTTGTCTGTGCTTATTTTATATATAGGTGAGTGAATATGGCATAGGTATCTGTCTGTTACTTCACACGATGCCAATAAGTACTCGGAAACTATAATGTAGGAATCCTTCTTTAAATTAACTACTATGTAATTTGACACAGGTGTTATGGTAACCATGGTGTCGTTCGATTTTTCTAAAGGAATTGGTATGAGACTAAAGACCTCATAAACATCTCTACTTATCAATGGGATTTGCACCTCAAATATTGCGTAATTTTGCCGGTGCAAACAATGTGCTACAAAAGGAATATCAATCTCTTTTAGAAATTACGCAAAGTGAAGACGTCAAATCAGCGATACTAGACCTAGAAATACAGTGGAGCTTCCTGGCTCCGATGTGGCCCTCCGCCGCTGGTGTCTGGGAGAGTGGAGGGGTGAGAAGTTTCAAGACCCTATTCAGGAGGGTTGTTGGAGACCAAATTTTAACATTTGAAGAGATGTACACCGTAATCACGCAAATAGAAGCATGTCTCAACTCGAGACCCTTGTATCCTATATCAGAAGATCCCGATGACATGGATTTCCTGACCCCGGGTCACTTCCTAACAGGCAGTTCAAGGGCCACCTTCGTCGACACTGAAACAGATTTAAGGACTAGATGGCAGTTGACGCAAAAAATTGTACAAGATCTATGGAAAAAATGGAAAAATGAGTACCTTGTGCAATTAACAGAAAGAAGTAAATGGAGAAGAACTGAAAAGGGCATAAACATAAACGACATCGTTATGGTACATGATGACAACATGCCACCTGGAAAATGGTTAATGGCTAGAGTCATCACCCTTCATCCCGGTTCCGACGGTCACGTTCGAGTAGTGACAGTCAAAACAAAAAATGGGACTCTAAAACGTCCAGTCACAAAATTATCGATACTACCCGTTCACAATGAACCTGTCCAACATAAACCAAACACTAGTGTGAATAGCGTCGGCACGACAGAGTTTCATACATGTAAACAGCAACAAGTCGAATCAAACGGCCCGCGTTACAGCATAGCTTCAGTTTTTACCGCAATCATTTTATTTCTATCATTCATAACAACATCGCAATGCTCTCTCAACGTCACAAAGTTCAGGGACAACCAGAACATCTATTTTGACAAACTTACCAACATGCAGATTATTAGAGATGACTGGAAGTTAATCATATATTACAATATGGAACCTTACTGGGAAGGAATTACGGCTCTAAACAAAAGTATAATGTCACTTGAACACTCATGTGGAGCAATACGAACGCATTCATATTGTGAATTAATATTACTACAATTACGTCACGGGTACAACGAACTCGACTACAACAATCATATGTTACTAAGTCAGCACTTTGACACACAGCCGGCCAGGTGGCGCGTGCGACGCGGTCTCATTGACGGTATCGGTTACGGCGCAAATTACTTGTTCGGAGTATTGGACTCCAGATTCGCAGAACAGTATGAAAAGGATATCACACATCTACGCAACGATCAAAAACATATTATTTCATTATGGAAAAATCAAACTTCAGTCGTCGAAGCTGAATTCAGTCTCATAAAAAGAATAGAAGGTACAATTCAAAGACAACACAAGGTCATACATCAGCAGCTCACATACATGTCGAATGCCTTAGAAAGTTTAAAACAAGAAACCCAGAATATTTCTATGGCAAATGAAATTTTCTTGGGAAGTGTCGTCACTAGCAACTTACTACATGATTTGAAAGATCTGCAAAATGCAATAATCGACACGGTCACTGACATATATCACGGTCGGTTTAACCCACATTTAATTACCGCTTCACAATTGCAAGATCAATTAAGTTCCATAGCGAGTCACCTATCAAATGATGTAACATTACCTGTTGAAAACATACATACCGACTTTGCCTTCATCTTTAAACTCCTGCATCTTAAAGCACGTATACTCAAAAATTACGCAATATTTGAGGTGCAAATCCCATTGATAAGTAGAGATGTTTATGAGGTCTTTAGTCTCATACCAATTCCTTTAGAAAAATCGAACGACACCATGGTTACCATAACACCTGTATCAAATTACATAGCAGTTAATTTAAAGAAGGCTCGAAGGACCAGTATGTACGAGCAAACCCGTACATTTGCATAGTTTTAATATAATGCTGACAGCGTGCGTTACCGCGCGCTCCTCATGTATTTAATATCATTCATTTGTAATTTATAACCAGTTGCATTAAATATTTCGGGCTTAACATCATCTATCATTTTTATGTACCCTATCCGTACAGATTATAAAGCTCCTCCTATTTTCATTATACACTAAATGACATCTTTATAAACAGAGGCGATTTTTAGGACCACATTTCGCCAGTTACTTCTAAAGTAAGGCCATCGAGACACAATTTATGTCATCAAACGGACCATTTCTCAGTTACATTGCGATAACGAGCGATTATTATGTGTAGTGTCCATATCACTCGTACGCGTAAACGGAACATATAGCGTAAGTCGGTCGACGTGACCTTTCGTTTCATGTTTCGTGGTACAGGAAAATATTTAGTACCGTAGTTCTCAACATTTCATATGTCATAAATACGATTGATTCGAACTCTTCAAACAAATCTTTTTGTCTAATGCAGATGAAAGTGATTAGAATAGGAAATTAAAAATATGTGTCATAAGATGTTTTCTCCCGAAGCATTGTTTAGTTTTTTTAACTTCGTTTCGCTGGCCTTACTGGATGGAGATAATATTAACGACGTGAAATACATTGGGGCTATTTTTGTATGCACTGCTACCAAGTTACCTATTACGATGATCTTCAACCCGATGTTGTGCCTCAGTGCGGAACACTCTCGAAGACCCGGCGGCGGGGGTGGCGGGCGGCGTGGACAGCGACGCCACGCCCGCTGACGATGAACGACTGTATGGCATCGGGGGTTTGCCTGCACCAAACACAACATAATAGTTCGAAAATGTCAATCACGTGACACAATTAAAACATTTTTTTTTAAATTTTGGTTATCCACATACTTTTTCGAGCACTATGGTAAGGGGGCAGAACTTTCAATAACTTTGAAGCACTGTAGCCTGGAGTTAACACGACTTGTGAGTAAGAAAACACGGGTTCATCACTATACTACTGTCGAACTCGTTCATATTTGGATGGAGTCTTAATAGAAAGTATCTTAGGGAATTTAGGGTGCCAAAGCTTAGATGAATTTGAAATACAAAAAAGCAACTGACCTCGATAGATATCGTTTGTATTTAAGTCCACATAAATCCTTTTTTATCAGTTATGAATTTATGATGCATTATAACTTATGAGTCAGAATCTTGGTAGGTTAAAAATTAGTTCACAAAATTGTCAGTAATTTTATTTTCTTATCTTCCAGATTATCTATGTATGAACGCGGTAACTATTGCAAACAGACTAGTAAAATTATAACTAAAATATGAAATCATAGACATGACTAAGTGTAAATTTAAATATTGATACATATGGGACGTGAGGTACAATTTGTGTTAACAATATTGACTAACGCACATATGTTTACCCTCGACGTAACACTCGCAAGTGTAAATAAGTAGAAATTAACACTTGTTCGACATCACACTAAGATGTTAATCTATACTATACAGTTTATTTGGTTGAACTCGTTAATCTCAGTAACGACTAGTACGAATTGAAAAAAATCTCTTTGAATAGTCAATTTATTAAGAAATGCTTTATCTCTTCACGCTTTGACTAATAGGAGCAGAGGAGTAATCAAAAATATCGTAAAAACGGGACCGCGAACGCGTGCGCGAACATGACCACAACAGCCGTTTTCCTAAAAGGGTAGGTAGAGGCAGTATCACAGAGGCAGTAGTTATAAAAGTTTTAAATTCGAGACGTGTTTCGCCTCTGTAGAACATTATATTTAGAGTATTGAGTACAAACCAAATCGCTAAAAAGTACGCGGAGTGTTTTGTTTTTTCAGTATTTTTTAGCGAATGATAACGTCACAGAGCCGTTATTGCGTCGTGCGCTGCTTATAAATATACTTGAGAGCAAAAAATTCGATCTATAATGATATTTTATTGTATCCATGAGTGTGTTTGAAAGTAGGTTCTTACCAGTACGTATAGCAGAGGATATGATGTCCCTCGCCGCTCGCCTGCGACTCTCCTCTCCGGCCTTCTCTTCCACAAGCTTCGCCATCGAGTTCTGGAGACTCCTACGAACCGTCAGTACTAATGACTCACGACATACGCGTTGGTTGTTGACATTCACGCTTATGCTTAATCAGCGTTGTGAAAATAGTTCTCCGTTCTCGTCTCAGTTGTATATTACTAAAGGACAGTCATCGTTTCACTACTGACGCCAAATGGAGTGAAAAGCATTTAAGGGCTACATATTCATATTGTTGGTTTAAAATAGTTTTCACGGCTAACTTCGTTTGTATTATTTCAATTTATTTAGACAGGTTCGACCAAAAAACACAAATTATGAGAACTTTTGAAATAAGTAATAAAAACAGATCAAGTGCGATCCGGACACGCGCACGAAGGGTTCCGTACCATTATCTTTAAAAACGGCAAAAAAATCACGTTTGCTGTATGAGAACCCCCTTATGTATTTTTTTATTCTACTGTTTAGTATTTATTGTTATAGCTAGCAGCAACAGAAATATATCACTTGTGAAAATTTCAGCTGTCTAACTATTACGGTTCATGAAATCCAACTTGGTGACAGACAGATCGTTGGACGGAAAGCAGAGCCTTGGTAATAATAGGGTCGCTTTGGGTACGGAACCCTAAAAAGCAGACCAACAAATTTTATTTCTTCGTGAGAAATTTCGACATCACATAACTGATTGTACTCTTTTTTATCCCGATAATCGGAGCAAAAGTTTGAAGGTAAGATATTTTTTGTGCTGGTAACACCGGTAGTAGTACCTCCTCGCGTCCTGCAGCAGCACGGAGGGGTCCACAGCGGCGGACGCGTGTGAAGGTTCGCTCTCCGTCTTCTTCACGCCGCCGCGGTGACTCTGTTCAGATTCCATTGTATTCTGCCATAAACAATATATTCGCAAGTTATACATAGTTTAGATATATTATGTATTTAGAAGTATGTCAGCTATGGTTAGCTGCAAGATGAATTTGAATTAAATATCTGAGGAATATATTTATTAAAAAGTGATTACCTATGTAGTGTGAAAGTGAATACCTTTGAAGATGCCATATATTGGGTGAAACCGGTAAGAATTTTAAATAATAAAGAAAATTGTGGAATGTTCAAGGAGTTTATTCAAAATTACTGATGTTTTCTCAGCTACGAGTATAACATGTAGTGGGGTATGTATGAGCCTATTGGCACCTAGCAATGGCACTGGTCACCGAGTCATTAAATGGAAAATTTGTGAAAAAGAATAGGTACCTATGTGTATCTATCGACAGCTTAAAAACAAAAAAATACTTGTTTCGTGACATTCTAACTTATACAGGCTTCTCATGATTCAAAGCACTAGCAAGAGAAAACGCACAAGCAACCTCCATGATCGGAGCCTGAGGACGATGGATTAGCAACCCACCGTCCCTACAGAAGCAGGCTAGAAGGGCTGCGTGCTGCGGGGCTTCACGCACGCCTTCACTCGCCGACGCGGGGTAACACCCTACCACCATGCAGCGGCCACACAGGTGGCCACGGTCCGCCACTGGGAATTCTTTCAGTGCTTACCGGAGGCGCTCGGCAATGGACGTAAGGATAACCCCAGGGCAGTTATACTCTAGTTGAACTAGATGTTACTATAGTTACCTGGGAGGGCTCAATGCCGATCTGTTGCAGTCTGACAGTGCCGTTGTCGGGCGACTTCGAGGAGAGCTCCCTGTCCTCACTTTGAGCTTTAGGTTTAGCGATCTTTGATACCACTGGAAACAATATTTTGTCCATTATAACTTGCAATAAAGCAGTTCTGGATCAACAGCCATAAATAATAGTGAAAGCATGTTATAATCGTTGGAGAGGTATTTGATATATGTATAAGTTGGATTTACCTGGTTTAGTAATGTTGCGTTTTACTTCTGGTGTCGAAGTCAGAGATGCTCTTCTCTCAAATTGGTCCTTGAAGTTGCCCACATTGCCACCTGGTGAATAACAGCATAATAGACTTGAATTATCGCGATATAAAAGATGGATCCATTTATAAATATGTATATTTATTTAAGTACTAGCGGACGCCTGCGGCATCGCCCGCTTGACAAATAAATACACAAACACCTTCCTCGAGAACCACTCTATCCATTGGCGAAAACCGCATCAAAATCCGTTGCGTAGTTTTAAAGATCTAAGCATACTTACGGACGGACAGACTTTGTTTTATACTATGTTATGATGACGATAAATTAAATATGAATAATTGATGAAAAAAGAAAGTTTAAAAGTTTTCTTTTGGCAGGACAAAATAGTGATTGCATATCGTCCTGAGTTGTTGGTAGACGTGGGACGTGAACAACTTCCTTAATATAACCCCATGTGAAGCAGCCCTATGGGGTTAGACCAGGAGATCTTGATGGCCAGAAAATTGAATCATTATAGCCCGCTAAATGTTAATATTTTTAAGATTTTAGCCGATCAGTAGAATATTGTTGGTGGGTATATAATTACCAGGTAAGGAGAACTTCTTGGGTTTGGGCGCGAGGCCGGGGGGCGGCGACGTGGGGGAGATACTCAGTGACGTCAGCTTGTCCGCCGCCGCCGATACTGCGTTAGGTTTCACCTCCTCTAGCGGCTGTAACATATTGGATATTATCATATTTTCAAGAAAAAAAAAATAGAACTAACCAAAAAGTATTGTTACTGTCTATAAGTATTAATGTTCTTGATATAAAAATTCGCAATTCGCGTCTGCGTGGAGTAAATTTCCCGATTCCAATTGCCATGGGACCATAATTATCGTGAGAACAATAGTCTAATCTTATAGACCAAAATTGTATAATAATATGTATTCCTGTTTATCAAATCGATTCTCAGTTCCCAATGATGTAACAAACAGTCGTTATTGACACATGTATTAGCCAACGTAGTCACAAAATAATCCTTACTTTATTCTCTTCAGATTTGTCAGCAACCGGTTTTTCCTCCAACACCTTAGTAGGAGAAGACTTCTTCTTGACAACGACCCGAGGTTTAGCCGGTTTCTCAGCAACGTCTTCTTTCGGTGGGTGTACAGGCTCCTTGACAATTTCCTTCGTCAAATCTCTGACTAGTTCCACTGGGCTCGGTTGAATGGTTATTGTGGCTGACGACTTTAGAGTCGGCTGTATTATCTGAAATATACGAATAAATTAATTAAGTCGGAGTTAATATTGCTATGAGATTTTGTATAATCATCTATATATATATAATACGCCAGTGAAGCCGCTTCTCCTCCTAAACTAAGGGTCGCACAGTCAAGTGTGGCACACCGTTGGAAAGGTCGTGGTCTCAAGTGGTGCGATAAGATTAGAAATTTGACAAAAAGTAAAAAAAAAAAAAATATTTTTTATTAAAGTTTGCGCTAAGGGTTGCTAGTTTTTAATATAATGTCATAAGTGGAATAAAAAATGCATGAGAAGTGAAGTATGATTGGTCGAATGAATCTTGGCCCAGAGGCAAGCTTCATAATACCAGTCGGATTACATTTAAAGTTTATCGTATCTTGTTCCTACCTAAAAACACATTTCTGAATTTAATTTTCAAAAAAATCTTACCCGTACAAGTTATCGGTGAGGCATATCAACTGTACCGAATAAAATCATTATTAGGGAGCATATAGATTGAACTGAACGAATATGTATGTTATACCGTTTCCGGCGTTATTGGAGGCGAGTCAGCTGGCGGGGAAGGCACGCTGCCTTCCTCAGGTAGCGCGGGCGACTGTCCGGCGATACTTGCACAACTGAAACAATATAAAAAAATATTAAAATAAAAGACTACAAGATCAAATTCATATCCATAGGAAATCGATAATCGAGGAGTCATACATCGATAAGAAATTTATTAAAAACCTTGAAATAAAAAAATAAACAAGTTCAAATTCATATTAAATAAAATAAATCTAACTACTTTGCAATATTAATAATATTGCAAAGTAGTTAGATTTATTTTATTTAACTATGGACTTCCGAAAACTAACGCCTGATAGTATTAACTTCAAATTCATATATCAAACTCCTAGACTTAGTGGACATCATTGCACCATTGATTTTAATTAATTTATATGGAAATTAACACATTTTGTGTTGCCTATAAGATATTGATTTTTAGCGATAAGGCCGCTCTTTATATATTAACTTATATAGATAGATAAACCTGTACTATTTTTTGAGTAAGAGTATTTATCTCATATTTTAGATGTAGTTTATAAACCTACATGTCCTAAATAAATTTTACTAATTGAAATGTAAGTAAATATAAAAAAAAAAACACTAGCTGTCCCGACGAATTTTGTACCGCCACAATAAATTTGTTTCTCCCAAATAGCTGGACCGATTTTAATGAAATTTAATGTGCGTTTTCAGGTCATATTAACATTTATTATGCTAGATCGCATATGAGCATTATACTTTTTTGGAAGCTAATACCCTTGTCAGTTGTATGTAAGTATGACATACCTAGCAACCCGTTCCTTCTTCCGCTGCACCCCACTGGGCGACATGGCGATCTCCAGCTTGCGTTTGTTCTCGCCGGCCGACACTAGTGTGCGAGTCGGAGATGGCTTTATTGCGTCTTCACCACCCTCTGAAAGAAACAATCATTTTAGAAAGTAGGTAATGTATTAATTGATTGCTTAAACAATTCAAATAATTACTTATTCCATTATTAAATGAAGGTGAAAACCTAACAAAATCTGCTTGGTACAATTTCTTTTATTAGATCACATACCAGTATGTCTAGTACCAGTTCCTTACGTTAATTTGCTCGAAATACGTTTTCGTATTCCCATACATGTCATACCAGCGCCCCTAGCGGTAACGTCAGGGAACTGTGTGAAATGTATGGAGGAATACGAAAACGTATTTCGAGCAAATTAACGTAAAGAACTTGTACTAGACACTCTGAAAACTGGACGAAGATCATTAAGTTAAACTGACTGCTTATAACTAGATATTTCAATTAAACAATAGACTAGTATTATGGTGTCGAAACCTTTCGAGTTTCTCTTACGTCTTCACGCTCAAACGAATAGATAAATTTTGACTAAAAAGTGTATGGAGGTAGTTAGCTCACCTGCGACAAGTTCCAATATCCTCTTCTCAGCAGAATTGCTCGGTTCTATGGCCATTGTCGCCGAGCTCGTGAGGTCATTGCCGCTTTCTTCGGGACCTAGTTCATTCTACAAAACAACAATAGATATATTTGTCTGAAATTAGAGATTCTATTTAGTGGTATGCAACATTTAACAACTGGTATAGATGTTGCATACAACTAAATAGAACCTTTGCAGTCTGAGCATCAGTATACAGTCAAGTTGGTGCATTGTACTCGTAATAATGGGAATAGACTTTTGAACCTTGACTGCACTTGCACTTGGAAGGTATCTTTGTGATACTGCTTTTCAACCGACTTCCAAAAAAGAAGGAGTCTATGTTGAGGACTGTATGTTTTTTTTTTCATATTTGTTACCTCATTATTATCTCTAGAGTGGGTGAACCGATTTAATTTTTTTTAAATGAAAGCTACTACTTCGGAAGTGGTCCTATTTCGGTAATTAGAAGTCGGTTATGTGACAATTATTGACGTGTATTTTGGTTTATTATTTAGAATGCACTAATATCAATAAAAACATAGGTACCTCGTTAGGTACAACGACGGAGTTAGAATTAGAGGGAGCGGCGGGCGCCAGAGAGAGCAGCAGGTCGAGTCGCACCGGCGTCTGCGCGGCCAGCGCCTCCGCCTCCTCCAGGCAGGACGTGTCCCAGCCACTGTTCACCCACCTACCATCACAGTACAAACCTTTATTTATTGTCAAAAGTGACATCTACCCCAGGAGTGAATAACAGAGATCCATAATTTGTAAGTTTCCTTGGTGCACACATGGTCACGTACTGCCCTTGCCCTCTTTTTATTGTTCTAACAGAATCATTGTATTTACTGGCGAATAAAAAGAGTGTCCGTGAATTTTTCTTGCCAGATTCTTTCCTCACAGGCTCTACCTATTGCCTTGCGAATCTGGCGGTAAATGTAAATGTAGAAGCATTTTCTTTTTTGACGTTCATAAGTGTTACTTTGTGACCTACATGAATAAAGATATTTTGATTTTGAGTAGATCAACATCTCTCGAGATATTAGAACTAGCTGATGTCCCCGGAATAATTAATTTCGATAGAAATAACCATGTCACCGTCAGCACGGCAGCGTGTAAACCGAACCAAACATTAAATTTCAATGGATGTAGTATAATTCGTTAATGGCTTGAGGATTGTACAGATAATTTATTTATTATTTTGCAGCTAAAAAACACCTATTATTTTAACAGTGAAAAAGTAACAAAATGCCTATGCTCATTATCATTAATCAAGTCTACACTGTAAGTTATTTATGTAATATACACTGTATACTAATAGATTAATGTTGAGTGCTTTATAAAAAGATATAGAATTTTTTGAGGTTGTTGAAGTATAATTGACATAAGTAGGTGTAATATTATGGTATAATATACTCACGGATGATCGCAGATATATGCTATGTCAGCACGTTTCAGTGGGTCCACGGTGAGCATGTCACGGATGAGGGGTGAGGCCGCTAGAACAGTAAAAATCATCATTTGTATTTATTTCTTCACCATAGACAAAGCTATACTATACTACTCAGATGGCTCATCCATCAGACTGTTCTTCCTAGCGATTAAGGTAGATATAGAGATCATGTATCCGTCTCATGGACCCGTAAAAACTGATTGAAAATCCGATAAATTTAGCTAAAGACTGACTAACAGACGTGATTTAGTTATTTTATAATATTGTGCTCAATTAATTAACATATCACATTATTTATTTTCTCCACAAGGTAGCAACGAGTATGTTGCAAAGCAAAGCGTTCAAAAACGATGTAGGTACTGGTGACGGCGATATTAGAACTCGATATTTAGCGGGCCTGCCACGGCTAGCGTCCGAGTTCAGTCGATAACCAAAGATAACTTGACTGCTTCGATGGTGTGGTCTGTACTGCATCCGCTTTCGACACCGGAGTCTCGGGTTCGATTCCCGTTCGGGACAAACTTTGTGTGATTGATGACGCAAACATTTGTGCTGAAGTCTGGGTGTTTCCTATGTATAATATGTATGTATTTACAAAAAAAAATGTATATAAGTATTTACATCAGTTTACCTAGTACTCATGTCACAAGCTCTGCTTAGTTTGAGACTAGATGGCGTTGTGTGAATTTTCCTAACATATTTATTTAAAAATAACGCAAAAAAAAAAAGTGTTAATTTGGTCATGTCACCGAGGTTTTCTGCGATAATTATTTGGTTGAATATTTCGATCGACCTAAGTCAACATTGCAGTGCACTTAGGACTGGTCCTAAACACAATCAATGAATTTCCTCCTCTCCAATCCTGGATTTGCATGTTCTTTCATTCACCATTAAGTAGGCCTAAAAAGTTAAAAATACGTGTATTGATAAGTACTTACTAGATGGATTCCTCGGTTCATAGTAATCCCCATTACTGATCTGTCGGACTAGACGTTTGAAATTAGAGCCATCAAATGGCATGGCTCCGTAGACTAGAGTATATAACAGGACACCCAACGACCAACAATCCACCTGAAAGGCATACAAAGTATGTAGGTTAAGATGTATTCTAATAGATTATGCATTTAGACTACCGTACATAGTTAGTCTATGTGCTGTGACTTAGCCATCAGACAACGCAGTCTGAGTAATTGAAAGTGTTAAGGGACCACGCCAGCAAGCTCAGATCTGTCAGTGTGTGGGCTGCTTAGTGGAAATCCCCACAATTTACCAGTATTTTTGGTCCCACGTAATAGGGGGCAGGCCTATTGCCGTCACCGGGCACACAAATAATAGGTTAGGTCCAAAATGGCCGAATGAATTTATTAAAAAGTAGCAGCTATATTGTAAATTTGAAACCCCTTTGCCTTGCGATGAAATGTTGATGAAAGGCAATAAAATCTTAGGTGCCAACCGCTATGGCATAACCAATTAAAGTCCTGGGCGTCTCCGGCTACACTAAAATAATGAATATGGTAATAATCATCAGTATGAACTGTTTACATATAAATCGCGTGTGTGTGCATCATTTACCAACGTGGATTCGTTATCGTGAGTAATAGTAGGTACATTTAATTTGGAGATTGCCAAGTGTTAATATAATTAATGCTAATGGATTAACCGACACCTTTCCGTGTCAATTATATCAAAATGTTATGTTTCTGCGTCGGTAAATACACCAATGTCAGTTATTGAGTTAACTGATTGCTGCACAACCCTCCCACTTTTCACCAATGCCAATTCACTCGTTACACACGATAATAGGGATATTACTGGGATATTATAAACAACTTGTGTATAGTTTATGAATAAGTACTATCCATTTTAATCGACTTCCAAAAAAGGAGGAAGTTCTTGTGCCGTCTAGGCAACTAAACGAAGTACCATCTCTGACGTCACATCATACGATAAGGCGGTTCTAGTCCCTTCTACAAGCTTCTACCAGTGTCCACCACTATAATTGAAGTATCTATATATTTAATACGACAATTTGTCTGTCTGTCCGTCCGTCGCGTTTTTCAATTATAATTAATAATACATACATTTGCATGAAATATGAAAATATTCTTTTTTTTTTATATTTGAGGCGATACAAAGTTTGCCGTGATAACTAGTATATATATTAAGATAAGATATAGTTAGATACCTATATTCTCAATTCGACTGTGTGTATGTAGGTATTTATTTATAATCATTATGAAATTACTTACTTGTACAGATATTCCACATTTTTTTTAATTAGTAATAGGACCTGACCGGTTTCGCTCTATGGCATCTTCAAAGGTGTTTTACTTTCTGTTATTAAATTAATTAATTTTGCGCGATTAATTTAATAACAGAAAGTATATGAAGTGTTTATAAAATATGTGAAGCGAATTAGTGTAAAAAACCTTTGAAGATGCCATAGAGCGAAACCGGTCAGCTCCTACTACTAATTAAAAAATTGTGGAATATCTGTACAAGTGAGTCATATCATAATGTATGCCGACAATCGAAAGCATAAATTACAATATGTATTTATTTATATATTATATATAATATATTTATATACCGCATATCTTTCGACTGGGAGCACCGATTTGATATTTTTTAAATGAATGCTACGGCTTCCCGAGTGGTCCCATTTTAATTTGGACCCATTCCTACAATTATTTAGTCCCACTTCGGTAATTTGAAGTCGATTTTTGTGTCAATGTTTGACACGTTTTACTCATTAACTTTCCCTAAATAATACCAACCTCAGGACCAATGTAAGGCGTTCCTTTGACAATTTCTGGCGACGCGTACAGAGGTGATCCACAAAATGTTGCCAGTAGCGATGTTTCTTTGAATACATTTGATAGACCGAAGTCGGCAATCTGAAAACAAAAAAGTGGAGTTAGTTAAAACGTTTCTAATCTATAATCTATTCTAGGGCGTATAATCTTACCGCAATTTCTTGAGTGCTAATACACAATTAAGGTGGAATATTAATTTGCATTGAAGAAAACTTTACATATCGCAGTTTGCGGTTGAAGTCGGATTTTTTATGTTTAAAATTATTTTAAGACTGATTTATGGTTTGAACATAAAAAACCCGACTTCAACCTTAAACTGGGATGTGTAAAGTTTTCTTCAATGCAAATTAATCAAACCCAAACACAACGTAACAGCTGTAAATCGTTGATGAGTTCATTCGACTGGCTTTCGGCTCCCTATCAGATCGACTCCAAACCTTCAATGGTAGTCCTTTATAATACCTAATGAACCTAATAATACCTTTTTTTGAAGTCGGTTAAGAACCACCAACTAGTGAGATTTTACTGTATTAATAAGTCTGAGTTTTAAAAGCTTACTTATAAAAGAATTTTACCTCCTTAAAAAGGAGCGAGGCTTTTTTTTAACACATGAAATAGTTAAACCTAGAATTTTTATATTTAACTACAATCTTTATTTATAAAAGGGATAAAAAAAATAAAAGGCACAGGAATACCCTCGGATCATAAAGAAACGGGAACACCGCTGACGTAGGTACCACTTCCCCTAAATGAGGTCGCTACTCGCTAGCAACGTCACAGGCGATTTAAGTGCTATTGACCTAAGATATAAGAGTACGAGTAGCATAAAAAATCAATGTGTCACGAATAGAAATGTCTGTCACTAACCTTAGCACTACCAGTATCATCTAATAAGACATTTTCCAATTTTAAATCTCTATGGCAGATTTTATGTATATGGCAGTAGTACACAGCTGTGGCAATCTGTCGGAATAATCTGAAATGAAATGCGGTAATGAGCTAATTTACAATATTATTGGACGCCTGTGGTTCCGTCCGAATATAATAGTTTTGCTCGTAACTGATCCCTATGGTAACTAACTATTGATATAAATAATATCCACACAATCTATCTCCGTATCGAACTTCATCAAGATAGGTCCAGCCGATTGGATTGAATTGACGTCATACCCATGCTAACAAACTTTACAATTTGTAAAGAAGAAGCAAAAACTATAGTAGGAATCGAACCAGTCACAGTTTCCTTTCCAGGAGGAATGCACATACCATAACTGACCAAGTTGCCACTGGCCTAACACCTATCAATATATCTTGGACAGTTGGCATGAGTCAGCCTGCAAAGGCCCAAGACATTAGTTTTTGCTATTCATATTGTAAAAATTAGAGGAAAGTGAGCAACCTTCATTTGCTTAAAAAACACATTACATAATGTTCATCGACAAAAGATGTCCACTGACCTTCTCGCTTCGTCTTCTTGTAATACTTTTTTCTGACTTAGATAATCATATAATTCACCTCCTGAGCAGTACTCCATTACTAAGATCATTTTTTCACTATTTTCAAATACTGAAAACATAAAATAAAAAGTCTATGATTACATTTTTTTTCAGTTACATTCGAAACTGCAGATTGACTGATTACTTGGTTCAGACAATCACAAATATATTCTGCTATTACACATTTTTTTTTTAATTGAGAATACGGCACGCTAACTCTTGTGATTTCTTTTTGTAAATTTCGTCACTGAGATTCCATGAAGAGAGGTACTCCTAATGTATTATGTATACCTGAACGTAACATATTTTAATAAAAAGTAAAAGGAATTTGCTCTGAATACATGGCCCAAACTACCCACTCACTAAGTGGCAAATTGCCTGTCATTAGTAAGTGATTCGGCATACAATTAAACTGGTTTCTGAAGGGGCAAAGGCAAACCAAGTGATATACATAACTTACCTTCATAAATATGTACAATATTTGGATGTCTGACTGAGGACATAATTTGGACTTCCCGTCGAATACGTATGAGATCAGCTTCAGATTCGATTTTGCATTTCTTGATGGTCTTAATGGCCACTTCCTGTCCAGTCTTCTTATTGATACCTAGTTGTACCTTGCCGTACGTTCCTTGACCTAATTTTCTTACGATATCAAATCTGAAATGCATTCAGAAATGTCAGCTGAGTACCCAGTCTATGCCAACGGGCGCCCACAGTGGGATTCTGAGCCATTTCATTTTCTGTGTGAGTTGTCAAGAAGAGAATCAAGAATCAAAGAATCAATTTTATTTATTCAGTTTAGGCACATAAAGAGCACATATTAATGTAAAAATTTTACAATTTTATGTCAAGCAATATTATAAAAATACTAAATTAATTACATAAATAACCATTCGAAAATGATTCTTTCGCTGGTTCGGTAAGTTGGTTCTCCTGAGAAGATACCAGGAAGAAACTCAGGTAGATTATCCATTTTCTTTTTTAATAATGTTTTGTTTACATTGTGTTACAATTTGTATTGTACGATGGCTAACAACAGCAGATTAGGGTTGTATCCTATCTATACAGAGTCGAACTTTTTTAAAATGGTCTGCAAGTTTGAAGTAGATGACCTATTAATCATTGTTTGGCACTGAATAGCTAGATCATACAATGCAACCAAGACTGATTGCAATTAAGGCTGTTCTATTCACTCTGATCAAAACGATTACTGTCGAGGTCTTAAAACGATAAGGCAAAATCGATGCGTCACGCATTTGCACATTCACGATATTTCATGAACACTGTTACTTGTATTGTTTAAAGTGGAAGCGATTTAGTATATTTTATTCATTTAAAAAGCTGTTATAATATGAAAGACTAGACTAGACTAATCTCAACCTAATTTACGGTTTTAACTAAATATTGACAAACTCTTATATCGATAAAGCCATTTAGCATAAAACACATACAGAAGAATAAGAACAGCATGACATAGGTACCTAAGTAAGATTACAAGGGTACTTCACTAATTTTAGAACCGTAATATCGGTGACTATTTCAAGAGCTTTCAAGTCTCTCTTTGAAGCAACTACGACAGATGACAACTTGGAGATAAAAAGAACACTTTCTTAAATCTGAATTTGTTGGCACTGTATGTCCCTCGAGTTCAGTTCAAAATTAAGTAAGTATGTATCAAATTGTATCTAACAAGTGAATTGGTCAAGCTACAGTACGAAGATTAGATTGAGGTGAGGTCAGCCATTCTCTTTTGACTTGTACCATTGCTTGAGGCATCCGTCGCTGCCCACGCGCAGCTGCATGCATACAATAATGCACGTTTGTTTAATATTAGTGTATAGGTAAATCATACATAATTAATTGGCCTCGTCGTTTGATACATTCACTTGAGCCGCCGCCGCCGCACACTTAGATATTTCCTTGATTGAGGAAGAGGCATGTATTTTAATTATTATTTTAAAGAAAATGACTCATAACTGTTTTAGCAGAACTTTTAATAAAAAGAACGATGTTCTTTATATCTGTAATTTGCTGTACCTTAAATTTTAATGTTTATAGTTCTTAGGATGTCTTTGTACTCTGGACACCGGTTTGTATCTACATCACTCTATCTACCACGAGCAAGTCATGCTCGCGAACGAGGCGGCCGAGAGGGAGCGTACCCTCTCCGCCGAGTTCCGTAGTCAGCGGCGAGGGCGCCGCAGACTCATCTACGCCCAAGACCATCGACTTCCATGATCGGGGTCTGAGGACGGCGGGATCGCCACCCGCCGGGCTGCGGGGCCTTTGCCCCATAGTACGCAACCAGATTAACTCACTGACGCGGCATAAAACCCTACCCCAACGACGCGGGATTATCATCCCGACCTAACCACCGCAGAGACCACAGAGGTGGTCAAAGTCCGCCGGGCGCCACTGGAATTACGTTCTTCTTGTAACCAAAGACGCCCGGCAACGGACGTTAGAGCGGCCGCGGAATAAAAAAAAATCCATCTAATCTATCTACCACTGCATAACGAAGTGTTCATTTTGTTAACTTTTCCTATCAGAAACCTAATTATGTATGGATCGGAATGTACTAGTTGGATGACAAGTATAATAAAATATCTCGTTAATATAACAAACAGACATCTAAGGAATTTCTACGAACCATGAATGATGTCTATAATATGTTGCCACTTGTTTATAAACTATCTTCCATTATTATATCAATATATTTAATACGACAATTTGTCTGTCTGTCTGTCCGTCCGTCGCGTTTTTCAATTACAATTAATAATACATACATTTGCATGAAATATTAAAATATTTTTTTTTCTTTTTAATATTTGAGGCGATACAAAGTTCGCTGGGATAACTAGTCATAGATGATTATATCTCAATTCTTGGCATTATTTCAACACTAAACAATAGATATAAATCACAATAATCTACGATAAAAAAAAAATAAGCTATTGTGTTTATGAAAAAATGTGTAGAAGTGTGAAATGATGCAACAAACGAGCAACCTTTACACCCACATACATCCGACATTAACTGTGTAGGTGAACCGACACCCTTAACCCGGTCATTGCTTCGTGAGCGTGACTTCGCATACGTCTAGTCCACAATGTTCCATGCTCAATGTGTTGTGTTACTAATAATACCGAGTAAAATCTGCATTGACGTAAGAATGGATTTTACGTTCAGATTGTCGGAATTAGAAAATTAGACATGACATACTAATTTACTTGAAAACCGGATTTAGAGGCTAAGGTTTCTTGAAATCCGGACTCAAGAGTCCAAGTCATTCTAACCTGCAAACCTGGGTGCCTTTTGATAGACAAACAACAAAATAAATATAGGTAGGTACCCAAAGTGTCGGAATGGTAGTGGACTCATCCGCTATTAATGTAACCACATTCATCATTCTCCGAGCCTTTTCCCAACTCAGTTGGGGTCGGCTTTCCAGTAACTGCGATTCGGCTGAACTTCGATATTTTCCGTGAAGCGACTGCCATCTGACCTTCACAACCCATGGGCGATATCGAAGTTCTGTAGTTAGACCGGTCGGATTTTTGATTTAGGGCTCCAACTACCCCTAACGACTGCCATAGATGTTAGTATGACAACCGGGACCGACGGCTTAACGTGCTCTCCGAGACACGGAGGGGTCTCAATGTCTTAAGAAATGGTCACCCATCGTAAGACCGGCCTGAGTCGATGTTGCTTAACCTTTGCAATGTGTTAACATTGTCGGTTACCACTAGACCATGAGCCCCTCTTGGTTGTAATGTGGTAACATTAATGTTACCACATTACAACCAAAAAACTGACTGGTGAAATGTTGGTGTAATAAACTAATAATACAATCGATTTGGGTAACAAATACGTGGTTAGGGTATAGAATAGATGATACCTGACGATGATTAACTTGAACTGGGAAACATCAGAAGATTGGAACTGGCTTATGCCTTTTACCTCCTTTTACAGTATTCCATTATTGTGATTTATTCCACAGCGGTGTTTCATGTTAATAACTTAGCCGCATACCTTTGTTTGAGCCGAAGCCGGTGGTCGTGCATTCGCACGTCACCCGTGTTCTCGATGCCGTCCATGATGTTGGCGGTGTGCTTGCTCTCGCCCACGACCATTGTGACTGTAATAAACAAACAGCTATCACCACTTGCACTGCTATTAAAATTCATAATGTATCCACAGACTATTCAAATTCCTATGTAATTTAATAATAATGCATCAAGCGTAGTTATTGGCTTCATTGTGCTGTCCAGAGAAAGTAAGATTTAAGTTGCTTGGTCTGTACCAAGTATTGACAGAGAAGGTAATAATGATTAAGTATATTTATTTAAAACCTCTCCCACATTACACAAAAAAAAGTGACCTAGTTGAATACAAATTTATTACAACTACTAAAACTGATAAGGCAATGGGAAAATAGATTAAGTAGGTAAGTATTAGAAGTATGTTAAAATATTATTTAGGTATTCGCGAAACATACTTTGGCATAATTTGGGGAAACACCAGACGGTCATTAGGTAGCACGATGTACAGAACGAAAACGAGATCGATGAACAGTTTTTGCGAGTAGTCCGAGTGAAATGTGTCACAGTCCATCTGCCACACTTGTTTATAAGCTGGTAATGATAGTCGTTTACCTGTCAGAAGGGAGCTATGTAGTAATTTATGCACTGACAGTTCGTGAATGTTAATAAGCTGAAAGGAAATGGTAAAGGATCCTTCCAATAAAGGACCTTTTCACTTGCGCGACATGACTGCAATACACAGGAGGCACGAGTACGACGTTAAATAATATCATATTGTAGTGTAGTTACTTTTAGCTACACCTACACTACAATACATTAACGAAGACATAGATTTGTTTTAGAGCACATGGACAGTTTTTTTTTAACCTTTCGCTCAAGTCTTAAGGAATTTATTTTCAGTCCCATCAAAAATTGCATTTTTTAATAATATCGCGTAGGTATACAAACTCGTCTGATAAATTTACTGTGTCATTTATAGAAATAGGCAAGGTACCTATTTGCTAACAATGACATCTATAGATATTAAACTGTGAACGTTACATTAACACCCACCAACGGCGTAGTAATTTAATTTATACCACGTTTAGACACTTGGGTCTCTATGCACGTATACGATCGGGAACTTTCCGATCTTATGAAAGTAATACGCCACTTTCGTGCTGCTGTTAGTACCAGGCAAAATGTTTGGGATACTGCTACGAAATTCTACGCCACCAACACGGCGGAGGTTGCAATGCCGCGACTCCTATATTTTTTCATGACGAATCTTACTGCCTACTGAACTGTGATGTGACGTAGTAACCCGTTATATTTGTTTTAGGTTTGTTTAATACCAATGGGGCATGCATAAGCCAGAGGACATTGTACTTTTAGGTTGTTCGCGTGGTCGTGAACTCGTGAAGTGTTGAATATTTTTTGTTCAAGAAATTAGACCGCATATAGCCAATTAACATGTTGATGTTGGAAATGCTCGTTTAGCTAGTAGGGCGTCTTATTTAAATAATGAAATCTGTTAGGCTCAGACTCAGAATGTCCCTTTCCCAAAATGTTTCGGGAAAGGGACATTCTGGGAAATGGACATTATGGGAAAGGGACATTTCGGGAAAGGGACTATTTGAAACCTAGGGACATTTTGGGAAAGGGATATTCTGAGTCTGAGCCATCTGTTATATGAGTCACATACCACAGTCAAAACGTACAATGTGCTCGTGTTCGGTCGAGAGATCTAGAAAGTGTCAGCAGTAAGTAAGCAACAGTAAGCACAAGGGATACCGAAAACAGAGAATATGATAATAAGTAGTTACTAGGTAGTATTGCTACTTCAAAGAACGACTTTAGGGTTGGAGATTTCTGCGCGTTCATTTAACAAAATTAACTTTAAATTAGGTATCTTTAAATCTGGCATCGACTATTGAGTTAAAAATTAAACTAAAAATAGGTGTGTTGCAAGTAAATTAACATTTTTCATTCATTAGTTTATTACAATGAATACAGGATAATTAAAATCCAAAACTATTTCACTTGACATTGACATTTTTGCTATTTTCGTTTACAGTTCTAAGTCGAGACTTTAATTTTATTTAGAAGTTTAATTTGAAATTGGCACCTGCGTTTCATATCTTTTATCGAAGTTGAAAACCTGCTCGAATTGAAAAGAATTATGATAATATTATAAACTCTTGCATTATAGCTATCAGGTACCTTTTACTTTGAATGGCCTACACTCAAAAACCTAGTACGCCTTGAGTTATCGAACTGTCATCGCGCTTTATTTTTATAATAGAACCAGAGCGTAATCTTACGTTAAACTGTTGTCATTAATTATGTGGGTCAGTTATATGTATAGGTGTCAATGTTTGTCGGTCGAAAACGTCACGACTCACGGCCATTCCAATGGCATTAGCCCGTCCAGAAAAAATTGTGGCGTAAGTAGCCAATTAACATGTGGGATAGTGCGGAGCCATCGTCTCGGTGGCTCTATAAATACCGAATACCACCTCCTCCCGCGACCACGAGAGGCGAGCTCGTCTGTCGCAGCCACTGCGCCGCCGCTGTCTCCACCCAGTACAGAGGGAAGCAACCGTAAAAATAAAAAGTAACAATAAAATTCCGATATCCAGATTCGTGATGTCACGGCATTATTACCATACTGATATAACACATCACACCCACGTCTAGTTTTACTATCGGCTTCAGCAAATTCGCTAACAACCATGACGGCAATAAAAGTCATTAATATTTCGATAAATTATAAAATAATGTTTTATATTTATGTATTACGAGGGCGGATTGAAAAGTAGTCGGCCTAACACTGATCCATTTAGTTCTAAAAATCAAATCTGCCCACATTATTTAGTTCAGTTCAGACCTGTTAATTGTGTGAAGTTTGAAACGTGTGCGATAATTAGTTTAAATTTTATAAATTTATTAACAAAGCAATCTGACATCATTACCTCAAATTGAGCAAATCGAGCAGCGTGCCGTCATTAAGAACCTCCATAAGAAGGGGCTGTCATCAAAAGCCATCCATGATGATATGGTCAGTACATTAGGGGATTGCGCTCTTTCATATTCATCCGTCAAAAAATGGATAGCAGAATTCACGCGTGGTAGAGAGAGTGTGAAAGACGAACCCCGCTCTGGAAGGCCTTCGACGTCCACTACTGACGAAAATGTTAAAAAAATACTCGACTTAATTATGGGAGACCGCAGATTCAAAATTAGAGAGATAGCCGAGATTATAGGCATCTCTTATGAACGTACTCAAAACATAATAGTCAACGTGTTGGGTTTCCACAAGGTGTCTGCGAGGTGGGTTCCGCGACTGTTTTCAGTTGAGCAAAAAAGGATGCGATTGACTATTGCACGCGACTGTTGGGAGTTATTTGAAGCTGATGAATGTGATTTTTTGAATCGTTTTGTTACTATGGACGAAACATGGGGTCATTACTGTACACCGGAAACAAAACAACAATCAAAACAGTGGAAAACACCTGGTTCACCACCCCCCAAAAAGGCTAAGTCGATTTTGTCGGCAAATAAGGTGATGGCTTCAGTATTCTGGGACTCGAAGGGTGTGATTATGGTTGATTATTTTGAAAGGGGTCAGACTATAAACTCTGATTATTACTGCACTTTACTACGTCGTTTACGAGAGGAAATAAAAGAGAAACGTATAGGAATGATCAGAAGAAAAGTCCTGTTTCATCAAGATAACGCTCGTGTTCACACGTCTGTCCAATCAATGGCAGAAATTCACAACTGTGGCTTTGAACTGTTACCGCATCCACCTAATTCACCTGATCTGGCACCGTCAGACTTTTTTCTGTTTCCTAACCTAAAAAAGCACTTGGGAGGTCAAAGATTTTTGACAAATGACGAGGTCAAAGCAGCAGTAGACGCATATTTTGACTCTAAGGAAGAATCATTTTTTTTCAACGGGCTAAATGCTTGGAAGGGAAGATGGCAAAAGTGCATTGAACTTGGTGGTAATTACGTTGAAAAATAAAAATATATTTCATTTCTTATGTATTTATTTTCTTGGTTAGGCCGATTACTTTTCAATCCACCCTCGTATCTGAATGATGATCTTATAAATGTGTAACTTACAATCGACTGTACAACATCTATTTAAATTATATAAAAACCGGGCAAGGGCTAGTCGGACTCGCGCACAAAAGGTTCAGTACCAAAACGGCTCAGTAAAAAATCACGTTTGTTGTATAAGATCCCACTTAAATATTCTGTTTTGTAGTATTTGTTGATAAAGAAGCAATAGAAATACAACATCCGCGAAAATTTCAACTTTCGAACTATCACGGTTCATGAGGTACAGCCCAAGACAGACGGATGGACGGACATCAAAGTCGCAGTAATAGGGTTCCCCTTTTTACCCTACGTTTCCTACGGAACCCTAAAAAGGATTAAATAAAGATTGAGAAACCTAATCAATACTGAAGCGCTGTTTGTTGGTTTCAAAGTACTGTTTGTCTTTTGTACTCAACGTATTTTGTTGAATCGAACCAATGGCTACAGTGAAGCATGCGTACTCTACATTATAACGCGTGGATTATTTTAAAAGTATACTATTTAGAATGTAATCCCGGAAGTGTAGTTACCGGTCCAGGGGCAACCCGGGGCGAATCGGTACGGTATGGTAGCGTAAAAGCTCGGTGACGGCGGCGACTCGTCGCTCGCTAAACGGCTTCGGGCGTGCGTTTGGATGCGAACCGACACGAACGGCAAGAGTGTAGACGCCACTGGGATCGTGCTATTTTGGTCGTCTCAGAGCAGTTGAATAACCTCCAATCAACTATTCGCACTACAAATCTAACTACAATACTGCTCGCAGCTAGACTTCAGACCTACATTTGGGCATTCTCCCATAATTAAAATAACTTTACTTACAATATTTTAAAGAGTGCTGATTGAGTGCAATATTTTGAAGAGTGAATATTCTTTCCAGTTCAATTGTTAAAGTACGGAAATGAACTGATGCGATTGTATTGTGTATGTGCTCCAATCCGTTCACGCCAAACTGCCGCAGTTTTATCTGATCACAATGTATGGTGGGCTTAATATTTGTGTGTTGAAAGAACATCTCTTAAAAGTAGGTACCTACACCACAACAAAAAAGATAATATCGCAGAACAGCTCTCAGCAATAACTAGGAGCTGCGGTCGCTGCCGTGGTACTGCGCTGCAGCATGCAATTGAGCGAAGCGAATATTGTCATATTTTTGGTCAATAACTTTTTTTGAGGGTCCTAAATCAAAATTCGGTCTCGAACAAAACCTGTTCCTGAGAATGCTTGATTTGTTAGCGTCAGAACCTCTGGACCAAGTTCGATATTTAATATTGGAAAGTATCAAATTTCAGTACCTTTTTGATACCTAAACTAAATTATTTAGTACCTCGATGGAGCGTAAGAAAACATGAAAAGATAGTGGCCAGACATTCTGACGTCGCGTCAGGTTGTCTGGACCACATTTTTTTCACATAGTGAGGTCCAACATAACCTTTTTTTTTGTATGTATTTAATTCCTTTTTAGTACCAGAACATAATTATTTTTTTTTGGCGTCATAGAAAAAAGTTACGGACGAAGGAAATTTTTTAGGAAGTCAAATTTATTTTATGGCTCTTTAATTTGCAGTATGTTTACCTATGTAATATATTATGTACCTATATGTATGACTGGTTGAACGGCTCAAAGTAAGTTGGCTCGTTGGCGCGATTGAGGGGAGGCCTAATGCCCAGCAGTGAACTGATATAAGCTGATGACTACTATGTGAAAAAAATGTGGTCCAGACAACCTGACGTCAGCATGTCTGGCCACTATCTTTTCATGTTTTCTCACGCTCCATCGAGGTACAAAATAATTTAGTTTAGGTATCAAATAGTATCAAAAAGGTACTGTAATTTGACACTTTCCAAACATAAAATAGCGAACTTGGTCCAGATGTTCTGACGCTAACCTTGATTTTTGAGTGAAAAAATCATGAAAATCGGTTGTTGACATATTTTTGGTCAATAACTTTTAGAGGGTCCTAAATCAAAATTCGGTCTCGAACAAAACCTGCTCCTGAGAATACTTGATTTTTGAGTGAAAAAATAATGAAAATCGGTTGGGTAGTTGCCGAGAAACAATTTCACATCGAGTTGCATTTGAGTCACCTGATAAGGAGCTCCGCAAACCAGGCCGCATGTTTGAGTCTGAACAGTGCAGTCACTCGTAGGCTTAGATCAAAAATACCTAGATTACCGATCAGTGCTTTAAAAACGGCACCACTTCAACTCGGTCCCTATCGCTAGTGGACCGACTTAACGCTTCAGTCGCTTTGCGACCGCGCTGGTGGTAAGGCGTTTCACGATAACAAAGTTTTCGCTTAAAGATAGCAAAAAAACTACTCTTTTAGAGGATGGAGTATCATACTTTTGACAAGTAAAAATCAGTTCACATTGTTAATTGCTTTTCATGTGCAATAATGCACTGCTTAAGAATATTATGGTTATTTTTAACTGTGCAAACTACGCGCTTGCTCTGTGAAGTTGAACTTCACACCTAACAAGCGCGCAACTTCACACCGCAATGTTAGAACAAGTCTCATACAGAAAGATAGAGTCGCCATTTATTTATTTTAAATTTTTGATTACTGTTTGATATATTTTTTGAATATATGTCGAATATTAGTTTTAGATTTAATTTTTGTTAATAATGGTATCCCCTAATGTCTATCTTATGTCACTGTCAAAAACGTCCCGAACAGTCAGTTAAGAAAGTGGTTGATTGCTAAGCTGTTTACGACGATTTGTTATGCAAGTTAAAATTAATAAAAGGCGTTAAAAGTCAGTGTATTTGTTCTGGACAAGTGGTACACATCCCACAACTTTTGGGGGCTCGTCCGAGATGGACATTTGTTTAGATTCAAGTGTACTGAATATGTAAAGACGATCAGAAAACTCGCTCAGAAATTTTTGCCGGTTCATAAAAATATGGTGGTCAAGATCTGTTTTACCGACACTGCTTGTCAAATACCGGAAGTCAAGTTTCACTGCGGAGATAGTAATGTTGCCAGACTATAAAAAAATAATAATGTTGCAAGACTAAGTAAGAAGAATATTTACTAATATTGCCAGATTATGAAAACGAAAAGTAACTGATGTTTCAAGAATTAATTTAAGTATAGTACCAGATGACACCGACAAAACCAACTTATTGCCCAAACAGAAGACGATCTTTACGAAGCAAGATGGCGCCGAAAAAAGATTCCCAAGATGTTGAAGACGACGAACAGGAGGTCGACGTACAGATTTCGTTCAAAGATTTGGAGAAGGCAATGACAGTTTTTACCGGAGACGATACTTACCCGATTGAGACGTTTATTGAAGAATTTGAAGATTGTGCATTAGTCATGAAGTGGAGTAAAGTTGAGAAGCTTGTTTATGCTAAAAGACTACTGGATGGAACTGCTAAGTTATTCTTACGATCTTATGGAAGAATAAAAGACTACGCTACTTTGAAGAAGGCACTTAAAGAAGAATTTGGACCGAAGATTAATAGTGCGATCATCCATAAGAAGTTAGCTTCTCGCAAAATGAAGAATGATGAAACGTATCAACAATATTTCCTTTCTATGAAAGAATTGGCACTACATGGCAAAGTCGAAGATGCTGCACTTATATAATACGTCATTGATGGTATTCGTGATATTGATACCAACAAGGCAATGTTATATGGCGCTGCTGACATGAAAGTATTTCGGAAGAAATTGGATATCTATGGTGACTTCAAGAAGAAAACGACGAATAAACCTTCACATTCTGGTTATGCTTCTACGAATAATCCAACTCGCAAGCCACATCACGTGAGAAGATGTTATAATTGTGGTGATACGGATCACCAAGCACCTTCTTGTCCAAAAGGAATCAAATGTTTTAAATGTAACGAATTTGGGCACAAATCGAATGACTGCCCTAACAAAGCCAAGAAAGCGCTCAATATCCAAAATAAGAAAGAGGAAGAGAAGGTTCCCTACAAGAAGATAAAAATTAACGGCGAAGAAATTACATCATTGATAGACACCGGAAGCGACGTGAATCTTATTGCAAAATCAGAATTTCAGAAGATCAAAGACGGAATAAAGAATTATGATGCAGAAGAAACAACATGTTTAACAGGAATAGCACAGAAGAAACTTTATACAGATGGGGCTTTTACAGCAAATGTACAGATTGATATTCACTTCGCGGATTTGAAATTTCATGTTGTTAAAGACAATGAGATTCCTGTTAATGCAATAATAGGAAATCCAATATTGAAAGATTTTGAAGTCAACTTCACCCCAGATGGTATTTTCCTGGAAAAAATTGTGCATCTCACGTTGTTAGTAGAAGAAAAAAATGAACTATACGATATCGAAGATTCTAAGTACAAAGAGAAAATTTATAGAATGTGTGAAGAATACAAGCCTAACGAAAAGAAGAAAGAAAGCAACGTGGAATTAAAATTATTACTAACCAACGAAGATCCTGTATATCAAAACCCAAGACGCATATCACCACTTGAAATAGAGCTAGTAGAGAAACAAGTAACGGAATGGTTAAATGATAGAATAATACAACCTAGTAAGTCAGACTTCGCATCTCCCATAGTATTGGCTGATAAAAAAGATGGTTCACGAAGATTGTGTGTCGACTACAGGAGGCTTAATAAGAAGGTAATTAAAGAACGTTTCCCACTACCTATAATAGAAGATCAGATTGACAAGTTAAAAGAAGCTAGAGTATGTACATCTCTTGATTTACGAAATGGCTTTATGCACGTGAACGTACACAAAGACAGTCAAAAGTACACATCATTTGTCACTCCTCGAGCGCAATATGAATTCACTAAGATGCCATTCGGATTGTGCACCGCACCTTCCGTATTTACAAGATTTATCAACGACATCTTCCATGATCTCATAAACGACGGTACAATGGTCGTTTATCTTGACGACATAATAATTCCATCTAGAACAGAAGAAGAAGGACTGAAGAAGTTAGAAAAGGTGCTGAAAAGAGGACAAGAATTTGGACTGGAATTTAATTGGAAAAAATGCCATTTTATGAAGAAAGAGATACAGTATCTTGGATACATAATTTGTGACAATGAAGTTCGACCATCTGAAGATAAGATTAAGGCTGTTGCAAAGTTCAAAACACCAAATAACGTAAAATCCATTCAGTCATTTCTCGGATTGACCGGATATTTCAGAAAATTTATAAGAAACTATTCACTTATTGCCAAACCGATGACAGACTTACTGAAGAAGGACGCTGAATTTAATTTTGATGAGAACTGTGAAAAAGCCTTCATAAAACTAAAGAGGATACTATGCAGTGCCCCAGTACTTCGTATTTACAACCCAGAACTAGAGACTGAACTACACACTGATGCCAGCGCAGATGGATATGGAGCTGTTCTATTACAAAAAAGCCTTAAGGACGATCAACTTCATCCCGTTCACTATATGAGCAAAAAGACGACGCCAGCTGAAAGGAAATATCATAGCTATTATCTTGAAATTTTGGCCATTGTTGAAGCTTTAAAGAAGTTCCGAGCTTACCTTCTAGGAATCAATTTCAAAATTGTGACTGATTGTTCAGCCCTGACCATGACTTTACAGAAAAAGGACTTACCGCCCAGAGTAGCTCGATGGGCCCTGGTTTTGGAATAAAATTATAAAATAGAACACAGACCAGGCTCCAGAATGAAACATGCAGATGCGTTAAGTAGATACCCTACCTGCTTAATAATTAGTAACACTGAAACGACTGCCCGCATTAAGAAAGCTCAAAATGAAGACGAACATATTAGACTATTAAAGAAGATTTTAGAGAAACAACCTTACCATAATTTCATTATACAGAATGATTTGTTATATAAAGAAAATAACGGTGTCAGAAACATCGTTGTACCTAAAAAAATGCAGTACGAAATAATTCGGAAAGCTCATGAAAAAGGACACTTTGGAATTAACAAAACAGAAGAACTGATTAACAGAGAATATTATATCGAAAACTTACCGGAGAAGATTAAAAAAGTAATAACGAATTGCGTAGAATGCATCCTAATTTCACATAAAAGAGGAAAGAAGGAAGGATTATTGCATCCGATTGATAAAGGTGATGCACCGCTATCGACATACCATATCGATCACTTAGGTCCCATGACGTCCACGCCGAAGAATTATAAGTACATCCTAACAGTTGTAGACGCATATACCAAATTTACTTGGATATACCCAGTTAAAACTCTAACTACCGAAGAAACTTTGGAAAAACTAAGACTGCAGCAACAAGTTTTTGGTTCACCTGAAAGAATAATCACAGACAGAAATGCCGCATTTACCTCTGGTGACTTTCAGAAATATTGCAAAGAAGAGAATATCACAAATTATACAATAACTACAGGACAGCCGAGAGGAAATGGTCAAGTTGAAAGAGTGCACCAGATAATTATTGCTGTACTGAGCAAACTTACCACTGATGATCCCATGAAGTGGTACCGCCGAGTACCCAATGTCCAGCGCTGTTTGAATGGTACTTATCAACGTAGCATCGGAATGACGCCATTTGAGTTGATGTTTGGCGCTAAAATGCGAGACAAAGGCGACGACTTACAAAGAATAATAGAACAAGAAAATATAGAATATTACAATGAAAAGCGACAAGAACTTCGAGAAAAGGCGAAAGAATCACTACAGAAAATACAAGAAGAAAACATAAGAAATTATAACCGGAAGAGAAAAGAAGCTAATTTGTATAAGACTGGCGATTTAGTAGCTATCAAGAAGACTCAATTTTCACAAGGCGCCAAATTGTACCCTAAATACCTTGGCCCTTATGAAATCATGAAAAGTAAAGGAAACGATAGATACATCGTGAAGAAAATCGGAAACAGCGAAGGTCCCATCAATACGACGAGTTCTGCTGATTTTATGAAACCTTGGATTTCTCCAGAAGAGGATTCATCTGGGACAGATGAATGAACAGGACGGCCGTGTCGAATATTAGTTTTAGATTTAATTTTTGTTAATAATGGTATCCCCTAATGTCTATCTTATGTCACTGTCAAAAACGTCCCGAACAGTCAGTTAAGAAAGTGGTTGATTGCTAAGATGTTTACGACGATTTGTTATGCAAGTTAAAATTAATAAAAGGCGTTAAAAGTCAGTGTATTTGTTCTGGACAAGTGGTACACATCCCACATATATGTTATTTTGTTTTAAGTTTTCCCCATAATTCAATAAGACAAGAAAAATGGAGACGTATTATAGCACGTGAAAGAGAAGATGAAATGATTAAACCTAATAATTCTACTGAAGTTTGTTAATAGCATTATAAAAAGACGTTATTTATGTTACTAAAAAAGGATTAAATAAATAAAAACAGCCGTGCCAAATATATTACAAGTAAAGGAGATATTATATTGATAATGCTTAAATACTTTGTATTCTTAATACTGTTACGAGCCGGGGTTCTACGGAATGGAAAATGCCGATCAAACTACCACAAAACACTTTATTTATTACACCACTAATTTACACTTCACTATAAAGCTTCACTAAACACTTTTAATCGCACTTGAAGTCGCAGGTATAACTCGTATTATCGCTCTGGAAATACTGATGATCCGCCACCGAAGTGCTCCGCCTTTATAGTGCGGTCATTACTCTAGATTACTCTGGAATTTTCACGGAAGAAATATCGCGAACATTCCACACCTTCGAGATGCTTCTAGATAACACGTTGCATAGAAGTACCTTGACAGAACATTCCCGAAAGACGTTACGTAGTAGTACTGCGATTTGCTACTAGATGGCGCTGAGTTTGGTAGTCTTATTACTCGCTACGAGATGGCGTTACACTGCCCCCTCCTAAGACATGCTCGTCCCGAGCATTGTCAGGCCCATAATATCGCGCCAATCGATCCACATGAACTATCTTTGGCGCACTTCTTGGACTCTTCCGTATTCGGTAAGTGACATCGTTAATCTTGGTCACAACTCGGTATGGTCCATCCCATTTAGCTTGCAGCTTAGGAGACTTCCCTTTACTGCGGACTGGGTTATGTAACCACACTAACGAACCTTCATCGAAGCTCTTATTGTTTGTCTTTCGGTCGTAACGGGTCTTCATCTTTTCAGACATTTGTTGACCTGATTGTCTGACATGCTCATAAATGTCATTCATCCTGCTGCGCAAGTCATTCGCATAATCGGTGATATTGCGTGGAGCGTCAGGTGGTATACCGGTTATTAAGTCGGCAGGCAACCGTAATTCTCATCCAAAGTTCGCATAAGCTGGTGTCACTGACGTGCTTTCGTGAACCGCACTTCGGTAAGACAAAAGAAACGGTTGGATGTGCTTGTCCCAATCTTTTTGCCTGCTTTCCACAACTTTTGCCAGATATCTCTCCAATGTCTGATTAAATCGCTCCACCATTCCATCTGACTGCGGGTGGTAAGAGGTCGTTCTGGTTTTGTGAGTACCCATGACCCGACACATTTCCTGGAACACCTGAGATTCAAAATTTCTTCCTTGATCGCTATGGATTTCTAGAGGCACCCCGAAACGACAGAAGACTTCGTGAACTAATTTATCTGCAACCGTAGTAGCTTCTTGATTAGGTATAGCGAAGACTTCTGGCCACTTCGTGAAATAATCCATCACAACCATGAAGTACTTGCTTCCGCTTTCACTTTCAGGAAACGGTCCCGCAACATCTAGGGCTATCCTTTCCCATGGTGCCCCAACGGTATACAGTTTCAGGATCCAGTAAAACCGCTCACGTATCTTCAACAGAGTCCTTTTTACTCCCATATGGCCCCCTGAACATCCATTATGGTAGAGCTGTAGCACATCTGGGACCTTAACTTTAGGGACGACCATTTGCAAATGACAGCTGTCTCCTCGAGCATTTTCCCATTTGCGGCACAAGACTCCATCCTGAATAACTAAACTGTCCCATTGCGCCCAATAACTTTTGTGATTGAACTCATTGAAGCGACGTCACTCCACATGGGTTTAGGAGCACTTGCTTTAATCCACTCAAATATTGGCTTGATGTCTGCGTCGTCCTGTTAAACATGTTGTAGGCTTTCTTTCCATTCGTCGCTCAGATCCGTTTTAAGCATCTTCACAGGTATGGCTTCCTTTATATCCTGTTTGGCACAGTGCTTACAGTCTTCAGGGCAAGGTCTTCTTGACAATGCGTCTGCGTTGCCATGGGATCTCCCACTGCGATGTTCGATTACAAAGTCATATTCCTGTAATAGCTCAATCCATCTGGCGACTTGTCCTTCTGGATTCTTGAATTGTAATAGCCACTTCAATGCAGCATGGTCGGTACGTATAAGGAATTTTCGCCCTAGTAAATATTTGCTGAAATGCTGCAATGTCTTCACCACGGCGAGTAATTCTCTCCTCGTGACGCAATAATTCCTTTCAGGTTTCGATAAGGATTTGCTGAAGTAGGCTATAACTACCTCTCGATCTCCTTTCCGTTGAGATAACACACCTCCGAGTCCGATATCACTTGCGTCTGTGTCAACTATAAATTCATTTTCCGCATCAGGATAACCCAAAATAGGTGTATTGCACAGACGATTCTTTAGCTCCTGGAATGCGATGCCGCAGCCTCCGTCCCAGCAGAATTGTCGCTTTTCCTCCGTGAGCTTGTGTAAGGGCTTGGCAATATCCGCAAAGTTCTGGACGAATCGCCGGTAGTATGAGCACAAACCCAAAAATGCTTTGACCTGCGTCTTATCCTTTGGAACCGGCCAATCCTTGACGGCGATGATTTTCTCTGGATCCGTGCGGATACCATCTTCAGACACTACGTAGCCTAGGAAACTTACTTGCCGTTTGAGGAATGAGCACTTCTTCGGGCTGAGCTTCAGGTTCGCGCTTCGGATCTTTACAAGCACGCGTTCCAGGTTTTGAAGATGCTCTTCTAACGTACGGCCCACGATGATAATGTCATCTAGATAGACAAGACAGGCGTCCCCAGTCAATCCGGCGAGTACAATTTCCATTAATCTTTCTAAAGTAGCCGGGGCGTTGCATACCAAATGGCATAACTTTAAACTGCCACAAACCCTTTCCTGTGGAAAATGCAGTCTTCTCTTTATCCTTCGGATCGATTTCAACTTGCCAGTAGCCACTTTTCAGGTCTAGCGTGCTAAACCGCTAAACCACTTCACCCCTGTCAGCATGTCCAACGTGTCATCGATCCTTGGTAAAGGGTAGCTGTCCTTTTTCGTAACGTCGTTCAGACGACGATAGTCGACACAAAACCGCATACTGCCATCTTTCTTCCTCACCAGCACTACAGGTGAGCACCATGGACTTGACGATGGTTCTATCACACCATCTTTTACCATTCCTTCAATCATGGTCTCAACTTCCTTTTCTCGTGCTACTGGCAGTCTCCTTGGTCGCTGACGGATGGGTGCCTCATTTCCTGTATTGATTTTATGCTGAACCAATCCAGTCTTCCCAATGTCAGCATCACTCGAAGAGAAAATATCGGCGTACTTGAGTAACATCTTCTTAGCCTTGTCCATTTCATTCTTCGTTAAGATGTTACGACAGTCTTCTAAAAGCGTCAACACGTTGTTTCTAGCGTTCTTGTTGACGATGTTCCCAGTACTCAACTCTTGGCATCGGCGCATCCAATCTACTTCTTCGCAAGTGCCAATCAATGTGCTCTTTTCTATCACGTGTTCCTTATCACTAAGGTTCAGCACACGTACCACTGAGGCTTAATTGGCTCTTACCAGAGTTCGGGCCATTTTCCATGGATGTTCATTGTATATCCCTTCTATGAGTACACATCGATGTGTTCGCCCAGAATTCTGAGGGAGACTAACTGGTACAGTCGTTTCTGATCTGGCAGGAAGCACGACCTTCTTCAAGCTGTACACTTTTCCTGATAACGCTCCTTCCATGAAAAGTTCCTCTTGACCACATTTCATCGCTCCTTGCTTGACGTCGATCTCACAAGAGTTCTTCCTCATAAAGTCTAAGCCCAGTATGCAGTCGTCCATTATGTCAGCCACGATGACATTATGCAGGTAAATTCCATTGCCCAACTTTAACTGCATCTCTTTCTCTCCTCGGACGGGTATGCGCTGACCCGTGGCCGTTACCAAGTTGATGCGGTCACGGTTTGCAGAGTCCCCAAGGAACCGATTTGCAAGTCGGGAACTGACAACCGTGCGAGATGCTCCAGTATCTATTGTCAGCTTGCATGGTGTTCCATTTACCTCGCCCTTGATGATCAGGCTGTTCCCATCCTGGGTTTGTGAGATCGAAACCCTTGGGGCTCTTCCAACATCAGCCAGCACCCGCCCCGCAGTCCTGGCATTTATTCGTTTCCCTGCTGTTGCTGGGCGGTGACGTTAGCCACCTTATCCTCTTGGGAACGACTTTCTTCTCTTTCAGCAGTCCGCTTTGGGCAACTGGATCGAAGGTGGCCCTTCTCACCACATGTGTAGCACCTAGGGCTATACCTCGTGAAACGGTCGCGAGCCGGTGATGCTACAACTTCCCTGACGCGGTGAGATCGATGATCTTTCCGTACGGCTTCGACCTCCAAAGCATGAGCCAAGGCGTCTTTGAGAGTCTCATGGTGCCCGAGCCTCACAGCAGCCCTGACTTCCAGGTCGTGGATGCCGTCGATGAATGCTTGCACCAGATTCCCATTGATGAGCGCAGGTACCGACTGGTATGCTTTCCGTACCAGCTTCTCTACTTCCAGGGCCCACTGTTGCAAGTTTTCGCCAGTGCGCTGGACACGAGCTGCGCACGATACACGTGTTCCAGGTGAGCGTCACCGTATCTGGCTTCCAAGGCTTCTAGTAGCTGCTCGTAGGATACATCGTCTCCGAGAGCTTCTAGGATGGTTAACGCCTTGTCTCGCAGACCCAATGTAAGCGCAGTCATGGCCTGGGCTTTGCTCCACCCGTTTGCCTTCTTAACGGCCTCAAACTGCTTTTTATAGGCCGACCATGATGATGTCCCATCGAATGGAGGTACTTTAAATCCACGTGCTGAAGGCACAGCAGGTAAGGAAGTCGCATTCCCATCTCCAGCTTTCAGATTTCCCAGCTCTTTCCTCACATATTCTGTAATCTGGTTTTTTACATCTTCTATGCGTGTTTCGGCTTCCGTGATGCGGTTCTCAACATGATGAACTTGATCCTTCATCACATTCATCTCCTTGCCAAAAGTCGCTCGAATATCTTTCATGAGGAGCATCTGTTCCTCCTGGCGGCGTGTCTGTTCCTCCTGGCGGCGTGCCTGCTCCTCCTTGTCGCGCAGCAGCTGTTCTTCCAACCGGCGGGCCTGCTCCTCCTGGCGGCGTGCCTGCTCCTCCTTGTCACGCAGTAGCTGTTCTTCCAACCGGCGGGCCTGCTCCTCCTGGCGGCGTGCCTGCTCCTCCTTGTCCCGCAGCAGCTGTTCTTCCAACCAGCGGGCTTGCTCCTCCTGGTGGCGGGCCTGCTCCTCCTGGCGACGGGCTTGCTCCTGTAGCATCGCCATCAGCGCAGCAAAGTCTGGAGGTGCTGGCGCTGGAGATACCGTGGGCGGGCCTGCTTCCACCGTTGGCTGCTCCTGACCACCCAACCTCTCCGGCGTATTACCTCCGAAGCGCCTGCTGTCCAACTCCTGCTGGCGCTGACCCCTGGTACGGACGCCCTCTGTGTCTTCTTTCGGTAACACCGGCATTGTCCAAATCCCCAATTCTGACACCAATTGTTACGTGCCGGGGTTCTACGGAATGGAAAATGCCGATCAAACTACCACAAAACACTTTATTTATTACACCACTGATTTACACTTCACTATAAAGCTTCACTAAACACTTTTAATCGCACTTGAACTCGCAGGTATAACTCGTATTATCGCTCTGGAAATACTGATGATCCGCCACCGAAGTGCTCCGCCTTTATAGTGCGGTCATTACTCTAGATTACTCTGGAATTTTCACGGAAGAAATATCGCAAACATTCCACACCTTCGAGATGCTTCTAGATAACACGTTGCATAGAAGTACCTTGACAGAACATTCCCGAAAGACGTTACGTAGTAGTACTGCGATTTGCTACTAGATGGCGCTGAGTTTGGTAGTCTTATTACTCGCTACGAGATGGCGTTACAATACCAAATGAGTGACCAAATTAAATCGACTTCATAATACCACCTAGTATTTCAAATATTTCATAAGTATCGTAGGTATGTGTACCTACCCATAAATTTATTTGATTGATTGTTTGTTTTAGGTTACAGGTTGTGTGTGAAAATATAATTGTTGATTTTATTTCGTACTAGCGTTTTTGTAATCTTTGATCTATATAATTTATTTTATACGTTTATTTATACGTGAATAAAACAATGTGAATTTAAGTTTATCTTTCTCATCGTATTTCATTAAAAAAAAGTTTTATATGCAATGTGCTCCACATTCCTTTTATAACCTTAGCGCATGGAATCCGTACCAAGTTCCTATTCCGCTTGCCGAATTTCGAGGGATGCGACAACAGCGCTGTACATTGATGCTTTTGTATTATTTATTATTAATTATTTCTATGTCAACCATCAATGTACAATCTTGTTTATTTTATAGATATATATCTATAATATAATATTTGTAATAATTACCTATATAGTATTCGAGTGCCAAGATTCCGCGTTGTATTTGTACTGAATCCAATATCTATAGTATTTTTGATCTAAGCTCGTAGGTACCCCTTTTCTGTTCGATACCAAGTTCGCATGTTTGTGACTACTTCAGTGGCATGAATGTTTGACCTACGTGCGACTGCTAATCTAGAGGTCATCCCCGGTTCCGGTCAAATACCTATTTGTATGAACTGCAAAACATTGTGAGAAGTTAAGTGTTATTCAAATATTTTTAACAAGTAGGTCTTTCTTTGCATATCAGTTATCTGTTCTTTCTTACCATCATCGAACGTGTTTCGAAGAATCCTGCCAATTTTCAGTTGGTCGTTGTAACCTTGGATGTTGAAATTGACCAAGGTAAATAGCCAATGTGAAAGTTTTTAAATAACAGTATCACCTTATAACGAGTTTCAAGGATGTGAAAGGAAAATCTACCCGCGGTTTTGGCACTAGCACCCACCCACCAAGGTAATGCCTAGTACATCTTTGTCATAACGAAAACTAACGATCAGTAACTGGTTGTTATAAATCTTCGTTTCTTTCTGTATAGTCAGTGACCTATTCACAAGATTCCATCATAGAAAATACCTACCCTTACCAAAGGGAATTTATCTAAAAATCAATTCGTTTACATCAATTAAAATTTTCTTTTATCTGATTGTGGTATCGGAAGAAACTTGGATAATTTAGAATAAATAGAATAAATATTAGGTACCTGAGTTCTCTGACGTTGCAGGTCATGTTCCTACGTTGTTAGATTTGTTGTTGGTACCTACACCAACAGCATATCTGATTCTCTTTATGTTTAAAAGAACGCACATAATGGTATTATGTTAAAAATGTCATAATATTACGCAGTTTTATTACACCAGGACTCCAGCTCCGAAAATTTGTTCGATATAAAGTCATAATAATGGCGCGAGGATGGTGCTCTACATTTTCTTGTCGACAAAGTCACGCCCTGCCTCGCCGGGCTTTTGTTTCTGGAGGGATAGTTGAACAGCCCTATATGAGCATGGGCCAATGGGCACCGAAAGAGTTTGCCTATAAACAATGATATCGTAGAAAATGTCGGCCGAGTGACGGAATTAACACATTTTCAGGGTCTTCAACTGTCTGTTTAAAACAGACACGTTGTTGGCCGTCACGTATATTTCTCTAGCGTATAGATATATACCTACATTTTGAACAATATTACAAAAAAATAAAAATAAACAACGATTAAATACAGTAGTGATGGAACAGACGATATGATCAATAATCATCAACTTCTGCAAAGGTATTTAAGAATGTAATTTCCATGGTTTTTCAACTTTTTGTGACAACACACAACAATATACCTAACAGTAGAAATATTCCCTTTATTCTAGAGACCACCTTCTACAATATAATAAAACTCGTTAATTATAAAGCACTCATTGTGTTGCCACGCTGAGATGGTTCTGTCCTTACAGTATGAGATCACTGCCTCTGCCTTTTATTATTCTCTACATATTTCTGAATATCATTATCCATTCTCTGTATATATAATTTATTAATTATATAGAATATAATAATTTATTGGTAGTTATTCTATTCGTAGACAAGTTATATGCAAGGGTTCTGATTACTACAGTGACACTGACGAAAATATGGGACGTGCAAGCTGGATTTCGGAAAAGCCCTTTCCTTTCCGAAATCCAGCTTGCACATCCCACATGCATGGATCAGGTCTTCTCTTTACGTAGCAAAGCCAAAAATTTCCAGCAAAATAAAACAGAAGGTCTACTGTGCGTTCATAGACGTTGAGAAGACCTATGATATAGTGGTGCGTAGTAAATTGTGGTCAGCGCTGTCCATGTATGGTCCAGTGAGCAGCAATCTGATTGACTGCAATCACTATATATATATATGAGGGTTCCAGTGCTTGTGTCCGGACAGAGGGACTTACACGGACTGGTTTGGTATCTACCGAGGTGTCAGGCAGGGTTGTGTAGCGTCACTAATGCTGTTTAATCTATACATGGATAACTGTCTGAAAGCGAGTGCGTGTGGTTTAAGAATGGATGAATTTAGCATCAATTGCCTCTTATATGCTGATCATGGTTGCAGGTGATGGTTGATATTGTGATTATAAGACAAAAGTAAACAGACGAAAATATATCGAACTGTGCGATTGTAATTAAAGGAAAAAGACTGGAGCTAGTGAAAGAGTTCGTGTATTTAAGGTCAAGTTTACAAGTGATGGAAGATGTGACGGTGATATTAGAAGAGTTATGGCAGGGAATCAACTTGAACAGTCGGAGGGTTTCTCAGAGGGCTGGCTGTGCATAGAGCAGGTATTATCAAACTTATTTCTTTTACCACCGGGTCAATTATTTTTTAGCGCCCCCCATTTTTTTATACTCTCTGATAGGGATAGGGTCTTTTTATCTACTGATAGGGCCGTGGGTCTTCCGACCCACCACTCACACGAAAGGCCCCCTAGGAGTCCGACGACCCTTATATGTTTCGAGGGCGTCGCTTCCTCTGTTGATTAGTCTAGGAACCCCGTGAAGAACTTGAAAGAGTGGCCCTTAGCCGGGCAACAGTCGCTTACTAGTTTCAGCTATTCGGGCGCCTGGTTATGTACAAAACGTATGTTGAGAATTTTTAGTTTTTATACTAACATACGGGACAGATACGTAATAATAAACAAATTAAGTACGAGTATCTAACCATAACAAATTAGAAAGTTGCGCACTTGAGGTGCGCACCAAAAACGTGACACGATTTTCATTACTTGTTAGTAGGTTGTACCCCTCGGATTTTTCTCATAACGGGCGCCTTATATATGAAAATCGATTCTTAAGGAGTAAACTCCAATAATATAATTTCTCGATGCCTACCTCTATCTGCTTTGCTTTTACAAGACACCTGACTGACTATGAAGGTTCTTAGAACATCTATGCCATTCTATGCAGTGATGATCACGTTGATCCTTTAGTATCACCTTTAGTAGGTGGTTTCCATCAAAGATTTCATCAGATAACGCAAGATACGCAACTGACATGAGTTGCGTACTACCTATTTTGTATCTCAGAATTTACGATACACTTTTGAACATTATGTGCGTACTCTGGAATGAAATACCATACATACGGTCACACCTCTTTCCCATTGGGGTAGGCAGAAACTATGGAATTCCACTTGCTACGATCCCGGCATACTTTTTTTTAGCTTCTTCCACTTTCATAACTATTTTTATGCTCTTCGGTTATCAGGCGCGGATCCAGACCTTAAAAAAGGTTGTAGGAATGGCCAGTCGAACATCGCTTGTGATCGATATAATGCATTAAGTACTACAAAGAAATTGTTTACAAAATAAATGACGCTTTGACCAAGATTTTGTTTAGTGTACAGTTTAACGTACCAAAAACCCTGGTGTTATAGTGTTAACATTTTAATGTAACAATACTTTTTTAAACTAGATAATTTCCAAAATCCAGAATTTACCTAAATATGTGACGTCATTTTCTCAATGAAGGTGGTGCCCATACGGCCCACCAAGGTGGATCCGCGCATGTCGGTTATGGGTACTCTTGACCTGGCCTTTGGTCAAAACATCTCCGATTTGGTCGAAGTACGTTCGCCTAGGTCGACCCTTACCAGTCTGTCCATCCACGCCCGCCCTATCTGTTTCGTCAATCTTCTTTTATCCATCCTTTCAACGTGCCGTGGCCGTGTCGCGCCAGTCCATACCATGCTTGCGAAGGAGGCGATCGAGACAGAGAGGGAGCGTACCCTCCCCGCTGAGTTCCGAAGTCAGAGGCCAGGGCGCCGCAGACTTATCTACGCTCAGAACTATCGACCTCGGGGCCTTAGGACGGCGGGCTAGCTACCCGTCATCCTTACAGAAGCAGGCTATAAGGGCACGCAGATTCACCCACAGACGCGGGATATAACCCGACCCAACCCCAGACAGAGGCTACATAGGTGGCTAAAGTCCGCCGGCGCAACGGGCACTTCGGAGTGCGTACATGGGGCGCCCGGCAATGGACTTGGGGGCAGCCGCGGCCTTGCGCTTAAAAAAATATCCTTTCATGCTTCTTCTGCCGCACCCAACATTCACTACCGTACATAAGTGTAGGGACAAGCTTTACTCTATGGCAGTCTTTCTCTAAGTGGGCGATACCGCCCCATTGTGGGCGTTGGAGACCTCGAGGAGGGCTCTAAGGGGCCCAGAAATAAATAGGGGGTGGGGTCGTGGTTTAGGGGGGGCGATGGTTGAATTGTAATTTCGTTTACTTTATATTTTAAAATTCGCTAAAATTAAAACCTTACTACTCAATATCGAATAACCGTTTGACTGTCGGCACCTTTAAGTTTCCTAGGAAAACGGAAGGAAATGGTCGGTCAACAGCAAGGTCACGAAAAAAGCTCAAAAAATATCAAACCGACCGACGTGTGAAGGGTTAAGGAGTAAACTCCAGTCGTGCGTCGGAGCTGACACACACACTTTTTTTATTTTATATATAAATCTATGGAGGTAGGTAACAAATACCAGACCACATTCCCAACTAATAAAATCTGATGTCAAATCTTGAGAGTACGCTTCAGTTTGGAAGTGAGCCAGATAAACACGATAAAAGTTGCAATAAATGTAGAATATTAAATTAAAATCTCGTCACTCCTTTACTTTCTCGATGGTACTAAAGCAGGCCTCCGTCACTCCATGTACTTACGCGCTATAATTACCTACCGCCCGGGCGGCGGGCCGTTTGAGGACCAAATTCAGTGCGGTTTTCGCAAGCGAAGCGCACGCACGTTGTTCAATTTTAATAGTTACATTCGTTCGTACGCGTACCTATGATGCCGTCCGGTGCCTTATGTGCTGTAGATGGGTGCAAATCAAGTAAAAGAAGGGATAAACACTTAGAATTTTTCCAATTACCTGTCAATGACGAAAGGTAAGAACAATTGGTACAAAGGTAAGAATAAAAAACTATTACTTACTATTTTTTGTCGTTTAAAAATTATTTTTAATAGGTTTTAATACTAAGCATTAGCTTGCCTTTCAGACACAGATTTACATATTTTTGTTACATAGAAACGTTATACTTTATTTTAACAACGTTTAAAAAGCTATTTTGATTAGAATAAAATTGTGATAATATTTGACGGACAGTCACGCAAATACCTACCTACGAAACTTCCAACACAAATCGCGCCACAAGAGGCAGCCCTGCGATTGCTGTGGGAACGCGCGGTGCGAAGCAATCACAACTGTAAGCTTGAGCATTTCGGCACATTTTAGCATGCAGTGGTTGCTGACGCGACGGAGTAGGCTATTATAGCAGTAGGTATTGGAAATTTTCTACTGAGTGAAGTATCTGTTACTTAGTAACTATTTAGTAATCTGTGACTAAAGCAGGCCAGAAGGACTGCTGTGGGGGTTTTAGCCCACGCACCCCTTCACTCACCGATGCTGCATAAAACCCGACCCTCAAAGATGCGGGATAATAGACAATCCGACACCTGACAGAAGATGCAGGGGAGGCCAAAGTCCGCCGTTGCCATAGGGTAATTCTCCGAGGGGCGCCCGTGGTCCTTGGCCACGTATCTTAAAAATGGGGGACAAAAGCAAGTAAATATCAGAAATCTGTTATTTTGGGCCTACTGTTCTATGCCAAGACAAATATTATTGTCATGTCGGGTCTAGACTACGCAGGCTCTACAACCTGTCTATCGATTTCTCCCAACCGACACTCCATGCTCACTAATCATTTTTATCTGTGTTAACGCATATTCTGAGAAATTTTCCGTTGTTAAATCACAACTCATGTTTGGCAGTCTATTTAGGCAGGTTATTGGGGTCTGGCATGGGTGCCGTGATTTCTATTGTTATTCCAAAGAAAATATCAAAAACTGAGGCTTTATAAGATGAGGTAAGTAAGGTACCATTTTATTCATCTTTGTAACCTGATATCTTCAGAACTAACGCAACTGACACTTCATACTTACTGACCATTCACACCTGTGTTGGAAACATGCTCCGAGAAATTTACAACCTTTATAACGTGACGTATGTCTGTCAGTCAGGGGCTCCAAGTCTATAACGGAATTTCTGATCGCTTTTTTCATGGTTTCTTTCCGCCTGGCTCGGTAGTGCTGAAATACTTACCGCCAGGCGAAATACCTATTTACGCATAAATTTTTGGGACAATGTTGACAGCCTGCTGAGCATGTCCTAGTGGTGCCAAATGTCTTTGGAACTCTGGCAGAGACTCTTCTCTCCCTCTCGGCCGGCTCCTTTGTGAGCATTCCACATTCCACTTCCTCCCGTAATTAATCAGCACTGACATTATACATAGTTCGTCATATTTATGAGAACAGTGTCAGAGTTTTACTACCTCGGTGGCACAATGGTACTATGTACGGACTGCCACACTCGAGGTCTCGGGTTCGATTCCCGGGTCTGGTGGATAATGTATAATTCTCTTTAGAATTTTACCCAGATAATTATCCCAGAGTCTGGAACTTGTGCCCGGTAAATGGCAATAGGCTCGCCCCCTATTATATGGGACCTAACATAGCTGGCGAGATGTGGGTGTGTTTGCACACCTCTGCCTACCCCTTCGGGGAAAAAGGCGTGATGCTATGTTATGTTATGTTTTTTATGTGTCAGAGTTTGCAAGTTGCCAATCAGGTTCTGGCAAAAATAAAAGCTCCTGCTTCGCAGCCATAGGCTTGTCTTTTATGTGCAGATCATACAAGGTGTATAATATGCCTCTGTTAAATCTCTCTTGTAAATAGTTGCATATGTAATGAAAGTAATTGGCCTTAGTGTGATGTTTTATAACCTATAAATGGACTACTTAACAGTAAAAGATTTTTTGAATATGAATCAGTTTTTCCTGACATTAGCGTTCAACCAATTTCTCCTTCGCTCTATAATTTATATTCAATACACGATATTCCCACTAATTTGACCCAATTTAATGTGTGTCACATTATTGTATAAGTAGCTAAGAAAAACTAAAGACCTACATACAATGATATTATTAGAACTGAAAATTGAACTAGTCATACTCTGAAATGAAAAATGTTTTTGTCTGTATCATTCTGATAAATAAAACAGTTTGAAGTTGGCAAAGGCATTTTTACAGTCCACAGGAATATATTATCTGATATTTGTATACAAACATTTGAATTAAGATAAGGTTTATAATATTGCTATTGGCCTCAAATCAGCTGTGCCACATTATTTGAACCATTAGAGTTTAGAGTATTTACTATGGTTTAAAATAAGTGCTGATATGATACAATTTCAAATTGGAATCAGTATTTATGTTAAGTTAGTACACCAAACAAAATTCAACTTTAATGAGTGGCATTTTCCAGTACATATGTACTAGATGTTTTAACTTTTGTAGATACTATTTTAACAAATTATTAATATTATTTAATTAATATGGTAGGTTGTGGTTAATTTATAAATATTTATAGTTGCGTGATGAATCATGCTGTTAAAATTTTCAGCAGCTTATATTGTGTCTGCTGATGTCATGCAGCATGCCATCAACTTTAAAGAAACACATTTCAACTGTACCCGACCCGGTTTCACTCCCAGTCAGATTTCAGTAAATAAAATTATTTTTTGAAAATAAATGCTTCATAAAGACTGAAGAATGTATGTAGGTAGGTACCATGTTTCCAGTTTCCACCACAAGTTGGCAGGGTAGATTTTATTTTAAACTTATGTAATGTTTATGGTTTAGATACACTTCTATAAGTATTCCCACAAATATAATTGATATATTTAATAATATATTACACGTAACCTACGAAAAATAATGCGTAGGAGGCATAAATACCTTAATATTATGTGTAATCCAATATGTAGAAGAAAGTCGCAGTCCTATTTACACACGCGTACACTGTCATTCAGGAAATGTAACACACAATCACAATGCAGCACTACACAAAGTTTCACTTAAAATTATATTTTTATGTGAATATATCACATAATGCGCCATTTTCGCAATAAATCCGAAGGACAGCAATCGGCAATCGCTGCCATCTTTTTTGTCAAACTCAAATGTCTAAAAACTAAATATAGCGCTTGGAACGAACTCTGGTGTTATTTTTAGAAAACACAAAAGAACGTGTTTAGGACTGCTAGTGACATCTGTGTGAAAACGACGCAAAGATCCTTTAATTCGGCAAGATACTATACAAGAACCTCAAGGTTAAGACTAAAAATCATAGAGGTCTCTGTTAAATGATTTCCAAATCTTCAATAGATGACGCTGGTGCTTCGACAAACTGGACTTGACTTGACAACGTTTTGACCCGGGAAAAATTAAATAGGTCTTTCAGATTTCATTAGTGTGTAGTGCACATTGTTTTTTGTGTGGTATTCAGTTCCCTGCATTTGCCAAATTCTTATTTAGGGGAAAAACTTTGTTCGTTGAATAATAAATAATTAAATAATAAAATAAATATGTACATACATATAAGTATTTAAATAATAACTCGTTTATTATTTTTCTGTTGCAATTGTCTTTTGGTAAATGCTGGAAGAAGTCACTGACAGCCTAGCCTACATTATGTTTTACATGGTAGTTCAATGCTTTAGCTACAACCTTGAATTTGGGTGAACTTTGTTTGTTCAATAACTCGTGTACTTTTTTATAGTTTTTTTATATCAGGTTCGCTAAATTGACACATCCTGCCTGAGGGTAAGTCGTGACGACGTCTTGCGATGGGCGACTCTCACAGTACACAATACTATAGAGAGTGGTCCTCAAATTGACGCTTAAAGAACCCAGGACACTATCGTTCGGGAGAGAAACGAACGTTTAAAGCTTTCGGTTCTTGCGAATATGCTTTCCACTATGTGAGAGTCGTATCTCTGCCCGGCAAGCGTTGTTCGGGATCGCAATGGAGAGGGTGGGACATGTTGAAGAGTTCTTCAGAACACTCACCGTGGTAAATACGGTAGAATGCGTCCAAGAACACACACGGTTATCAAAAAAATGCACTTTAAAGTTAAATATCTTGCAAACAGACACCTAAATAAAAAAAATGTCTTAGTATCTCCTAATGTTTTAAGAAGACCTACATATCTAATACCTCATACGATGGGGTTGACGCGAGAAAAAAAATCATCCCCACTTTACTTGTAGGGGAGGTAAATTTTTTTATTTTCATAATTATATTTTAGCACTCTGTCGGAATAGTAAATACGGTTCACTATCCATTTGCATAAAAAAATAACTATAAAATATTTTGGCATATGGTAATTTAGACTAATGATATTTATGCATAATTTTTTTATCCATAACAAATTTAGCATATTTGTCTTAATCATAAATAAAATTAGCATAATCATATTTAAGCATAAAATTTATAAGCATAGCTTTATAAAGGCATAAACGTATCAAACTATAATGAATATAGTCATAATCATCTTACGCAGAATAAGTAACTATGTAAAATAATTAAGAGGCGGCTTAGGGGGCCACCCCCGCCGCACCTAAACCTACTTTGACACTATATAATATAGGAAATACTGGTTAAAGTTACTTTTTTATTTTTCATTCATTTCATTAATTTATACCTATTCAATTTTAGTAATATATACTATTAGGCGACTGTACACTATGCCTAAAAATCATTGTGCAAATTATAACTATGCATAAATATATTAGACCTAAATATAATTATTCCACAGTACATATGCTGCTAAAAATCAATTATGACCAAGTATAATTATGCCAAAAAAAGTATGCCAAATTCATTGTGCCAAAACATTTTAGGATTACATATATTATGTTAACGAAAGGTATACCAGTAAATACACATATCCGTGCAAAATTTCATCTTTCTATATAGCACAAACCGTTTGGGATAAAAGCTGTGGATGGACGGACAGACAGACGGACATGACGAAACTATAAGGGTTCCGAAACTTTGCCAGTGCTGTGACTGTGACCTCCTCCAGCACCTGCCAAAAGCAAATTGCAACATAAAGAAAAAATATCGAGTTATTTATTCAACGAACAGAAATATTAAAACCTACCTACTTAGTTAAGTGTATAGTATTCTTATATCTGTATAGTAGTATTAGTATAGTATTTACTGTACTAGTATTACTACTATATTATTACTGTACTATATTACTGTACGTAAACGTACGTAAAGTCGTGTAAACGATAACGGTCAAAGGCTAGTGAAACTAGCACAATCACACAACTTTAAAATTCTCAATAGTTTCTATAAGAAGAATAAAACAGGAAGTGGACCTGGATGTCTCCCGATGGGCAAACTCAGAATGAGATAGACTTCATACTTTCTAACAAACCCAATTTTTTTACAGACGTTAGTATAATCAACAAACTCAACTTTAAAACAAATCACCGTATGGTAAGGGGATCAATCAAATTGCACAAGCCAAAATTAAGCCGCAAACATATCCAAAAAACAAGTCGACCAAACCAGGTGCCACTCCCCATCCCAGAAGACTTATTGATAATACTAAAAGTATACTGAAAGAATACTATACTATCTAAATATACCCTACTAGAAGAAACACTACAGGATATGTCCAGAAAATTGTATACCCTAAAAAATCCCAAAGACAAGATCGGTGAGGAAGCATGGTTGCTTATAAAAAGCAGAAAGACCCTACTTAAAAATAGAAAACAAAATAGAATACAAATTACACAAATAAGTAAAGAAATCAATTTAAAAATTAGAACACATAGAAAACAAAGTAGAATCAACACTATTCAATACCATATTGAGAAATCAGGAGGAGTAAAGAAAGCCTTAAAAGAGCTAAGCGAGAACACCACTTGGATTCCACATATTAGAAACAAAACATCCGGGAAGAAAGAAACTAAGCGACCTGAAATTACAGAAATAGCAACAATGTTTTACAACTCCTTATATGATGATGATTGTCACACCAACACTTTCTACCTACCAGAACTCACTGAAGAGCCAGTCCCTGCAATACTAGAAACTGAAGTAAGTAAAGCGGTACTGTCCCATAATAACTACAAGGCTCCAGGAGATGATGGAATAGTAAATGAAGTTCTATAAGGATGCCTGGAACACATTATAACAACAGTTACTAATTTATTTAATGACATACTCACCAAAGAGATAATACCAAAACAATGGACATCCTCAACCATCATATTACTCCATAAAAAGGAGACAAAGGCGAAATCAACAATTACAGACCGATCAGTTTAATACCCAATCTATATAAAGTATTCTCAAAGGTTATATTGGACAGAATTAGTTCAGTACTAGATGAAAATCAGCCTAGAGAACAAGCAGGATTCCGAAGAGATTTTTCAACAATGGACCATATCCATGTCATAAAACAAGTCATAGAAAAAAGTAACGAGTATGGAAAAGTGTACTATCTGGCATACGTAGATTACAACAAGGCATTAGACTCGCTAAAACATAAATACATATGGGAAGCTCTACACTCTCAAGGAGTTAACCCAAAATATATCAGAATGATTAAAAACATATATAGAGAGTCAACAGCCAAAGTACAGACTGAAAGAAAAGGATCAGAGTTCAAAATCAAAAGAGGTGTGCGCCAAGGGGACCCTCTATCACCGAAGCTGTTCTCGGCAGTACTAGAGCTTGTTTTCAGAAAGATGGACTGGGAGACATTTGGTATTAATATAAACAGTGAAAAACTCAACCACATAAGATTTGCAGACGATCTCATTTTGATTAGTGAAAACCAAGAAGGATTAAAAACAATGTAAACCCAATTAGAGAGAGAAAGCCAAATTGTGGGTCTGACGATGAACACAGAAAAAACAAAACTAATGACTAACCATGTAAAAATACCAATATCCCTAAATTCAAAGCAAATCGACCAATACACCTACTTGGGACAAATTATCTCACCAGAAAACCAAATGCAGAAGGAGATAGACATTAGAATAAGCAGTGCTTGGAAAAGATACTGGTCCCTTAAAGAAATCATGAAGAACCCTCGTCTACCAATGAAGAGCAAGACTACGGTTTTTAACTCATGCATACTACCATGTTTGACCTATGGATGCCAGACCTGGGCGCTTACTGATAAACAAAGCGAGGCACTTGGTGTGTGTCAGCGAAGGATGGAGAGAAGCATACTATACATCAATATACGGGACAAGATTAGGCTATCGAGTATAAGGAGAAAGAGAAAGAGACTAAAGTTACAGATGTCACATATACAATGAGAAGACTTAAATGGAAATGGGCAGGCCATATGATAAGAGACAGGCGAAATAAATGGTCCAAAGTTGTCACTATGTGGTACCCTCGTGATGGGAAGAGAAAACCTGGAAGACAAAAAATGAGATGGGAAGATGAAATTAAAACAAATACTGGGATAACATGGCGCAGAAAAACCAGAAACCGAAAATAATGGCGAACCCTAGGGGAGGCCTATGCCAAGGGCAAGCTGATACCGATGTCTTGAAATAGAAAAATAATAATAATAAAGTAATGTAATATTGTAATATCTTTAATTAATAGTTATTTAGTCATTTCAAAGTTTAAATCATACACAACTAAAATGAATGCTAAACTCTTAAATGTTATGTATGAATATTTATTTGAAAAGAAATTTGTTAATTAATGTTAAGGGCCCAGATCGTGAAAATCACCGAAAAGAGTGTTACGATTTTTCATATTTAACCTATTTACATATGATTAATAACAACGATAATTTGTATATATTAAAATGAAAGACCAAAAATGATGTTAGTGCTAATTTTAACTCTTAAAACCCTGTAGTTGTTATATAATAAACGTCAACAAACGCACAAAATTGAGAAAAAAATCAAAAACCTGCCTTCGTATTTTTCAGATTTAACCCAATAAATCAACACAAATTGATAAAAAGAAACACTTTTTGAACACTGAAAAAGCCAATAAATATAACCATGTACTTTTTTTTGTACCTTTACAAACAAAGACTTCCCCTTTTAAAGCCCTAAAATCTAGATATGTTTTACGTAAATTCTCCATAGAAAAATGTATGCAAATTCAAACGCGTCCCGATAGAACGATCGTCGCAACTAATCGCCAGTGCGCCATAGAATTTCAAAGTGACTCCACGCGTGTCGGATGCTACAGCAAAATTACGTGTTGTGAATTTGTGTTTTTTGTGAAAAACTGTAAGTACAATATTTTTATAACTAATTTACTTTCAGTAAATAGAAAGTACCGATATAATGAAAGTCTGAAAGAAAACCATGATGGAACTAGATATAAATCGTAAGAAATACAAAATTATTTACTTTGTTGCGTAGGTCATTTTATGAACCTTGTAAAGTAGGTATCAATTCAGGCTTGAAACAATCAAAGCCCTGCCCACCTTATTTTCTCTAGATATGAACTGGCGGGGTATATAGTTCTCTGCACGACATACATAGATTTTTCAACATGATAAAGGCAATAGGTATCATAAACGTAATTGGTAATCGAGGGTCTCTTTTCGCAGGATAATTTGCTGAGTGCCATGCCAGCGAAAAGAAAATTTAGTACGCATTATAAAAACGTGAAAGCCAAAAGATCTCGGAATAAAATGTAAGTTCCTCCCTACTTATTTATTTACCTGCCTACTTGACTACGTCTTGTCCTAAATACCTAGAAAAAATTTACTAGATTTGTGTTAGTGTCAAGTAAAAATCCTAGTTTTATTACTTTTATTTGTGTGTATGCTTATCATGTCTTAGTAGTAATAATAATATAATCTATTTGAATTTTGAACAGGGTAGGTACATTACAAAGCAAATAGGTACAATGATTTAGATCGCCTGATTCAGACATATACCTACAACAGCATGTAAATATTGATTTGACATGTAATTAGATAGGTACACAATTAGGTATGTCAGTCTAAGAAGAAAAATTACAATGTCCAGTAGGTAATAATTACGTAATTTCAATATCTATATAAGTAATAAAGTCAATTTCTATAGGAACAATTTTCATAATAATAAATTTTATTACATAATATAGTATTAGTTTTCATATATTTATGTATTTCAAAGCAATGAGTTTGCTTACACTATTATTAGTTACAGTATTATTAGTTTTCATGTTCATCATGTCTAAATATGTGGAAGTGGAAGTAGGTATGTTTCCTATCAGAAATTGCACGGGCGCGCGCGCGCCGTGCCTGGCGTAGGGTTGTACAAAAATTACAAAATAAATAAAAAGTGGATATTGATGAATAATATTTCCAGTACTGAAAATGAAGAAAACCTTCAGGCCGAGACTCCGAGCAACACTGCTACGCGCTGTATAGAGGTAAGTTGTTATACGTAATTCTTGTAGACTTGTTACATAAATAAACAAACTAGCTAGTGATGGGCGAAGACAAAATCTCAGTACCTACAGTTTTTTTTTGCAATATTTATTATTTTCATTGTGAGACAAACACATACTTCTCAATTACTTTCTCAAAAGAAAATTCACGTTCAAATCTCGTATTTTACAAAAATCAAGAATTCTTTTTGTAAAATATTATCTTTTACGCGACTGGTGTACGTATGTATGTATGTATACTAAGTAATATATCTTTGTGGCACGATAAGTTCAAAATTATTGAACCGATTTTAATGTTTTTAGTATCATTAGAATTGTCTTCTAAGCCCGAGTGACATAGAATAAGTGACGCCATAAAAAACCAATACGTATAGCGTAAAGGAAATTTATAATTTCTGTTCATCACGAACATAATATTGTATGAATTCTTTTGCACTTTTATATTTGTCTTCGTCAGTTATGAATATAAATAAATAAACAATAAAAATGTTAAAACCCGACAGATTAAAAAATGAAAATGTGTAATAAAAATAAATAACAACACCATTGTAATATAGCGTATTTAGCAGTCGGGGCCTATTTCTAAAGAAATATTTAGCTAGTCAGGAATATCTTCGAGCCTGTGAGGATTTCAATGGGTCTCAACTGTTGAATTCGATTTATTACAATAGTGTTCTTATTTATTTTTATGTAACATAATTCAAGACCGTAGACTTGTTTTCTTTTTACCTTTTGAGTTTTTATGCATATAGTCGGATTTATTAAATTTATGACGTGATAACGTCTTATAAATCGATGAACACCGGCAACACGCACAAAAAAGTGTCACATTATGTCACGCTAGGGTCAAGCGAGAGCGCAGTACAAGCGATGGAGAATAATATTATGACGTTATCCGATAAAATTATCGTCCTAAACCGACTTTACAAGCAACCAGTTTTTTATTATGTTTATTTATTCACTTTCATAATTGACGAAGACTGATAAAAACGTTTAAGATTTTGATCTAGTGTTCTGTGTTTCAAAGATGTATTCTAAGGGAGTTCTTAGCTATGTTTGAAGAAATTTGGCCCATACCTTTTGAATTATTTTTTATAATAAAAATCAAGCCATTATCTTTCTTTACAGGAACTAGTTATTGACAACCGTCAAGAGGGAAAGGTGGATGAAGTGGAAGTTGGGCGTAGAGTAGTGGATATTTCTTTTTTTTTTAAAGCTCTTCAGGCCATAGTGGACCACGGTCCAATGGATTGTAAGTTAAGTTACCTCAGTATAATAGGTGAAGTAAAAGTTGGTCTGGACTCAAAACTCATCATAAAATGTAGTATGTGTAATATGAAATTTACTGTGTGTTTGGTTGAAAAGAAAGAAGATAGCATGGAAGTGAATCATCAAATTGTGTCTGGTATCATATCATCTGGTGGGAGCTACTCTCAGTTAAAAACATTAAGTGCCGCAGTAGCCCTACCAATCATGTCACCTTCATTGTACAATGAAATTAATAATACGGTTTGCGATTGGTGGGAAAAGACAGCAGCACATTCCATGGCAGAAGCTGTCAAGGAAGAAGCGGAGTACGCAGTGTCTATAGGTAGTGTTGATAAAAATGGTACACCATTAATATCTGTTGCTGTTGACGGTTGTTGGAGCAAGAGATCTTATGGTAAGAATTTTTCCGCCTTATCCGGCGCAGCTGCGATAATTGGCATTAAAACTAATAAAGTATTGTTTTTTGGAGTTAAAAATAAATACTGCGTAGTCTGTGCACGAGCCGCAAAGAACAACAGTCAGCCCCCGGAACACCATTGTTTCAAGAATTATTCAGGATCATCTACCGGGATGGAATCGACCATAATAGTTGAGGGGTTTAAACGTTCCTTTGTTGATCACGGTGTAATTTATAATAAATTTGTAGCAGACGGCGATTCCAGTACTTATAAAAAAATATTAGATTCGCGTCCGTACGATAATTTAATAGTAGAGAAAATTGAATGCAAAAATCATCTTTTACGAAACTACTGCAATAGCTTGGAGAAATTGTCGAAAGACACTAAGTATCCTTGCGAGTTGCGGAAATTCCTAAAAGAAAGGTATTTGCGTTTAAGAACGGGTGTAAATGCGCGATTAAATATTGGGGGGATCAAAATCAGTCACTCGAAGAAAAAATAAAAAATCTTAGTGAAGATATTCTAAATGGTCCACAACACGTATTTGGTAATCACCAACATTGCAAGGAGTATTTTTGTAGACCTGACACTCGTCGAATAGAACCTGTTGGGTTACTTCCAGCAATTGTTGGATGCGGATTAATGGATGCAGTAGAAATTTTAAGTAAAAGACTGTCATATCATTCTAGAAGTTTAATTCATAATTGCACAAGTAATATAGTTGAAAGTTTTAACGGAGTAATTGCCAAATTAGTTGGGGGTAAGCGTGTAAATTATTCTTCCCGTGGTTCTTATGCGGGCCGATGCGCAGCTGCTGTTGTGTCTTTTAATACGGGATCGATTCATAGTAAAACTCATGAAGTCATATTTAAATCTAGTCCTAATCCTTTGATCGCGAAAGTGGAAAATAGTAATCGTAGACACCGTTTAATTGCTAAACCTAAATTAAGATTGAAAAAAAGCCACAGCGCTGTATCGAAAGACGCTCACTATGGACCAAACTGCGAAAAACCTGATCTGAGTCCAGAATTATATGAGAAAGCCAAGTCATCTTTTTTAGTTGATTTAAAGTTGTCTTGTGCTGAAAGAGAGGAGCTTGAAAGGTCGACCCATTTGCAAAGAAGTAGTGCTGAGTGGATGAGTACAAGGAGAAAATTACTAACCTCATCATCGTTCGGGGAAGTTTGTAAAAAACGAGAGAGCACAAGTTGTGCTGCTCTTGTTTGTAAAATCGTTTATGGTAGTAATATCTCCAGTTTGCCTGCTGTACGGTACGGTATCGAAAACGAAGAAACTGCAATTAGACAGTTAGAAATTCAAGAGAATATTAGTATACAAGGTTGCGGTTTGTTCGTCGACGATCAATATGAATTTCTTGGTACTACACCAGATGGCATTTATGCAAACGGTTTAATTGAAATTAAGTGCCCACATTCTTTAGCTGGCATGACTCTTGATGAAGCAATGGCCAAACATACCTTTTGGGTTAAGGACAAGGCTTCCAAGGGTTATGTCATAAATAAAAATCATTACTGACACTGATAACTAAAAGAAACGTTTGCATGCTTGGCATCTGGTTTGGTGCTACTGTACCTATGAAAGTTTATATTATAGAAAAGGACGACAAATTTTGGAAGGAGAAAATGGAGATGAAATTAGTTAGATTTTATTACGATTGCCTCCTTCCAGAATTAGTTGATCCTCGGCAGTCACGAAGCATGCCTATTCGTGACCCGCCCAATGTCATAGAGGCTATGAAAGAGAGGAAAGAAAGAGCTTTACGTGTTTTGAAAGAGAAGAACGTCTAATGATTTTGAAAGAGACTGAGGTAACTTAACTACCCAGCCGGTCGATTCACGTAAACACGCCAGTTCAAAAGTCGTTTTAACTTAGAAACTTAGAAATCGCCTTTTGGTTTTCTGTTTTTAACGCACTTACTTATCTAGTCTTGGATTGTCATAAATCTTCCAATAGCTCAATTTCTATACAATTCCTATACGATTTTGAAGAGTTACCTGGTGTAAACCCAAGGTCCGATCCTAATGAAATTAAAATGTGACCACACGGGATCACCAGCTTTCAAATAAAAAAAAAAATCATCAAAATCGGTTCAAAAAATACAGCGAATTGAGAATCTTCTTCTTTTTTTAAGTCGGTTAAAAAGTGTGCGAAGTGACATTTTTAAGTCACTACGCTACGGTTTTTATTATGTGAATCGGGCAGCTGGTAACATTTTCATTCTGATAGGTTTTGCAATAGCAATTGATTTTATCATCAAATTAGTAGAAATCAGAATTTGATCAGTAATCATTAAAATGAAAAAAACATTAGAAACTCTTAAACTCATATTTTGTTATTGTTTACTTTCGTTTAATTAAGTATATGAATAATTTATAAATTTCATGTTTGTTTATAACTAATTTTTGTACAACCCTAGCACGCTTTTTAGGTGGCGACTCATATTTTGTTTACTTTTAATTATATGAACCATTTTTATACTTGTGTTTCATTTATTGACAATTTTTTGTACAACCCTAGAAGATTTTTTAGATTGCGAGGTGATCGTAAGCAAAAAGTATTTGAGTTTACGCAATAGGCACATTTACTTGCGTAGATATAAACACTAGCGAGGAAAGGCGTGATGTTATTTCGACCGTACTTCCTACTGAATTTGCAATTATTTTATTGAATGAAAATTTTACGAAATAAGAATAAACTTTGGTAGTAAAATTACAAATAAATACATAGGTACTCGTAGTTGGAATTTTAGGTAAGTAGAATACAAAAAGGTCAGTCCGGACCTGCTCTTGATTGTTTATTATAAATAGAAAATCATAAAAATTGTGTCTCAAACTACTCTTATTTATTTATCTAGTAATTAGGATCATTTTATAACGAAAACTACTCTTGGAATATTTTACAAATAGGCAGTCGTTTATTTCCAATAATTCAACATTTTTGTTTTGCTGTAAATATTCAACTTCAATAACAATAACTCAACGTGGAACGTTTGTCGCAAAACATTTTCAAAATCGCGCTCTCTGGGTCATTCACCCGCCCGTCGGATGATTCGGGCAACAATAGCGCTGCTGTCGCTCAAAATCGACTTTATCCGTGCGCGGTCTGGGCCCTTAAACAGTTACAAAAATTAATAGGATATAATATAATAATACTAATAATATAAATATATATCTGTGGCATTTGGTATACATATGATAACTCTTAAACAATGAGTTTACAGTACAAGCATTTTAAGCTTTAAATTATTTTCTTAAATCGGAATAATGGATTAATGAAACAAATCAATGAAATTATTGTATTTATTAGTATCAGATTTTCACTAACATAAAAATCTAATTAATTAGATCCCAGTCGGCAATAACGCGGAGGATTTTTTAAACGATATTTTGTAATGTAAATATTTTTAGTCTATATTTATGTTTATTTTGTATATTGTAATTCTTATTGTAAATAAATGATTGCAATATTAATTAGTTATTTTATTTGTTAATTAATGGCACTTAACAACATTATACCAAATTAAAAAAAAAAAAAAAAAATTGTACTTATCACGTTTATCTTAGTTATTATAAGTTGAGATCGTATTTTTTTTTGTAATCAATCATACACTACAATTAAGTTTTTAATGAATCAAACATTATTCATCATAATTCTCCTCACTATCACTCATATTTTGACGAGTATTCCTGGACTGGCTGTGTTTTAATGTTTTATAAAAATCGTGATATATGGGGTCTATAAAGTCTAGGAGATCTTGAATATCATTAAACTTTAAAACATCAATAGGAATAGCTTCATTGTATGCCAATGGTATTTCTATATCAGCTAAGGGTACTGATCTACCTCTTCTGTGAATGGAATAGAATCTAAAAGGTTCTTCTAGGCTGAGTGTGTATTTGAAACCCACATCTTGAGATCTTTGATAATTTAGCCAAGAATTACTATTCCATGCAAATGAATTTTTATCATTTGCTATATTTCTTTTTATGAAATGAGTAGTTAACAATTTAGAAAATCCAAAAAAATCTGATTGGCTCATTAATTTCACATTAAAGCGACTACTTGTCATTTTTATACAAGGAGACCCAATCCTGAGGAATGGAGATAGTGCTATTTCTCTTTTTAACAAATCTTTCGATTGCAGCATGATCTGTATCACATTCTAAATGCGTGTGCCCTGGTATAAGAAATTTGTGATCAATCACTTTGAGAGAAATCTTACGTTTTAGAACCAGCTTGAACATAATTGGTTAAATATTGTTTCTATTTTGGCCAGGGCACGTGTCAGAATAAAAAAATAAGTTCTTCCACGTCATCCGATAAATTGTTAATGAAATGCCACAAGCACGATGCTATTTCATCAGCTCCTCTTTGAGCAATTCCTTCGTGCCAAACATAACAGCAAGTACGCTTCGTGGTAATATTTCGGATGGTCAAGTTGAATATCCATAATTTTCTTTTATAAAAGCAAACAGAAGCAGTTAAATTCGGTGTCGCTAAACATTTTTGTAAATCAAAGGCGGCCACTACTACTTTCCCTCCACTAGTATGCTTCTTTCTTTATCAAATCTCTTTGTTTCGTAATGATACGTCGCTTTATTTTGATGAGCTGTTCTTTCTGTTTGAAGTCTCTGTTTTTCTTCATCAGCTACACATGATTTAAGTTTTAGTGACATGGAATCACACGTTTTGCAAGTGTCATTACCGGGCTTCTTAAACTTTAAATTTAAAGATTTAAAAACATTTCTAAATACACTTAGGCTAAGTGGTTTAGTGGAAGGATCGGCCCTGGTGCTCTCAATTTTTTCTTTATAAAGATTGTATAAAACCTGGAGGCTCAAATTATGTTCTAAGTAGCGTTTAGAAGTATGACTTCTAGAATAATGGCTTTCGTAGGCAGGCAAGCTATTTATAAAATCTCTAGCAAAACTTACGTCAGTTTCAGAACGTTTGTGTCCTGGTTGCAATCGAGCAGTTCTCATATCTGTATTAGGTATGATACATGTTGGAGTACTCCGCGTGATTCCGCAAATACTTTAGTAAAACAATTTTTGCAAATATTGCCATCTGCTCCATCAATGTTATAAGTTACTGTTATTTCTCTATTTTTTAAATTTGTACTACGTCATGTCCTTTCTTTAGTTTTAATGGTAATTAATCCTGCCAAATAACGTTTTTGTGAATCCCTACTTGGTAAGTTCCTGTAATCCTCAAAAATATTAAGTAAATTAACTTTTTCAGTTTTAAAGTGACATTTTTCTCGACAATTTACAGATATACGTGGTTGCCAAACATCACTGGACCCTGAACTAAAATCTCCGCAAGTGGGTGAACCAGCGCTTACATTTGGTTGTCTTGATGGACCTGGAATTGATACGTCAGGCTCAGTCACAGCACCTGAAATAAAAATTGGCTCGTATTCCGGGTCCGTAGTCAGTAGTCCTGGATTCTCGTTCTTAGCAGATAATTTTTTTTTTCCCACCAAATTATGGAGTAATGATGGCGATAAATGTTCATTATTTATTTTTGTCGTGTCTTCAATATTATCAGACTGCAAATATAAAAAAACATCGATTAACAGGAAGTCTGACTCGTGCTCCGATCATTACTGAAGTTTTTCTATAAAAGTTATATTTTTTAATACTTACAGCAACAGCATCATCATGTACGGCAGTTAGGTTTGAGAGCTCTGAACCAGTACAAACAGTTTCACTTAAATAATTTACTACATCCGCTACTACATTTTGACAAAATTCTGGGGCTTCTTTAGTTCCAAGTTCCTCAGTAATGATCTGAAATATTAATTTAATGTATTACAGATTGCTCCAAAAATTACTACAATATCTACATTTGCTATCATTATCACACTTATATAATTTGGTAAATAAGGACTTGGGTATCTACTCAATAACACTATGAAACTGTAAAATTGCTGTTTTAAGCTAGCTTAAGTACGTGCTGAATGGAAAGTCCAAAACCTATGATGACATAAAAAGTCTAGTTCAGGCAATTGAAATATAAACCCCTAGTAGTTGCCAGTTTATTACAAGGTTCCACTTCCTTCCAGCTGCTTTCCATCATCAGCTTAGCAACATGAGATAATGACTGAGGATCAAATATCAGAACAGCGTGTTAAAAAATGTGAATACTCTAAGTACCTATAAAAATTAAGGGTTCCCTGACTTGAAGAAAATAGGAGAACCGCGGGAGTCTAATAAAAAAAGAATTTCGGAAATCGGTCTACAAATTGGCCGAGAAACCATACATTAAAAAAAAATACATTCTAACAGTGGAACGCAGTAACTACTTACCTCCTTCTTCTACTTACGTACCCAATAACTTTGAGGCCGCCGTGTGGTGGCCGGCAGAATAGAATAGCCCCAACCCATATCCTCCCGTGGATGTCGTACGAGGCGACTAAGGGAGTGTGTGGAAAGTACTGACCCCGTGTAACTTTTCCACACACAAAAGCGGATGTCCCACCTAACCAACCTAATCAACTAATCCTAAACCAAGAACGACCTCTGTCCTTGCACCAACACAATCTCGCAAACCTTTAACCTAACCAAGCAACTCCTTCCTACTCATCATGACCCCACGAACTTCCCACCAACATAATCTCGCAAACCCTCAACCACCTTATTTACAATTGCCCCAGATACACTTAACTCACTCCTCCACCACATCAACTTTATCGTAAATCAACTAAAACACTCTAACGGCACATAACATCTAAACACTTCACTAACTAAACAATCAACTTGCAAACGGTTCCAGGAGAAGGCGTATACCATAAGCGCCACTCCTGAAACTAAAACCCAATTGACTCATCAAAAAAAAAAAAAAAAAAAATAACTTTGAGGTTACATATACCTACATCCTTTTACAGACAAATTGTCAATTTTGTTACACTGAAAGCAGATAGGTTCTTACGAAAAATTCGAACTTACCTACAGGTACATACCTACACAGTATAATATACAAATAAAAGAATAAACACGAAAAAGTACTTACATGACTAGATCTTGTCTTCTCTGCATCATTTTGATGGAACATTTCAATAATGTTTACAATCCTTGATTTCGCAGCACTCATTATGATTAAAACATAACAACAAGTATACAAAATTATAACTGACAACGCTTAGTTAAAACTAAAACGCTGGGTACCCACCTTTTGCAGTGTTTTAGTTTAATTCAAACGGACCGGTACAAAATTCTGATATGTCCAGTGCAAGTCCACTGTATCGATAACATTAAGATTGACACCAATGTGATAACTGCATTTTATATAAAACGAAGCAAATTATCGAAAAAAATAAAATAAATATGTCTGGTATAAATATGATAAGTGGGACTTATCATATTTTAAGTCAACGTGTTTCAATAAAATGCTAGATCTAAAAATGATAACTACACTTATCTGAAATGGATCATAAAACATTAGTTATTGGCTCTAACAAAGAGATGATATGTTGAAATAACAGAAAATTATCAAATAATTATTTATTTTTTGAAAGTTATCATTATTTGATCAAAGATTTATGGCACGTGTAAGAATAGTGGAGTTATTTCGATTGGATCAAACGAAAATATAGAAAAAATGAGGTCTACTTGTATACTTAACTAAAAACAGCCGATTTTGTAGTATAATATATATATATATATATATATATATATATATATATCATAAGTATACCAAATGCCACAGATATATAATATTTGTTATGATAATATTTTATTTCAGTAATAAAGGCTATTTGAATTTGAATTTGAATTTGAATATTACTGTACTAGTATAGTATTCTTATATCTGTGGTTAAGTACAATAACGTCTTTTTTTTTTTTTTTTTAGTTTCGTTGCCCAAGTCCGCGGCCGCTCTAACGTCCGTTGCCGGGCGTCTCTGGTTACAAGCAGAACGTATTTCCAGTGGCGCCCGGCGGACTTTGACCACCTCTGTGGTCTCTGCGGGGGTTGGGTCGGGATGAGAATCCCGCGTCGTTGGGGTCGGGTTTTATCCCGCGTCAGTGAGTGAATCTGGTTGCGTGCTATGGGGCAAAGGTCCCGCAGCACGCAACCCTTCTAGCCTGCTTCTGTAAGGACGACGGGTGGCGATCCCGCCGTCCTCAGGCCCCGATCATGGGGGTCGATGGTCTTGGGCGTAGATGAGTCTGCGGCGACCTCGCCGCTGACTACGGAACTCGGCGGGGATGGTACGCTCCCTCTCCCTCTCGGCCGCCTCCTTCGCGAGCACGACTTGCTCGCAGAAGGACACGGCTGCGTTCCACCTAATCCCGCTGGAGACCATGGCTTGAAGCATAGTCTCAAGCGAGAGGGTATCCACGCCCATACCCACTACGAGGTCCCGGCGCTGACTCGCCCACAGTACAATAACGTCTAGACTACTCTAGACAATCAACCTAATGTCAGGTAGGTATACTTAGAGTTTGTTTAATCTAATCTAATTAAAGGCAAGCAACTTTCCAAATCATCTAAAAGGATTGCACGGTAAGATTCTTTTGTTAAACAAACTTTACCGAGACAAAACAATATCACGGTACACTTTCGGTTATTGTGAAGGCGGAGATTGTTGAATCGTGTCGTGTTACGTTGTCGGACCAAAATCCGGGTGACGCCAGTCATATCCTTTTACTTTTTAGCGCAAACGGACAGATGACCCACCTACCTACTTACTTCAAAACAATAATTATCATAATACTTAATCATGCTCAACCAAACCATATATACAATGATTTACACATAGACTTCTATTTGGTATATTATGTAATATTCTACAGATTTATGTAAATGAGGTATAATTTATCATTTATTTTGTAAACACAAGTTTGCGCTTTATCACGCTCAAAGCCAGTACTATGCCTCAAAAACATTGGACTATTATTTTTTACTTTGCTTGACGATTTGTTGTCTCCACTCTACGTGTATCTAACCTATTCCTATCAATAGGATCAAGGTAAAGAACAAAAGGTGCTAACTAACAATGATGTCCTCGTACGAAGTTAACGACCGCAACTTACTAGTTGGTGCTAGCAGACCACCATTCAAGTTTTCGCACAGTGAGTACTCAGGCATAGTTATCGACTGTATATATGGATGGAGTACCTAGTTTACCTACATGACTTCATTATAGGTAGTCATGTAGATACCTCATTATAAGTAATCGTCTGATTACTTTTCCTTTCCTTGCCTTTCCCAATCCAGTTTGGGGTTGGTTAAACGCCATCCATCGGTGATATCGAAGTTCTGTAGATAAACCCAGTCCGGTTTGAGGGCTCCAACTACCCATAACGACTGCCATAGGTGTTCGTATGGCAAACGGGACCGACGCGGCTTCAGAATATACATACCTACATTTTAGTTTACATCAACTTTTTAAAGTTATTAGCAGATAAAAATAAAAACAGATGTGTTATCCAACCGTGAATGACACAAAAGCATTGTGCCAGTATAATACAATGGTAATAATTAACAAATCGTTTATCAACACAACGTTACGCAGCTTTCTTCCCCTTTTCTGGCATAATACTATAGATTGCATTGTTCGATAGTTAACTAGTTAGCGAGTAGGTACGTAACGTGTGCGTCACTAGAGTAAATTTGTTTGCGTGGAGTTAGCACTCGGCAGGCGCAGGCGCAGGGACGGTGAAAGTGCTTGCGCAATGATGCAGCGAATGCGGCGCCTGATGCAGCTGGAACAACATCAAAGAAAAGCGTTGTATTTCAATTAATATGAGCACACCTAATATTTGAAAACTCTAATACTTAAGTATAACTTTACACAGGAACCTTACTCCTTAATATAAGAAGGTTAATTCTAGAATCCTGTCATCCGATTGGCTAGAAAATCCGTTTAATATCTAGTAGTCATCACTGATCGATCAGATTATCGGATTTACAACTGGACAGGCCCAAATATCAGGTGAAAATTAGATAACCATATTCATCTGCTACTTAGTCCTTGTGACTGAAGGTGGTGATTTCAGTTCTCGCATCTACCTATACCAGTTAAACTTGTAAATTACTGAACAAAATAAACCAGACTCGTGAAGTGAATTTGGAGTACCTATGGTATTGTAATAGAGCAAGTTTGTAATACAGAATCACCAACCTAACCAAATGAGCAGGTCTTGCTCTGTAACTAACCTTTTTTCTGTAGTAAAAGAAGTTGATGACCAATTTGATGAGCCATTAAAGCTAGACTTACCTTACCTGACTATGTGACCTCTATAACCTACCTTTATGGTACACACAGAGGAAGTATCCTCAACATTAAATCTTGAAAATGAAAGGCATTTGCTTATAGGATACCTATAGATAGAGTGTATTAAAATTACGTCATGTTATATACTGGCGTTGAGCAATGTAGGTATATCATATTACTTTATGTAAAACCGAGTTTAGGTTTCCAGTTCCGTTATTCACTATCCATAAAGTATGTACGAGTATGTATGCCTGCACCTCTCTCCGCGTGGAATCGATTTTGATAAAACAAAGCTTTATGTTTATGTATTTAAAACCAATGAGTTTGTTTCTAGTATTCTTACATTTTAGATAGAAATTGCAGGACTCGAACCCACCCGCGGGAATGCTCTGACCATTGAGCTACGATGATCCTATTTCAGTGTTTGTGATGTATAACTTCTATCTAAATATTAAAACCTCTATGTTGCTTTGAGCTGAACTGAGCGAAATCTGTGAAAACAGAAAAAGCCCGTTCAATATCTTCGGATCCTTCATATAGACAAGAATAAAAATATAACCTGTTTTGAAAGAACCTCATCTTAAAGTCAATTAGCGGACGCCCGCGGCTTCGCCCGCTTGACAAATTGTGAATATAAACCTTCCTCGAGAACCACTCAACCCCTTGGTGAAAACCGCATCCAAATCAGTAGTTTTAAAGATCTAAGCCTACATACGGAGCGGGCGACTTTGTTTTATAATATGTAGTGATAGTGATGGGTGTACTACGGTTCGTCGAAATTCGTTTCGCCCTTAAGGTCGATTTACATCAGACGAGCGAATGCTCATTCTATCCCCACTCTATTAAATTCTTCTAATGTAAACAAACTTAGAGCATTCTTTCGTTGTTCTATTGCGTTCTTGGAATATTCTAAGAATGCTCGCTTCGCTTGATGTAAACGGCGCTAGAGCTTGCGAACAGTTGCTTAGAACGTTCTTGCGTGTTCGGACGTGCTCGCTTCCCGGAGCGGTCTCTTCAAAGCGTTCTAGTGTTCTTGCGAATCCAATTCATACAACACATACTATAATTAGATTTAGTTATGGATTGGTCTCAAGAAAAATGTATTTTAATGATAGAAGCCTACCAAAATTTCAGATGTCTGTGGGATCCGACTTTTAAATACTATAAAAATACAACTCTGAAACAAGATGCTTGGCAGGAAATTGCAAATCTACTAGAACAACTGTGCATTCTAGAGGGATTTACATCGAGCGATTGCTCATTCTATTCCCCCTCTTTCTAGGTTCTCGGTTCTCATTCTTGCTCGTTGATATTTTGATGTAAATACTGAAAAGGAGCATTCGTTTACACTAAAGAATGCTCTAGTTCTAGCTCTAGCTCTTTGTTCGTTTGGTTTAAATCCACCTTTAGACGTTCCGTCGAAAAGACAATTGAATATTTTTTCAATTTCAATTCAGTTCAATTTATTTATTTTTATATAAGCGAAATACAGGTACGTACAGAGATATTACATAATTATTAATAGTTCGACCATATTTCCGCCAACTGGCATCCTCCTCGCGGTACGTCCTTGATAAAATGACCCTGATGAAATGTTATTTCGATCAAACGGTCGTTCGATCAGTTATAAAAAGATCTATGGTTCTTTCGACCAAACGTTAGTTCGATCAGTTATGAAAAGGTCAACGATTCTATCGACCAAATAAGTTTAGGACAAAAGTTTCTTCGATGAAGCAATATTCAATTGTCTTGTCCAGAGCGACTCGGAGCGCAACGAATTTCGACGAACGCTATAGTGATAGTGATCATATATAACACGTACCGATATTAAAGAACAAAAATAGAGTCCGATATTAAATTATGAATTTATTTAAAACGACTTAAAATGGTATGAGTATTAAAGTAGGTATTATACTTAACTAGCGGACAGCCGCGGCTTTGTCCACGTGAAATAGAACCACTCTATTCATTGATGAAAACAGCATGAACATCGGTGTAGTAGTTTATGAGTTTATTACGAACAGACAGACTCAGTGGAAGACTTTGTTTTATAATATGTAGTCATAATATTAATATAAATGTTCTAAACTAATTAATACAAAACAGAAAATATTTAATTGTTTGTTTGAATTATTTAATCTCCCAAGGTAACTACTGAACCGATTTTGGAATGTTTTATCTGTATATGTAGCTACATTATTCCTGAGTAAGTATGTAAGTAACTTAGGCTTCTTTTTATACCTTTAATGTGTTCCCACGGGAATTCGGAACGAGAAAACTATATCAGCTGCTATATGTTATACAATTTATAGCCCTTGTGGTTAGAGAAAACGTTACGGTTACGTCGCGGTATCGCACCGGTGCGGTGTGCACCAGTTAGTAGAGCGGAAGTGACGTCATATAATATGTGTTTAGCCAGGTTCAGCTATGCCCCCTGGTGTATTAGTCAGCAAAAAGTTAGGTAGTGGTACTTACAAACAACAGCATAAAGAGCATTGATGTAACAGCTGTTGTGCCCGCGCCGGGGCACGCTACTTTTCTCTAGAGTTTCTCCAGCGACAGCAGCTCAAGCGCAGTCAAACCTCCGTCGCGGAAAAACACGCGCGTCTCTACGCGGTCGATCCGTACCTACACGTCAAATACTTGTAAACAAAACCAAAGACATACATCAGTTAAGCTGTGTAAAAATCAGAACCAATACAAGTATTGTGTAAGTGTAGTTAATAAAAAAACTTAAGTAATAGAAAGTTGTTTAAGTTATTGCCTGGGTGAACAAACTTAGGTCTAAACGCGAGTGCAACTTGTGCACCGGTGACTGGAATTTTAAGGTTTGTTGTTACTGTTTACGTTTAAATAAAAAAATAATTCCTTAGATATTTTCTATTTATTTAATAAGGTACATTCTTGGCAAATTTAGTTGAAATTACTTCTCAAGATCTATAATAGAAGCAATATACCTAATTTTAAAACCTCTTACTATTAATTTATTTTCTACTTAGTAAATGCCTAGAGTATTGTAATAAACTAATTACTTTCGAATCTCTGTGGTGGTAACGAATATTTTTTGCCGAATCATAATTTTGTCTCACATGGCATCGAACCCACAACCCAATAGGGTGACGACCCACTGCGAATGCGCAGTGGGTCGTCACTGGGGAGTCCCTCATGTGACCACAAAAGAACGTTAATGGAGCTTATTTGTACCTAGTTAATTACCGTTAACTTTGCAATTCTACATAATTCTCCATATTCGCGTGCCTTTTACCTATTTAGATTTATTTTTAGAAACAGAAGCACCAGGTGGATTAATTGGCATTCATTAATTTATTGAAGATCATGTTGATTTTTAATTTCTGCATATAAATCCATTTTTACTTTGTTCTTACACAAATGACACTTTGCTATAAAGTTTTTGGCTGAGCGAATCCCCAACTATGGTACGTATTGTTTGGACATGAATCTCGAAATCATTACAATTCGGTTTTAGTGGTTTTACTCAGAAATTGTCTATAAGACTATGCGATAAATAAACTTACGAAACACAACCTCATGGTTATCCACGTCAGCAGCTGAAAAGGTGATTAAGTTTAAGCTAAGGATTTACCCATGGACAGCTAAATTGACCTTTTCAGCCAATTTGAATTTTCTCCCTTAGCGATTAGCCACTCTATTTTCCTTTTAATATTTTTTATTGAGCGCCCGTAACATAGTTAACAGAATAATCTAATTGGGTAAGTGTAAATACAAACATGCGAAATGTGTTGGCACACAACTTTGACTGCAACATAGCGGATGTACAGACGTGAAGAAAGAGGTACTTAGTATTATAATTATTAATTATAAATATAATATATATAATTATATTATATTATAATTATTATTTATTATTAATTATTATTATAATTATTATTAATTAAAGCAATAACGTAGGTTGTTGTTGCACTTAGGTATATGTGCAGCGCCTACTCACCTTTTAGCCTACACAGTAACTAGGAGTTAAGAGTGGGTTAATATTTCCAGAATGGGGCAAATATTTACTGAACAGTTTATTAATTCAGGATTTGATTTATTCATAGTATTTTATGATATGCTTATAATTATAATATTATTAGTTGTTGATGCAACTGCTAACAGGTGAGGTCAATAACACAATTGGTTACCTAATGCTCCCTAACGATGTCTATAAACTGCAAATTGCCTGACAACTTGTCAAGACTTGTTAGATATGATATTCCGGCTAAATGTTACATCACCGAGCAGATATTGTCTGGGCAATTCAGAAACTAACAACGCTTCAAAGTACATATGTACATATTTAATACCCATATCTCATAAGTAGGTACTCAAAGATTCTTAATGACTAACTGTCTGTGGCCAAGCTGGCCACTGACCGACGACTGACCTTTCAGGAATTCTGCTTAGCAATAAGTAGGCAATTCATTAGATCCGTCTTCGATATAATAACCATTGGTGCTTGCTTATTTGTTGGCCCTAATGACGTCTGTCTGATGTGTGTTCTGGGTTAGCAGCTACAGTTTTTATACGATCTTCATGAAACTTGCCACCAGTGTTCTTTGATTTAGTAGATTTTTTCTCATCGTGAACTTTTTAGTGCTAGTGGCTCCATTTATTAATCTGATCTCTACGAAACTTGGCACCAGTATTCCTTTACGTTTAACAATTATTCCATCGTTGGATTTCCTCGAAGGTGTAGGCAGAGGCATGTTCATCGGCTTGCAGGTGAGCTTGACTTGGGAACCTAAGATCTCGGAACCCCTTTACACAAACATAGTTATTAAGTACGAAACAAAAGTCGAAAAAGGGGATCGGGGATAGACCACAAGTATTAACTAGTATTCAACATTCTTCAGTGCCCGGCGAGTATGTATGAAGACATTAATGAAAGTTGAGGAAGCGAAAGAAGTATGCCAGGATCGTAGCAGGTGGAAATCCGTGTTCTCTGCCTATCCCACTGGCAAAGAGGCGTGATTTTATGTATGTATTATCAAAGAATCAAAGAATCAATTTTATTTATTCAGTTTAGGCACATAAAGAGCACATATGAATGTCAAAATTTTACAATTTTATGTCAAGCAATATTATAAAAATACTAAATTAAGTAAATGAATAACCATTTGAAAATGATTCTTTCGCTGGTTCGGTAAGTTGGTTCTCCTGAGAAGATACCAGCAAGAAACTTAGGTAGATTATCCATTTTATTTTTTAATAAAGTTTTGTTTACATTGTGTTACAATTTATATTGTACTAGAGGGTAACAACAGCAGATTAGGGTGACCACGCATTTTTATCATTAAGATATTCGTCTATATTGTAATGGCCTTTGTTCATCAAACGTTTTTTCACTACTATTTTAAACTTATTAAGAGGCATGTCAACCAAATCCGCAGGATTATGTCAACTTTCTTCTATTTTACATCCACTTCCTAGTTTAAAGGTAATTTTAAATTCAAAACACAAAGAACCTGTCTTTCATTCTGGCATTGAGTTTTTTAATTTCCTTTGAATAGTGAATTAATTCGTTAGAAAAGTTCGTACTTATATTTTTTTTAAATATAACTTGCCTAGTTTTAAGAAAATATGTAGTTTTAAATATCATTATTATATTTTAAATACTTATATAATTGACAGATAGATAACATTTATTTACAATAAGAATTACAATATGCATAATTAAATATTAAAAATATTTACATAACAGAATATCGTTTTAAAAATCCTCCGCGTCATTGCCGACTAGGAACGTTCCCAGAATGCTGGCTGTGTGTTGCCACGTTACATGGCTATACTTATTAGTTGGGCCAGAAAATAGCCAGCCTATTGGTCCTGAGAAGCATCGATTAAGCGTTTATAATTTAGTCATTTATTTTTAGGCTTCACAAGAAAAGTTACAGATGGTAATTAACTTATTCTATGGCCCAAAGATATATTACTTATGTGCTAATGGGCTCTGTCAACATCTCTAGGGTCCAAGTTATTCTCATCTTCACGCAGTGCACCTGCCGACAAACGGACAATGAACTGCCCGGAGACGGCAGGGGGCAAAAGTGACCGCAATTAACGCCTCTGTCTACCCCTTCAGGGATAGGTAGAGACGTGATTTTGTGTTGATCTTAACAGTATTACTTTATTTAATGCACCATACATCATGATGGTAGAGTATGTGTGCCAGTATGTAACAAGTAGGTTCCTTCGTGACTACAGTTGCTATAGTCAAATACACCGTTGAGTCTCCCACGGCACTCGTTATCGTGCTTGAGTTTTTGTCAGGCTTTGAGGCATATAGTGTTTCTTTGTTATACGATTGTACTTTTATATATGAGGAACGATTTACTTAGTTCCTTCAATTTCACCCTGTATACTGCAATCGATGCCACATCAGTTAATAGTTGCGTGTCTACTGCACATAGGCAAAGACCCACTTACTTCAGGCATTTTGTTTAACAAATGTACATACCGCAACGATATTATGTATACAGGTCGAACTACATACATAATTGTATGTAAGTCTGCGTACATAACACTGCTCGGTACCTACTACTCACAACTCAATTCTGCGTAGTCAAGCTCTAAAGTAAGCACATGAGATATTACATAGCTACATGGGTAAATCTTTAATGAATTTCTACGCATCTTACCATAAACTTACAAAAATACTGTACGATGCCCACAAGCGATACAGGGTGTTGGTTTTAGTAATCATTGTTTCGCAAGCATCAATCAATACACTGGTTTGCTGTAAAAGTTGCAAAAGTATTCTGTTGCAATTGCATCGATCCATTAATCAATACACATTGCATTTTCACTTCAAGTAGGTAGGTACCTACTACTAGTAGGTAGGTACCTACTACTAGTAGGTACTAGTACCTACTAGTCATGTAACGAATGTTAGATTTTCGTCATTAATTTGAAACATTCGCGAAAGCGAATGCGAGTGCAAATGCGAATGTTGATCTCGAAATAAAACGCAAGTAATCGGGTTTGACATTACTACGGGTGACAAGACACCCTAGTGTCAACACTGCGGCGAAGACACGGCAGTGCACACGTTGATGGAGTGCTCAGCGTGGACGAGTCAGCGCCGGAGACCCTATCGTGGGTCTGGGCATGGATAATCTCGTCTCACTGGAGACCATGCATCGAGCCGTCTTCAGTGGGAGTAGGTGGTTACGCTCGCGAGGAGGCGGCCGAGAGGGAGAGGGGGCGTTCCCTCCTACGTCGAGAGAGTAAGAGAGAGTGGCCGTGGGCGGTAGGTCGGGTGGTAAGAAGGTTGAATGAATTTAAGGTTTTTTTACAACTGTCCGCCTTAACATCCCGGGTACGGAAGGAAACCCAGGGTGCCGGCGGACTAATTACCACCGGTGTGGTCTCTGGGAGGTCGGATATCATCCCGCATCTTTGGGGTATAAATTTATCCTGTGTCGGTGCTTCTGTAAGACCACGCCGTTCATGACATGAACATGAACATGAACTAAAGAGACTGTACGGTAGGAATTTGTTAGTAATAAAATTATGAATCTTGTCAGTTTTAGTCTTTATATAATTTCCTTTTAGTTAGTCAAAAACGTTCGCATGTTTTTTAGCGAATGCGAATATTGTAAATCATGCGAATATTCGTTACATCACTACTACCTACACACTACGTAGGTACCCTATACCTAGTCATTAATCATAGTAGTGATAGGAACAACCTTACTCGGCACTTATACCTTCTAATTGTATTGCTAATTGCATGCAAATTAATGAATTGCAAATACATTAACACGCCAGGCCTATCATTATTATAAAAGTTAGACCTTTGCCAGGGAGCAAACGACGCCGAAGTAGATTTGATCATATCTGTGTGCTTCAAGCTGTAATCCTCATATTTGAAATCTCAATGAAAACGAATTTTGACAACGCTAAAAAATAGTCTTGAAATAGTCATAAATAGTCGTACATGTAAAAAAACTGTCGTATTATAGTTTCAGCGTTACAGCTATAAGTTAATGAGGATTATGGCTTGACCGTCAAACTGTAATCCTCATCTCTGGTGCAAGCAAACGGTGAATACTATCGAATTGGGTTAGGTTCCAAAAAAGAGTCATGAAATAGTCGTAACGACATGCCAAATCTCAGAAATAGTCCTTCAAAGGTTCCAGAGATATAACGGTAACCTGATGAGAATTATGGCTTGAACATTTGAAAACTTCAACTTTCTCCGGATCTTCCGGATTTTCGGTTTATGCCAAAAAATTGTCGTGAAATAGTCGTATGAACGACTATAAATTTGAGCTGCTTTAATTTGAAAAAAAAAAAGTTTTCGTTTGCCCTACATTTGTATGGAGTACAGTCGTGTACAAAATTGATAACTTCATATGAATTATGAATGTATCCTTATTTATTACAATCGAAAGCTTGCAAATACGTGCATAACTTGTATAAATCTCAGTACATATAAAGTCACAGATAAGTCACAAGTGTAACTATTAAGACTGATTTACGTTTTGTTAAGTGCGAGTGCAACTGATTTTACTAATCACAACAGTTGCAATGCAAATGTTATAAAGTGTGTGACTTCGCACTTCTTAACACTAATTAATCAAAGTGTAAATAAGTAAGTAATAAGTAACGGCGTGTAACTCTATCAAACGGCTTAGAATTGCTAGATTCTACATAATCAGTAATAAGACCTGAGCAAAATAGTACCTATGAAAAATTGTCTCTACCTAAATTACCTAAAATAAAATTGTCAATAGTTAGAAATCGTTTTTTAATTCTACTGAACAACATTTAAAAAAAACACCTGTAGGTGCTTTGAAGTACTATGTACTACATAATGTATCCATGTACGTAGTAGCTGTGGTAGTAGGTACTACATATTCTGTGGTACAGCTACATTTTTAAATTAGTTAGATGAACTACAATAATAAATACCAACAGACAGTAGGTAGTTTAATTATACCTACATACATAAATATTTTTACGCCTCTTTCCCATTTGGGTAGGCCTCTGCCTAATCTAATCAATAGTACCTGTACTATGGAATTCCAATTGCTACGATCTTGGCATACCTACTTCTTTCGCTTCTTCCACTTTCATAACTACTCGTATCTTCATGCACGCTCTCCGGTTATGGGTACTATTAATCTGGCCTTTGGTCAAAACATCTCCGATTTGGTCTAAGTACGTGCGGTTAGCTCAACCCTTACCTGCATGTCCATTCACGCCCGCCTTATGTATCTGTTTCGTCAATCTTCTTTATACTCGTACCTACATCGCAAAGTTATCACCTCATATCACATAAAACGTAGTTATATCCTTATACAATGGTGTGTTGTTGACGTAATCCTTAGCCATAATAATAAGTTGATAAGTTGTTTCAGTTTATTGTATAGCAATCGTATTGTAACGCCAACCAAACCGCACATAAAACTTGATTAAACGGTCATGTTTAATCTTAATACAATAAGCATAGCAATATTTACTTATGGTTTGACATATATTTCACACACTTGTTATAACACAACCACACTGTTATAGCGATTGATACTTTTCTTGTCCAAAGAAGTACAACCAATAGGGTTACACATTTGAATGCGTGTTGTTAAACAATTGGTGGTACCGTTCACCGTATGCCAACATGATGAAACTGAACATACGTGATGAATTTATCAATCATTATTGGAGATTTACGAAAGTGTTGTGCGGTACAATCGAGGTTACAGTCGACACATCCTACAATATGACCTAATAATAACTATCAAACAGTCAAAGCACGATAGCGCTGTCCAAGCGCACTCGACTTCGAGTGCTACTGTAGTACCTACTCGTATTTTTGAACTAAAGTTTGCTCCACTATATGCATTTTTGAGGTGCTATTATTCTTGTTAAACATTGAAGACAGATAAATTTGTACAATTTACTTTTTACACGGAAATTAACACGAAAAACATCGACATATACATGCATATTTACATACCTTTTTATTGCCTGAAGTTTCGGTCAGGTTACACCGGCCGTGGTCACAGGCTGGCACACTTTTTTTTACGTGATTCCCGTGTAATAAGTAAAATATAGATTATGAAACACGAAAGTTTAAAATTTAATACAGATGAACTTGTGTTTACTTCAATATTCTTAGTTATAAATTCATTCACGTACAGTTTAGGTACGAGATCTATTATGCAATAACGTACATTAATTTTATTTATAACTCACCCACTTTCTTTCTGAGAGACTTTCATAAATAACAATTTAATGACAACATCTATGTTACAAATTGCTTGCAATTTATCATTAATTTATTAGGATACCTAATTGAAAAACGTAAAAATACCTACTTAAATACTTACACAATTACTGAAGTAGGTACATCATAATCTCAGAATTTAAGAATCTAAGTAATTGATATAATTGATATAAAACCTCTTTACTAAACAATGTTCCCGTTCGTTGTAGCAGTAGATTAGTAGAGCACACGTGAAGCACCTAGTGACCCACTAACCTTCCCATAATTAACATTCAAACTATTTAAAAGCTCTGTAAAGTCGCAATAAAACACCGGCAATCAGTTATTGTATCTGCTTCGGTGGCGTGGTCGGTAGTGCATCCGCTTTCGACGCCGGAGTCTCGGCTTCGATTCCCGGTCGGGACAAACTTTGTGTGATGACAGATACGTTTGTACCGAAGTCTGGATGTTTCCTATGTATAATATGTATGTACTCGTATTTACAAAAAAAATGTATTTTAGTATGTATATCAGTTTATCTAGTACTCCTATCACAAGCTCTGCTTAGTTTGAGACTAGATGGCGTTGTGTGAATTGTGCTAACATATTTATTTATTTATTAAAAAAAAACATTATTTAATTACTAAAAATTTACACAACAAACGATTTCAAATTACTGACCAAATAATTGTCCCAAATGGGACCACTTGGGAACTAGTAGATTACAATTTAAAAAACAATTGTTTACCCGGTCCATAGATATGAGGTAACAAACATAAAAAAACACATACAGTCGAATTGAGAACCTCCTTCTTTTTTGGAATTCGGTTGAAAAAGATTTATGCTTTTCTTTAAGATTCTTTAGAGGCCAATTTATTTCGTGGACTGGATTACTTGATTCTTCGGTGCTCTCTGAAGAAAATTCTACTACTTATATATAACACTGTTTATCGATTTAGGATTCAGTCCTTAGAATTGTATTTAGCTACTTTATTATATTGAGTTAATATGTTGTTGTTGGTCAAGTTATTTCTATTTCTAAGCGTCACAATCGCTGTAATTATTACGATATCACAGCAAACCGTAAAATATTACATACTAGTGGTCACCCGACTTCGTCCGCGTGGTAATTTGGATTTTTTCCCGTTCCCGTCGCGCCGCGTCATATTTTGAACAATTCACACAATATCTTTATAAATTGTAGCCTATGTGTTATTCTGACGTATAAGCTATATTATTGTAAAGTTTAATTAAAATCCATTCAGTAGTTTTTACGTGAAAGAGTAACAAACATCCATCCATCCATACATACATACATACATACATACATACTTACATACTCACAAACTTTCGCGTTTATAATATTAGTAAGAAGTAGAATACCTACATCAAACCTAATGCAATTAAAGTCACAAATCTACAATCAAGTGTAGTCGGTATTTATTGCGATTTGTCTATTTGTAAAATAATAGTCCGAGACGCCCAGGACTTTAATTGGCTGTGCCATAGCGGCTGGCACGTAAGATTTTGTTGCCTTTCATCAACATTTCATCGCAAGGCGGATTCAATTTGTTTAGTTTTTTTTTTCAAAATTATAATATAGCTGCTAGTTTTTATTAAATTCGTTCGGCCATTTTGGACATAACTCATTATGTGTGCCCGGTGACGGCAATAGGCTCGCCCCCTATTAAGTGGGACTAAAAATACTGGCAAATTGTGGGTGTGTAATGCGCTTCTGCCTACTCCTTCGAGGATATAGGCGTGATATGTGTGTGTGTATCTATTTGTAATATCTTAATTCCAAGCTACTAATACTGTGGAATACTTACCTCCTACATTTTCTACTACTTATACTAAACTAGCGGATGCCACGGCTTCGCCCGTGACAAATTATAGACTAAAACCTTTCTAGATAACCACTCTATCCATTAGTGAAAACATTTCTAGAGAACCACTCTATCCATTAGTGAAAACATTTCTAGAGAACCACTCTATCCATTAGTGAAAACCTTTCTAGAGAACCACTCTATCCATTAGTGAAAACCTTTCTAGAGAACACTCTATCCATTAGTGAAAACCTTTCTAGAGAACCACTCTATCCATTAGTGAAAACCTTTCTAGAGAACCACTCTATCCATTAGTGAAAACCTTTCTAGATAACCACTCTATCCATTAGTGAAAACCTTTCTAGAGAACCACTCTATCTACTAGTGAAAACCTTTCTAGATAACCACTCTATCCATTAGTGAAAACCTTTCTAGAGAACCACTCTATCCATTAGTGAAAACCTTTCTAGAGAACCACTCTATCCATTAGTGAAAACCTTTCTAGAGAACCACTCTATCCATTAGTGAAAACCTTTCTAGAGAACCACTCTATCCATTAGTGAAAACCTTTCTAGATAACCACTCTATCCATTAGTGAAAACCTTTCTAGAGAACCACTCTATCTATTAGTGAAAACCTTTCTAGATAACCACTCTATCCATTAGTGAAAACCTTTCTAGAGAACCACTCTATCCATTAGTGAAAACCTTTCTAGAGAACCACTCTATCCATTAGTGAAAACCTTTCTAGATAACCACTCTATCCATTAGTGAAAACGATTTTTTATGTTAGTTACCATATCTTTGGACTGGGTGAACCGATTTTTAAAAGTTTTTTTAGTTGAAACTACTACCCATTTCAATTTGGTCCCATTTCGACAAATATTTGGTCCCATTTCGGTCATTGAAGTCGGTTTTTCGGTTAATTTTGGACGTGTGTTTTTATAATATGTAGTGATAGTACTTTAATTAAACTTATCATCACTTTCTGTGGCAAAATAAGTGGTTTGTAGATTCCGGATTTTCTTCATATTTCCTGTATAAAATACCAATGATATACTATAGAAGTGGAACCAGATATACATATCACGAATGTCATTTAAATCTTACCTTACTTGGGTAGTCCACGTTATTTTATAGCATATTTTAAGAGCATCAATAGATAATTATATGATCATCTCCTCTGTAGGTACTTCCCAAACCGAGATTTTGGTTGAAAATGGCACGGTCGCAAAACTATTCGTTACACACGGCAACGCTTGTACGGAACAGAATTCTGATTTCAATGTCAGATACTAAACAGTGAACATTTGTAACAGAATGTAACAAATTGGAGGTCATCTTCAATTTGATTTCCATTTCCAAGGTGTTTGAGATTAGTTCTGTATTATTTACAATGTTAAATAAAATAAATCTAACTACTTTGCAATATTCCACCACATGCAAATTACCCAACTCTCGTATTTATTCATGCACAAATCAAAGTAGTTAGATTTATTTTATTTAACTATGGACTTCCGAAAAGTAACGCCTGATAGTATTAACTTTATTAAATTTACAATGTTGTTTATCAGCAACTGCTTTACATTTTCGTTACTGTCCGTTTTGTAAACATTTACCCGGTCGATGTAGAACCGATGTAAACATTTAGAACCTACGATTTTGATGATGGTAGGAAGGTCATATATATCCAGCTTACATTTGCTCTGTGGTCCTGTGTGTCCTATTAATAGGAACTGCTGTTTAAAATATTCGTATAATAACGTCTATACCACGAAGCAGTAAACAGAAGTGGATTACACACTTAAATTTGCCAGTAATTTTGTTGGCGCCATGTAGAAAATTCGTGTTCATTATGTAATCCAAACCCAAATTTGAACAGCTAGGACTGATTTTACATACCTACAATCTTAGCAGTCCGGGCAAGTTAAACAAGAATTTGCGCATGTGAATCTTACATAATAATTAATTACCATAAAACAAAGAATTTACGACTATCGTGAAGGTATTTCGCATGTATACGAGTGAATTGTACGCAGTTTTGTTCACATTCGGTAAAAAGAAATAATCCGAGCTCAACTCAACTACGATCTATGCCGGAATAGAATTCATACCAACCTATTTCCACATTAATCTGCACCACCGAGGAAGTCATTTAAGCTGATTAGTTATCCAATAGTGTCTAAGTAATGGCTTTGGAAACTTTATGAACATTTTTAATATCTTGGTCATTGGGTCAACTCTTGAAATTGCAGTTTAAGAATAATAATAATATACAATTTCTAAACGTGACAACCGCTATAATTATGATGAACCGCAACCAACAAAGCTATTGTATAAAGCCATTATTCTACTATCGATTACGCATCTCATCTCATCGCATATCGATATCGCACTTAGGGGTATGAAAAATATATAGTAGTCTATTCTCAGACCTACTGAATACGCATATAAAATTTAATAAAAATCGGTCGATCGAGAGAGAATTTTATATATAAGATAAGTTAATTAAATAAAATATTTATTTAACAATCTATTGGGTCAAATACTTGTCATACAATTACCCTCATTAAGAAAGGCCTGGTTCACATTTCGCGTTGAGTTTAACTAAATATGGTAGACTTAATAGGAGGTAGGTATCCGTATGTGTTGACGTTCAATTTGTTCCTCATTACTATCACATTAGTATCTTACGAGTAGCTGGATAAAAAAAACTATATAAAACTTTTATCGTAAAAACATTCACTTCTTAAAAGTGTATATCACTATAAAAACTTTTACTCGCTATTTAGGAGGTAGGTAGGTACCTATTTATAATAATAAAAAACTCACTACATAAAAAATTTTCAAGTAAAGGAATACTTGTGCCAAGTTTCGTGGAGATCGGATTATAAATGGGGCCGCTAGCCTTGAAAAATATTAAAACTTTATTTGAATTTATTTGCCTCAGTTTCCCCCAATACAAAAAGTTTTTCAAATGGCAACGGGTTTTTTTTTTCAAAATTACAGTATAGCTGCCACTTTTTATTAAATTCATTCGGCCATTTTGGATCTAACCCACCTTCTAGCCTAGAGTGCTCGCTGGCAGCAATAGGCTTGCCCCCTATTACATGGGACTAAAACTATTGGCAAAGTGTGGGCGTGTAATGCACCTGTTGTGCCTACCCCTTCGGAGATATAGGCGTGATATGTGTGTGTGTACAAAAAGTTTACGATGAAAAAATAAATTAATCAAGTAACACTTCTTGTGCCAAGTTTCATGGAGATCGGATAAGAACGGTGGCTGCTAGCCCGGAGCACACATGCAGACAGACAGACGGACGAAAGCAAAATTGTCCAATGTCGAAATGTAGACGCTTCGCTCGCTCGGTCAATTATTTATGTATACCGTAAATCAGTGTTTCCCAAAGTGAGCGATAACGCCTCTTTGTGGGCGCTGCAGGCCTAAAGTGGGGCGGTAAGACCCAGAAAAACTTTGAAGTATTGTCAAAAGTCGCCACTTTAGACAATAATCCAAAGTTCGGTTACTTCTACGTAATAAAATAAACAACATACATCTCAAAAAATTTCAAATTCCTGTGTCTAGTATTCTTAAAGAGATTTTTTTCAAAAATCGTTGGTCTCTAGTCGACGCCAGCGCTTACCAGGGCGCACTCTTCAATTGAAGTTATAGTGGTTTTTAAGTAGGTAAAAAATGGGGGCGCTAAAAATAATTTATTATCAAAGTGGGCAGTAGACAAAATAAGTTTGGGAACCCCAGCCGTAAATAAATACACTTAAATACAAGGTACAACTTGGAATAAGTAAACAGTCTACATCAATCTAAAAAATATTTTAGACCTCCATAGTACATGTAGGTTTAAAATAGGTAATAACTAATACGTTAAAGTTAACGAACACTCAGCCTTTGTATAGCTAGTACTACAAACTACTAAGAGTAATAATAGTAGTTGCAATAATAGTTTAAGTAATATTACCTACCTAAGTCTAGATAAAGTAAAGTCTCATGACATGATTATTGTGTATAACTCTTTTTGAAGACGTACCAAATACATTTGGCAGTTGGTACTGTAATTGACGAAATATGTAATTCTCTCTCAATAAAAAATAAATACTACTACTATCCACTAAAAAATAAAAAGAGACGAAAACACTTTCGCTACTGATGAACTTGAAATTCGTCAGTAGCGAAAGTGTTATCATCATCAACATGCTGTTAGGTATATTTAATTTACATTCACTATATATCACTATATTATGTTATGAATAGTGTTTGCTTATTTAATAGTACGTGGGCCGTAGAACATTGAAAAATATTGATTAACAGCAAGCTCATTTTTCGTAAGTAGCTTTATTTTACCGAGTCCTACCTCAATATCTCAAAAAGAAATCTCAAATCAGGTAGCTAACAGAGTTATCCAGTTGAAATATTTGGAACAAAATTGTAAGGTTGCATTCATTCGTATAGAGCTGCAAAGTGGTGCAGGTATTAAGTACATCATTATAAATTAAATAATCTAACTACTTTGCAATATTCCGCCACATGCAAATTACCCAACTCTCGTATTTATTCATGCAAATCTACAAACATAGACGCTTGAACCCTAATATTTTAAATGATCAACTTAAGGGCCCAGACCGCGCACGGATAAAGTCGATTTTGAGCGACAGCAGCGCTATTGTTGCCCGAATCATCCGACGGGCGGGTGAATGACCCAGAGAGCGCGATTTTGAAAATGTTTTGCGACAAACGTTCCACGTTGAGTTATTGTTATTGAAGTTGAATATTTACAGCATAACAAAAATGTTGAATTATTGGAAATAAACGACTGCCTATTTGTAAAATATTCCAAGAGTAGTTTTCGTTATAAAATGATCCTAATTACTAGATAAATAAATAAGAGTAGTTTGAGACACAATTTTTATGATTTTCTATTTATAATAAACAATCAAGAGCAGGTCCGGACTGACCTTTTTGTATTCTACTTACCTAAAATTCCAACTACGAGTACCTATGTATTTATTTGTAATTTTACTACCAAAGTTTATTCTTATTTCGTAAAATTTTCATTCAATAAAATAATTGCAAATTCAGTAGGAAGTACGGTCGAAATAACATCACGCCTTTCCTCGCTAGTGTTTATATCTACGCAAGGAAATGTGCCTATTGCGTAAACTCAAATACTTTTTGCTTACGATCACCTCGCAATCTAAAAAATCTTCTAGGGTTGTACAAAAAATTGTCAATAAATGAAACACAAGTATAAAAATGGTTCATATAATTAAAAGTAAACAAAATATGAGTCGCCACCTAAAAAGCGTGCTAGGGTTGTACAAAAATTAGTTATAAACAAACATGAAATTTATAAATTATTCATATACTTAATTAAACGAAAGTAAACAATAACAAAATATGAGTTTAAGAGTTTCTAATGTTTTTTTCATTTTAATGATTACTGATCAAATTCTGATTTCTACTAATTTGATGATAAAATCAATTGCTATTGCAAAACCTATCAGAATGAAAATGTTACCAGCTGCCCGATTCACGTAATAAAAACCGTAGCGTAGTGACTTAAAAATGTCACTTCGCACACTTTTTAACCGACTTAAAAAAAGAAGAAGATTCTCAATTCGCTGTATTTTTTGAACCGATTTTGATGATTTTTTTTTTTATTTGAAAGCTGGTGATCCCGTGTGGTCACATTTTAATTTCATTAGGATCGGACCTTGGGTTTACACCAGGTAACTCTTCAAAATCGTATAGGAATTGTATAGAAATTGAGCTATTGGAAGATTTATGACAATCCAAGACTAGATAAGTAAGTGCGTTAAAAACAGAAAACCAAAAGGCGATTTCTAAGTTTCTAAGTTAAAACGACTTTTGAACTGGCGTGTTTACGTGAATCGACCGGCTGGGTAGTTAAGTTACCTCAGTCTCTTTCAAAATCATTAGACGTTCTTCTCTTTCAAAACACGTAAAGCTCTTTCTTTCCTCTCTTTCATAGCCTCTATGACATTGGGCGGGTCACGAATAGGCATGCTTCGTGACTGCCGAGGATCAACTAATTCTGGAAGGAGGCAATCGTAATAAAATCTAACTAATTTCATCTCCATTTTCTCCTTCCAAAATTTGTCGTCCTTTTCTATAATATAAACTTTCATAGGTACAGTAGCACCAAACCAGATGCCAAGCATGCAAACGTTTCTTTTAGTTATATGTAGCTGTCCCTGAATTTGGAAATACCAGTAATGATTTTTATTTATGACATAACCCTTGGAAGCCTTGTCCTTAACCCAAAAGGTATGTTTGGCCATTGCTTCATCAAGAGTCATGCCAGCTAAAGAATGTGGGCACTTAATTTCAATTAAACCGTTTGCATAAATGCCATCTGGTGTAGTACCAAGAAATTCATATTGATCGTCGACGAACAAACCGCAACCTTGTATACTAATATTCTCTTGAATTTCTAACTGTCTAATTGCAGTTTCTTCGTTTTCGATACCGTACCGTACAGCAGGCAAACTGGAGATATTACTACCATAAACGATTTTACAAACAAGAGCAGCACAACTTGTGCTCTCTCGTTTTTTACAAACTTCCCCGAACGATGATGAGGTTAGTAATTTTCTCCTTGTACTCATCCACTCAGCACTACTTCTTTGCAAATGGGTCGACCTTTCAAGCTCCTCTCTTTCAGCACAAGACAACTTTAAATCAACTAAAAAAGATGACTTGGCTTTCTCATATAATTCTGGACTCAGATCAGGTTTTTCGCAGTTTGGTCCATAGTGAGCGTCTTTCGATACAGCGCTGTGGCTTTTTTTCAATCTTAATTTAGGTTTAGCAATTAAACGGTGTCTACGATTACTATTTTCCACTTTCGCGATCAAAGGATTAGGACTAGATTTAAATATGACTTCATGAGTTTTACTATGAATCGATCCCGTATTAAAAGACACAACAGCAGCTGCGCATCGGCCCGCATAAGAACCACGGGAAGAATAATTTACACGCTTACCCCCAACTAATTTGGCAATTACTCCGTTAAAACTTTCAACTATATTACTTGTGCAATTATGAATTAAACTTCTAGAATGATATGACAGTCTTTTACTTAAAATTTCTACTGCATCCATTAATCCGCATCCAACAATTGCTGGAAGTAACCCAACAGGTTCTATTCGACGAGTGTCAGGTCTACAAAAATACTCCTTGCAATGTTGGTGATTACCAAATACGTGTTGTGGACCATTTAGAATATCTTCACTAAGATTTTTTATTTTTTCTTCGAGTGACTGATTTTGATCCCCCCAATATTTAATCGCGCATTTACACCCGTTCTTAAACGCAAATACCTTTCTTTTAGGAATTTCCGCAACTCGCAAGGATACTTAGTGTCTTTCGACAATTTCTCCAAGCTATTGCAGTAGTTTCGTAAAAGATGATTTTTGCATTCAATTTTCTCTACTATTAAATTATCGTACGGACGCTAATCTAATCTTTTTTTATAAGTACTGGAATCGCCGTCTGCTACAAATTTATTATAAATTACACCGTGATCAACAAAGGAACGTTTAAACCCCTCAACTATTATGGTCGATTCCATCCCGGTAGATGATCCTGGATAATTCTTGAAACAATGGTGTTCCGGGGGCTGACTGTTGTTCTTTGCGGCTCGTGCACAGACTACGCAGTATTTATTTTTAACTCCAAAAAACAATACTTTATTAGTTTTAATGCCAATTATCGCAGCTGCGCCGGATAAGGCGGAAAAATTCTTACCATAAGATCTCTTGCTCCAACAACCGTCAACAGCAACAGATATTAATGGTGTACCATTTTTATCAACACTACCTATAGACACTGCGTACTCCGCTTCTTCCTTGACAGCTTCTGCCATGGAATGTGCTGCTGTCTTTTCCCACCAATCGCAAACCGTATTATTAATTTCATTGTACAATGAAGGTGACATGATTGGTAGGGCTACTGCGGCACTTAATGTTTTTAACTGAGAGTAGCTCCCACCAGATGATATGATACCAGACACAATTTGATGATTCACTTCCATGCTATCTTCTTTCTTTTCAACCAAACACACAGTAAATTTCATATTACACATACTACATTTTATGATGAGTTTTGAGTCCAGACCAACTTTTACTTCACCTATTATACTGAGGTAACTTAACTTACAATCCATTGGACCGTGGTCCCCTATGGTCTGAAGAGCTTTAAAAAAAAAAGAAATATCCACTACTCTACGCCCAACTTCCACTTCATCCACCTTTCCCTCTTGACGGTTGTCAATAACTAGTTCCTGTAAAGAAAGATAATGGCTTGATTTTTATTATAAAAAATAATTCAAAAGGTATGGGCCAAATTTCTTCAAACATAGCTAAGAACTCCCTTAGAATACATCTTTGAAACACAGAACACTAGATCAAAATCTTAAACGTTTTTATCAGTCTTCGTCAATTATGAAAGTGAATAAATAAACATAATAAAAAACTGGTTGCTTGTAAAGTCGGTTTAGGACGATAATTTTATCGGATAACGTCATAATATTATTCTCCATCGCTTGTACTGCGCTCTCGCTTGACCCTAGCGTGACATAATGTGACACTTTTTTGTGCGTGTTGCCGGTGTTCATCGATTTATAAGACGTTATCACGTCATAAATTTAATAAATCCGACTATATGCATAAAAACTCAAAAGGTAAAAAGAAAACAAGTCTACGGTCTTGAATTATGTTACATAAAAATAAATAAGAACACTATTGTAATAAATCGAATTCAACAGTTGAGACCCATTGAAATCCTCACAGGCTCGAAGATATTCCTGACTAGCTAAATATTTCTTTAGAAATAGGCCCCGACTGCTAAATACGCTATATTACAATGGTGTTGTTATTTATTTTTATTACACATTTTCATTTTTTAATCTGTCGGGTTTTAACATTTTTATTGTTTATTTATTTATATTCATAACTGACGAAGACAAATATAAAAGTGCAAAAGAATTCATACAATATTATGTTCGTGATGAACAGAAATTATAAATTTCCTTTACGCTATACGTATTGGTTTTTTATGGCGTCACTTATTCTATGTCACTCGGGCTTAGAAGACAATTCTAATGATACTAAAAACATTAAAATCGGTTCAATAATTTTGAACTTATCGTGCCACAAAGATATATTACTTAGTATACATACATACATACATACGTACACCAGTCGCGTAAAAGATAATATTTTACAAAAAAAAATCTTGATTTTTGTAAAATACGAGATTTGAACGTGAATTTTCTTTTGAGAAAGTAATTGAGAAGTATGTGTTTGTCTCACAATGAAAATAATAAATATTGCAAAAAAAAACTGTAGGTACTGAGATTTTGTCTTCGCCCATCACTAGCTAGTTTGTTTATTTATGTAACAAGTCTACAAGAATTACGTATAACAACTTACCTCTATACAGCGCGTAGCAGTGTTGCTCGGAGTCTCGGCCTGAAGGTTTTCTTCATTTTCAGTACTGGAAATATTATTCATCAATATCCACTTTTTATTTATTTTGTAATTTTTGTACAACCCTACGCCAGGCACGGCGCGCGCGCGCCCGTGCAATTTCTGATAGGAAACATACCTACTTCCACTTCCACATATTTAGACATGATGAACATGAAAACTAATAATACTGTAACTAATAATAGTGTAAGCAAACTCATTGCTTTGAAATACATAAATATATGAAAACTAATACTATATTATGTAATAAAATTTATTATTATGAAAATTGTTCCTATAGAAATTGACTTTATTACTTATATAGATATTGAAATTACGTAATTATTACCTACTGGACATTGTAATTTTTCTTCTTAGACTGACATACCTAATTGTGTACCTATCTAATTACATGTCAAATCAATATTTACATGCTGTTGTAGGTATATGTCTGAATCAGGCGATCTAAATCATTGTACCTATTTGCTTTGTAATGTACCTACCCTGTTCAAAATTCAAATAGATTATATTATTATTACTACTAAGACATGATAAGCATACACACAAATAAAAGTAATAAAACTAGGATTTTTACTTGACACTAACACAAATCTAGTAAATTTTTTCTAGGTATTTAGGACAAGACGTAGTCAAGTAGGCAGGTAAATAAATAAGTAGGGAGGAACTTACATTTTATTCCGAGATCTTTTGGCTTTCACGTTTTTATAATGCGTACTAAATTTTCTTTTCGCTGGCATGGCACTCAGCAAATTATCCTGCGAAAAGAGACCCTCGATTACCAATTACGTTTATGATACCTATTGCCTTTATCATGTTGAAAAATCTATGTATGTCGTGCAGAGAACTATATACCCCGCCAGTTCATATCTCGAGAAAATAAGGTGGGCAGGGCTTTGATTGTTTCAAGCCTGAATTGATACCTACTTTACAAGGTTCATAAAATGACCTACGCAACAAAGTAAATAATTTTGTATTTCTTACGATTTATATCTAGTTCCATCATGGTTTTCTTTCAGACTTTCATTATATCGGTACTTTCTATTTACTGAAAGTAAATTAGTTATAAAAATATTGTACTTACAGTTTTTCACAAAAAACACAAATTCACAACACGTAATTTTGCTGTAGCATCCGACACGCGTGGAGTCACTTTGAAATTCTATGGCGCACTGGCGATTAGTTGCGACGATCGTTCTATCGGGACGCGTTTGAATTTGCATACATTTTTCTATGGAGAATTTACGTAAAACATATCTAGATTTTAGGGCTTTAAAAGGGGAAGTCTTTGTTTGTAAAGGTACAAAAAAAAGTACATGGTTATATTTATTGGCTTTTTCAGTGTTCAAAAAGTGTTTCTTTTTATCAATTTGTGTTGATTTATTGGGTTAAATCTGAAAAATACGAAGGCAGGTTTTTGAATTTTTTCTCAATTTTGTGCGTTTGTTGACGTTTATTATATAACAACTACAGGGTTTTAAGAGTTAAAATTAGCACTAACATCATTTTTGGTCTTTCATTTTAATATATACAAATTATCGTTGTTATTAATCATATGTAAATAGGTTAAATATGAAAAATCGTAACACTCTTTTCGGTGATTTTCACGATCTGGGCCCTTAATTTCGCCTCTTCCTCTTTGCTGCGAGTAGGTGTCCGTCATTATTCAATCAACGGTGGTGGGTAGACATAAAATAATTTGGTGTAATGGTTGTGGGTAGAAATAAAAAACCTTAGGGCCTAAATAGGTGCGGTTTACGAGTTATGGCTCATTTGGGCGCCGGCCGTGCGCCGAGCCATCGACATCTGATGATCTGGTTGGGGGCGAAACACGTGTCGAGGTTTTTTATTATTTTTTGCACGATAACACAACTCTCATATTTATCCTATTTTGAAAATTATTTCTCTATTCTTTCGGCCTAATTTTAAGTGGGTTTGGAGGGCGGTCTTGTGCATGAATAACGAGAGTTGGGTAATTTGCATGTGGCGAAATATTGCAAAGTAGTTAGATTTATTTAATTTAACTATGGACTTCCGAAAAGTACAGCCTGATAGTATTATCTTCACATCATTATAAATCAAATATCAAAAGTTGAAAATTTTCACTTTTTTGGATTTTTCTCGTAAACAGTGAATTATATCAAAAAATGTTTTGTACAAAATTTTAGAAAATTTCCTAGGAAATACCATTTCTGAGAGATTGCGGTTATTAACGTCCAACAAGCTATAGTCTACACGCAATGCTGGTCCGCTCCTATTGACTCTGTCGTGATGTTATATAGCCTATGTTACACGCTAAAAATGTAGCTTTATGTTATCGAAAGAAATTTTAAAATCGGTCACGTTGTCCCGTACAAACTTTGTCCCCCCTTTTTCACCCCATTTATATGATATAAATGACATGGCCATACTTGATGACATTTAGTACGGAAATCGATTAACACCCTAGGTATTTTTTTTTTTTTTTTTAATTCCGCGGCCGCTACTAGCAGAGGGTATGTCCAGTGGCGCCCGGCGGACTTTGACCCCCTCTGTGGTCTCTTCGGGTGTTGGATCGGGACGAGAATCCCGCGTCGTTGGGGGAAGGGTTTTATCCCGCGTCAGTGAGTGAATCTGGTTGCGTGCTATGGGGCAAAGGCCCCGCAGCACGCAACCCTTCTAGCCTGCTTCTGTAAGGACGGCGGATGGCGATCCCGCCGTCCTCAGGCCCCGATCATGGAGGTCGATAGTCTTGGGCGTAGTCGCGGAGTCTGGGGCGCCCTGGCCGCCGACTACGGAACTCGGCGGGGAGGGTACGCTCCCTCTCCCTCCCGGCCGCCTCCTTCGCGAGCATGACTTGCTCGCAGAAGGACACGGCCGCGTTCCACCTACTCCGGCTGGAGACCATGGCTTGAAGCATGGTCTCCAGCGAGAGGGTATCCACGCCCAGACCCACTACGAGGTCCCGGCGCTGGCTCGCCCACGCTGAGCACTCCACCAACGTGTGGAGTGCGGTGTCGTCGTCGGAAACCTCGCAGTGTTGACACCTGGGTGTGACCTCACGATGCATGCGAAACAGATAGCTACCGAAGCAACACCCTAGGTATAGTCTTTTGCTGCGCATTTTGATATGCAAATCATATTTTTTGTACGTGAAACATCTTTTTGACGTATTTGAAAAAAATAATACAACACATTATTGATGCATATTCTTGAATTATTTCTAGTACTAGTATTGTTAAACAATTGATTGATTTGCAGGGAAAAAAGTTCTTTGCTGTAAAAAAAAGTTAATCTGCTGCTTATAAATTGAGGGGCGATAAGGTTTTGCTGTGTATTTAAATGTATCCCATTTATATCCAGATAGTTAAGTAAATGGTTATCGTATGGATCGGAATCGAGAAAACATTGTATGCAATCGGCGTAGCTGGCTTCCGATACGTTTGATAGATACAGATAAATAAAATTGAAGTGTCTGTTTGTAAGTTCCAAGCCAGTCTCAGCTGCCAGTGGTGCACCTGCCGATCAACAGAAAATGCACTGGCAAAAATAAAAGTGGCTCGATTAGCGCTAATAGGTTTCAATACTGCACTTTCACTTTATTAAGATTTCTGATAACTTAACTTAACAAGAGACTCTTGACGCAAGACTAGCCGACGAAAAATATGTCTCTGCTTATACTCCTGAGAAACCACTTACAGTTGAGATTGGCTTGGACTCCCTAGAGAGTGAGAAAACACAAACAGTTATGGTCAATAGTATAATAAAAGTAATAAGTTTCTTGTTAAGTAAAGTTAACAGAACTCTTAATAAAGTGAAAGTGCAGTATTACCACTTAGCCTAGTTTAAACAAAACATAAAAATATTAATTTACATGTGAACAACAGTAATCGCCACACCTTTGTATACATATAATCACGCCTTTATCCATGAAAGGGCAGACGGAGGTGCATTAGACACCCATTACCACCCCAGCTTTTTTTTAAATTCCGTCCGTTGCCGGGCGTCTCTTGGGCGGACTTTGACCACCTGTGTGGCCTCTACGGGAGTCACAAGCAGCTAAAGTAAACTCTACGTCACTGTAATCGTAAGAGCTCGTTTTTTGATTGACATATAAATAAATATAACATAAAATATAGTATTTTGAAACCGGTAGTCGACTCCATTAGAAGAAGTATTTTGGTTACCGAATCTTTTTTTTTAAAACTGTCAACACCACTGTAAGTAGTAAAAAGTATTGAATAACCTGATATACATCTGGGATTGTTGTGAACAGAAACCTTCCAACCAAAAATTATTTTTAAAATTTAAATAATTATATCTTTGCATACAAAAGACTTCAACGCGCACCGTTGAAAATGTTGTTATGAAATTAAACTTGGAAATTCATTAGAATGCATTTAGAATTATAGTCAACTGATTTCTAGAAAGATAGGCTAAATACATATGAAAATATATATGTATTATATAAGTTCATTAAGTGTTGAGAACCTACTTCATAAAAGACGGTACTCTCTTAATTGGTTTTTGCGTTGTCTTCCGTATGTTTGAGCTTTAGTTCTTCAGATCTTTGTATTTATAACTTAGCGAGTATTATAATGAGGTAATAAAGTTAAGAGAATTAATAAATATTTTGTACATTCTCACAGAACGTCACCTTTTAACTAACACGATTCATGAGAAACAGCGTGGAGAAAGACGGACGGACGAACAGTGAAGTCTTAGTAATAGGGTTCCCGTTTTACCGTTTGGAGACGGAACCCTAAAAATAGGTGCCTGTGTCAGGCGGGAACAGTCATGTAGATAATACGAGGTGTGAAGTCACGTGTTATTGCTTGCGGTGGACAAAACCATCGACGCGTACAAACTTTTTTAATTAATCCATTCAACAATGTAAATAGTACTTAATCTTCTAACTTTCACTAATTGAAATACAGTCGCCCACTCCCGTGTCCTAAATCATGCGATTAAATCAAATCGTGCAAAGCACATTACTACGTAAGATTGTAAATGATAGCTTACTTGCTAACAAAAACAGCATTGGATTCTGATCCTTGTGGTAATACAGAAAGTGTATGGATTGTGGTGCTTTACTTAGTGGTCGTTGCCGAAAGGCCCGAGGTCGTGGTGAGATGTATTCGAGTGAAAGTTCTGATAACCCCGTCCCCCTTGCACTCGCCGCACCGCTCTATTACTGTCTTGCATCGTCGTGTATACACTCGTTTTGTTCAACATGGCTGGTTATGCGTAACCTTTTAAATTAAAAACTGATGGTCGAAGTAAATCAGCCATTACATCGCGGTTCGTGAGACAAATAAGTAAAATATTACTGGAAAATATTATTTGTTATAATTTCCCTTCACAGCTATCATATCAGTAGACCTCGTGAACATAAATAAATATTTGGGTGTTTTGCCACCTTTCCCCCCCCATCCCCCAATCAAAAGAAGTTCACGATCACGAAAAAACCTTTTAAATCGAGGGATCAACAGAAAGACACATCATCACGCCTCGAAGGGGTAGGCACATGCATGTCACACACTTTGTTGGTCTCACGATAAAAAAGTTGTAAGTATTTAATAACGAAACCCTTGTTCCAAGTTTCATGAAGATCGGATAAAAATGTTGCCACTAGCCCGGAAATACAGCAGACAGACGGACGAAAGCAAAATTGTCCAATTTCAAAATGTAGCCGCATCACTCGCTCAGTCAATAAGATTGCTTTTATAAAATTCTCTTGTAAGTACCTCAGCTGCAAAATACTTCGTTACCATAAATAATAATCTTAATTGGTGTAAATTATATTGATAAACCGCGAGTAGAGTATATTATACAAACAGAAACTAGTATTCAGTGAAATAGACAGTTTTCACAAGAGAGTGCTAATATTTAGTGAATTCAAAACGATTCGACGCTAACGAGGAGGCCAAACAAATGAAAGTCTTGGCTGGTCTGGTCTGGTCGTGTACTCAGACGTGATCATTTGTGAGTTATACAAACAAACATACATCACGCCTATATCCCTGAAGGGGAAGACAGATGTGCACTACACACCCACACTTTGCCAGTAATGTCGTCGGTCCACGTAATAGGGGGCAAGCCTATTGCCGTTACCAAGCACTACAGAATATTTTTTTTTTACGTACCTACCACTAAATAGAATCCTCGTAGTGGGTCTGGGCGTGGATACCCTCTTGCTGGAAACTATGCTTCAAGCCATGGTCTCCAGCGCGAGTAGGTGGAACACGGCCGTGTCCTTCTGCGAGCACGTCATGCTCGCGAAGGAGGCGGCCAAGAGGGTGAGGGAGCGTACTCTACCCGCTGATTCTGCATTCAGCGGCCAGGGCACCGCAGACTTATCTACGCCCAAGACCATCGACCTCCAAGATCAGGGCCTGAAGAAGTCGGGATAGCCTCCCGCCGTCCTTACAGAAGCAGGCTAGAAGGGTCACGTGCTCGCAACTGGATGCAATCACCGATGCAGGATAAAACCCAACCCCAACGACGCGGGATGAAACCCGACCAAACCCCCGAAGAGGCCACACAGGTGGCCAAAGTCCGCCGGGCGCCACTGGAAATTCCCTGCGAGCTCACCAGAGTCGCCCAGCAATGGACGTAGAAGCGGCCGCGACCATGAACCGCGGAACTTAGAACAAAAAAGTACTATTTTGATAGTTACTAGGTACCAATGTATAATTCAAGTGATAAAACGCAGGTCTATCTATATATAATATTATACTAGGTATGCAATGCATGCTGCTGTTGCAAAAAACTAAGCGAAGTGTTAAATTTTCGAACGACAACGATTAATTTTTTTATGTTCAAACGTTTTTTTTTACTGCAAAACGTATGAAAATAATTTTTTCGGTGATTATTCCTCGACGGTATGCCCGATTTTCAATTTTTGTTGTTCTAAACCACCCTCACGCCACACGTTATCACTGTGGTAAGTTTGAAGGAGATCGGTTCAGGCGTTTAGGAGGAGTATGCGGACAAACGAAATACATGAGACGCCTAAGATTAAAAACGCAGGTCTATCTATACATAATATTATAAATAACGTTGTAATACTATCAGCACGGAAAATAGGAAATATTTTCACAATATGAATCGCAAAAACGATAATCGTGGGCCATAGACCTTTCCAGTAAGGAAGGTTTTGTCAACGAACCAAGACCTATATTAGCAGTGCGTCAGTTCGTCTGTACTTAGGTACTCAGAGACAATGTACTTACCAATCAAATAGTGATAGAATTTTTGGAAGCCTTCGAGTTTTTTTGATACACCTCAGAGATTTTATCCGACCGAAAAATAGGAAAAATATCAAACTAATAATATTCACCAAAACGTCTATAATATGTTAAATTAAAATAACCAGTTTTAGTCAACTATTTAATCTTGCGAGGATTAAGTTATTAAATTATTTTTCTTATATTTACAATATTCTAAACTTACCTACTTCGATAATTGTCGATGAGTAGCATCGGAAGAGTTTATCGAAAGCCAATGATATGCCAGAAAATGTCGATCTCGTGACCGAATAACACTTTATTTTTAATTTCTTGCTATCACATTGGTTATCGACAAACTCTACGAGCTCTATGGTAAGGTGGCTAGAACGTGTTTTTTGTATCTCCACGTGTTACCCAAATTATAAAATAGCCGAAACTAACACGTTTTGTACAGTTGATTGTAGATACATTCTTGAAAAACCTGTATCATGCGAAACCATTAATAAATATGTTAAATCAAAACTCTTTAAAGTTTTACTTTTTTAAGATTTTCTAGTAGGTAGGTATTATCAAAAATTTTGTTCTCAGACCAAAACCAAAATTAAGATGAACTCCCAACATACAGTAAAAAACGAACTTATAACAATAAATAAGGAAAGAATAGAATATGTAAATGAATATATATATATTTGGTCCAACTTATATCTACAGAAGATTGCATGTACGTAGGTCACACTATAAGTTTTGCGTAACTTAAAAAAACAACATGTTAAAACCAAAATATTATGTTTATTGCTTTTCAAAATGCTCTCCTTTATATTTTAAACATTTTTTCATGCGATCGAACCATTTTTTTAAAACAGAAGGACCACAGATCTGAAGGCATGTTTTCTACATGCTGATTGAACACTATCACTGCCTCTTCGGAGTTGGTAAAAGTGAAACCTCTCATCAAATCTTTGATTTTGGGGAAAATACAGAAATCACAGAGTGCTAGGTCGGGGCTATGCGCAGGATGGGTGACGAGTTGTACTTTTTCGGAAGCTAAAAATGACTTTGTTTTGTTGGCCGTGTGTGAAGAAGCGTTGTCATGACGTAGGAGAACGCGGCTTTTGGGTCGTCTTTCGCGAAGTTTTTCTAATACCCTGGGTAAACAAATGAACAGAATACCACTCGGCATTAACACTCTTTTGATCTTCAAGTGGAATTGTACAGATGGGACCCGTAGCTGAGAAAAAAAACGCGATCATTTTTTTACCAACGTTTCTCGCCTGCCTCACTTTTGTTGGCTTGTTCTCATTTTCAAACACCCATTCACAAGATTGCTGTTTTATTCGGGTACAAAACAATAAATCCACGTTTCGTCTCCTGTGACAATGTCATAAACAGCATTAGAATGTCCGTGGTCGTACTTCAGTAGCATCTGTGAGCACCATTCCACGCGAGCCCGCTTCTGCTCCGCTGTCAGTTCATGAGGGATCCAACGACAACAAAGTTTCCGAACTTTCAATTCTTCGTGTAAAATTTTCTGGATTTGACTCATACCAATCCCCAATAGTCCTCGAATTGTCACATAGGTAATCCGCGGGTTTTCTTCAATTAACCGCTTAACAGTAGCCACATTATTTTCGTTGACGGCAGTTGAAGGCCGCCCTTCACGAAATTCGTCATGTAAAGAAACCCGACCTCTCTCAAATTCAGCAAACCATCGCCTCACGGTGCTCAAACAAGGTGCTTCTCTCCCAAAAGCATTTTGAAGACGAGCGGCACAGTCTTGCGGAGAGAGAGAACTTTGAAAATCATAAAAAATCATCGCTCTAAAATCTTTTCGACTTAATTCCATTTTCGTTGCATACGTTGCAACTTTGATGTGTGATAAAAAACAATTGACAAATGATTTCCCGCCAATTGTTTTTTTTTATTACTAAGAAGGTTGCAACGTGTAAAAAAATATAACATTCGAAATTCAAATAGTTCCGATTAGCTAGAAGTGCAAAACTTTTAGTGTGCCCCCTGTATAAAGAAATAGAACGAAGAATAACTAACACTTGGAACGGTTTTGGTCACTTATGGAAATAATGAAGGATAAAGATATGCCAATGATAGCTAAAAAGAAGGTTTATGAGACATGCATTATGCCATGCTTACTATACGTGTGCCAGACATGGGCGTTAACAGAACTACAAGAAAGTAAGATGTCAAAATTCAATGGAAAGGAGTATTTTAGGTATAAAAAGAAGAGATAGAATAAAATTAGAAAAAATTAAAAAGAAAACTAAATTTAAAAATGCACACACTGCCTACAGACGGCTTAAATGGCGTTGGACAGGACATATGTTAAGAGAAAGTATGGAGAAATGGACTAAATTAGTTACCGAATGGTAATCAAGAGACAGCAAAAGAAATAGAGGCAGGCAAAGCAAAAGATGGGAAGACGATTTCAAAAAAATAGCAGGTCCAGAATGGACCCGCCTAGCAAAAGACAGGAACATATGGAAATTTGGAGGAGGTCTATGTCGACAGACAAGCTGTTTCACAAAAACCAGTTGCCGATCAAGTTAAATAATTAAATTAAGGAACAGTTTTAGTAAGTAGGTATGTGTTTATATTTAATGTACGGAAAGAAACGGCAATAAAAGCTATTTTATTATTATTATTTATAGGTATTATCAACACAATTGCCCCATGCAAATGGGACTAACAACACTATTGGGTACGAGTATTACCTACCTCGTCGGGGATGGGGCGTGATTGTTTAGACGTATAGGTTAGGTATGAACAATGAGGTATAAGGGAAATAGCCGTAATAGTCAAGTATTCTACATAGCCTGTGTAAGAAAGACCTCATTTCTTTGTATGGGATGTATGGGGCATAATATCTGTACAATCTGTCTGTAGTTTTGGTGTCAAAGAATTCCCTGTGAATTGAAGCCCTTAACCAAAGACCTTATAATACAATGGACATAGGATCTAGAACAAATCGCAAGAAAATAATGTCCCGAGTCGACCTATACATTATACATAGGCATACATAGATATAAACAAATTTCATATTAAAATTTAAACCTTGATACAACGGAATAGTGTTCACTTTTGTTTGCACTAATTTATCGCATTACGTAGCTTCTATCTGTCCGCCTGACTAATTCACCTTATGCAGCTTCAACTTGAACTACGTGATCATAGAAACAATGGAGTAGGTTTATTTTGTTAAAGTCTTTTAAGGTTTCCATGATATGTACCTACGTACGCGTAATAATTAATGTAAGACTGTAATAAATTCCATAATCTTATAAATTGTAATTACTTGTTTATATTAGACGAAATAAGCTGAAAAACTAATTAACGACTGACAAAGATTATTTTTTTTCGAGTCAGTTTCATAATAAGTAACTGTAGTGTATGAATAACAAAAAGGGAATTAATGAATTTAACTAATTATAATATTATAAATGACACATTTTGGGCTTATCTCCTCCATCCCAATCAAAAGAAAAAAATGTATTCAATCAAGGGATTCTTGTACAAGTTTCATAAAGATCGGACCTCTTTTTGTTATGTCCATAAAATGAGCCGAACAAACAAGATTGTTATTTTTTGGATCATATAAAATCATTGCCCTTAACAATAATTTTCCTAATCGCGAACAGGTCTAATCCCGAAAGGGCCAAACCGCGAAAGAGACAAAACCGAGAAAGGGCCGAGTCACGAACAGAGCTAACGACAAACGGGCCATATCGAGAATCAAGGCGTGTTTTACGGGTCGAAAATCGAAATGCGCACGGGCCCAAACCGTCCTCAACCCAATAAACACTGGTGAAGCTGAATATCGAATTCTTCCGTATAGTACTTACTTATACATAAACGGTAATCGTAGTGAACATGCTTGCTTCATTGTTAACTGGTTAAGTAAGTAAGTAATTTACTATTATCGAATACTAAGTTGTTACCGGGATATTACCTAATCAAGGTACTTATACGAGCTAAGTAGTAGTAAATAGCAACTGCTGTAAGGGTGTATCAAAATTAGCTGAATAAATTATATTTATACTCTTAATTCTTTATAAAATAATCACTACATATTATGAAACAAAGACTTTTCCGTCCATATGTATGCTTAGACCTTTAAAAGTACGCAACGGACTTTGATGCGGTTTTCACCAATGTATAGAGTGGCTCTCGAGGAAGGTTTTTGTGTATATAATTTATCAAGCGGGCGAAGCAGCGGGCTACCACTAGTTCATAATAAAACTAAAAACTGGAACTAATTTTCTCGTTCTCATTTCCCACGGGAACACATTATCGGAATGAATTGTCCCATGTGTGTCAGCTACCTCCAAACCAAAGGTATTTTATTATCACACTTACTAACTCTCTCCTATGAGTAAGTGTGATCAATTCGCTAACAATACGCTATTAAAATGAGTTACGAGCCTATAACACTTAACGTATTTACAATTGACTCATTAGAATATAATAATAATAATAATTACAATCAGTTTTATTTATTCTCCGTACTAACAGATCACATTGTGTACATATACGAGTACATATGGCTTGGTGATTGACTTAAGAGTTATAGATACGTAATTGAACTTTCTTTTTGTACACTACCCCTTTATATTTCATATTATTTCTTCTATCCATCCTAAGGTTACCTGGAAGAAATCGCTCTACGCGATAAGGCCGCCCTTTGTACATAGTTTCTTTGTTTAAACTTCTTTATACTTAATATTATTAAGATTTGTATTTAAAATGTACAATAAAGAATATTTATTATTATTATTATATGTAGGTAGTTCTATTGCTAGAATCACACGTGGGAAAAAATACGCGGGAGAAGACACTTCTATCTATTTATGAAATTATTTTATATGAGAATGTTATTGATAGATGATGTGTGTTATTATCAATCAACGGAAAGGCCAACACCGATATAAATACTTAGAAGGTAATTAATACCACAGAATAACGAATAGTAGGTACCTATTAATACTTAGAATTCTTCTTCTTCTTTTTAAAAACGTGGCTCCATCGATATACATCGATGATTTCGCCAATGTCAAGGTAATGCTCGATTTTTCCCGCACAGAAGAACTAGTTACTCTGAACTAGTTAGCGGTGCGGGACAAGGAAACGTTGTTCGGTAATGTAATTTGAGCGTTTGGGCCTGGATTTTTGCCCAGCGCCAGACTTAACCTAAAAGGCTACCAGGCACGCGCTCCGCAAAAACACAAGGCCACTTAGAATTCAATGTGAACAAACTTTCTCATAAATATTGAAGCTTACCTACACAATTTCTTAACTGTGAAACATTCGTTGTCAGGACCTCTCTTCTGTTTTCACAGAGAAAGCTAATAAAACCTAATAGTTTTAAGAAACTAGGTTTTATTAGCTCAAGGAATTATTTTATTTCATTTATTCTTTTTATCTTAGATCGAGCGCAAAATATCTAGCATAGCTTTTATATGCGTTAAGGACACTTCCTTTACACTTTACTTGACACTTAGACAACTTTCAGACAAACACTATAGATGTATGTGCTAGAATGCTTTTACTATTTAAACGTGTGTGAACGAAGGCGAGAGTCTCCTTTCTTTATTAATGATACCGCTATTGTCTTAACAGCTGTGAGAAACTCGTCACTCGTGAAATTGACTGAATACGTTGAAAACAAACAACAGATAATAAATATCATGAACATAATCAAATAACATTCACAATCGTGAGGAAAGATACAATTTCTTGTATTACATGTGCAATTGTATTACAGGATTTGTATGTGGTTATAATAAAAGCGCAGACTTTCTATTTTTGTGTATGTAAAGCATTGATGTAGAGTACCGTAATTCTTATAACTTGTAAAAGTAACAGTAAGTACCTACTTAGATTAAGTACATAGAATCACGAATACCATTGTTGTAACTGTTTGTTGTCGACGTAAATAATCAGAGACGTGATGAGAAATTATCTAATTAGGTTTATTTACTGAAGTAACGTTACAGGCGGTAAGATGGCAACGACAATCTGTTTTCGTGCCTCATCTCTTAGGTTAATTAGGTTTTAATGCATTTTTCATTAGTGGTCCGCAGTTTTAATGAAAAATTAAAAATATAATTAAACTCACATATTCTTAAATTACGGTTTTAATATTGTATATTTATATATGAGGTGGTTATACTTAGTCAAGTGAACGTCATTATATAGTTATCGTCAGGCGAGCAATTTGATCCGTTTGCTCAAATTACCAGTGCTGTTACTCACTGTTATTTCTGGTTTGTTGTCGGTTTGTGTGGCCAACCGACTGTGAAATTCGGACGAGATTGCTGAACCACCGCTTCAGGTCAATAAGTTCGACCAACATTCATATGGATTGTTAATGGATGAATGATTTAACGTGGGAATCCAAATTCATGATGATAACTAACCACTGGAACTGCTCTAATAACATGGCTCGATCGATATAGTAACACACGTTTAAAATAATGGACTATAAAATAAAATAAGATAGGTAGGTACTCTTTGTACACAATCAATAACTTTTAATGGTAAACACACATGCATTAAAATTAATGTACAAAGGGCGGTGAGGTCGGTTGAAGCGTCGTCGATCGTGTGCAAAACATTTTATATGTTGACCTGTCAGTAACCATTTCGAGGCTGTCTTGTTTTTACATTGTATAGGTAAAGGTACTACTGGAATACCGGTTAGGAACACTGAGGCCACAGATTTTCGATTCCTTACATTTATGTAAAACACACAAATAAAAATGCTAGTAGGTATTGGGTTAAAACCCAATACACTGTATTTACTTACTATAATATTGTAAAGAGGAAAGATTTAATTGTTTGTTTGTTTGAAGCGAATAGGCTCCGTAACTAATGATCCGATTTTGAAAATTCTTTCACTTATATGTAGCTACATTATCCCTGAGTAATATAGCATAACTAGAGCAGCTAGTTTTATTATAAACAAACAAAGTCGCAGGGCTTCGTTACTTTATTCTTTCCCTGTTTTGCAACATTTTTCATTGCTGCTTGACTCTTAGTGGTCGTAGCGTGATGTTATATAGGTAATCTCCGTTAAATGGACTATTCAACACAAAAATATATTATCGATTGGAACCAGTAGATCAGAAATGAATGGTGTTTGGTAGCTATTTTAATTTTTTATATTATTACCTATGTGCTAGGTAGGATATGTTATGATATAGCTAATTTTACGAGTACAACACGTAGGCAACATGTTATGGTTAGGACATAATATAATAACCTCGTAATACTACACACGAAAGTATTTAATAGGTAGGTATAGTTCGCGAGGTCTACGCTGAGCTTTGCATTTGTGTGAATAATTACGAAAAGTAGAGTAAAAAAGCTGTGTGTACAACACATGTGTGTGTAAAACACACACATGTGTTGTACACACAGCTTTTCACATTATACGTTCACGTAGGTGCACTCACTTTACAACTTTACATAAGTAATACGAATAGTAGTAAGATTATAAAAACATGACTAATTCATAACATAGAAAATTAATAAGAAAATTTTTGTGGTCAAAGTACTAATATAATTTTATTATTATAATTACATAGTTAGTAGACCACAAAATCGTCTTATTTATTTATTGAAACTATAATAATTAGGTATTACAGAAACGTAATGCATGATTTCTTAGGTGCTTAAAAGTTTGAACATAAAAAAACAAATCGTTGTCGTTCGAAAATTTAATACTTCGTTCAGTTTTTTGCAACAGCAGCATGCATTGCATAACTAGTAATTATCCTTGTAGCTGTCCCTATAGTATATGGTGAAGCCATGAGGTGAAACCGATCAGATGTAGGATGAACCTCGTAAATACAGTGGAAATACTAAACCTATGTGTTGTTCAATATGAGCAACATCTTTGTCTAGTAAGACAGTTTCATATAGTTCCATTGTACATTAGTTTTAAGCATGTTTTTTTTCTTTACTTTGTATCGTTTGTGTACAATGTACAATAAAGAGTATTTAACTTTAACTTAACTGTCCTCCGCAGATATCTTCGTGGCTGTACCTATAGAACTTATATTACCTGTATAAGTATCTATAGATATACAAGTTATGCGCATTTCCCACGAAGGCTGAGCCTGAGTAAAGGGTCCCTTTCACCAAGTAACAGCAATCAATATTTTCTGTAAGACTTCCTTATGCATAATTTCCTATTTCCCACATTTTTTGCCTCTACCTAAGGTAACAATAGTAACGTTAGAGTAAAAGCCAACTAGTAGGTACTTGGATCCACAAAGTTTAATTGAACAAGAGTATATAGTACCTATACCTACCTACCTATATTAATAACAATATAAATCGTCCCTGTCACAACTCTCCTAGATCTCCCCAACTCGACTTATATTATTATGGGTTTTTATTGTTACATACTCGTATTTTAAATGCCAGTATTCTTATATCTGTGCTAATACATAGGTACCTAATATCACCGTGACTTATAATGCATTATAACTACTAACGATTTTAAATTGCCACCATAACCTGCCAAAACCATTTTGGGTTATCAGACGATTATATAATTCCAATCGGTTCGGAGGCTCTTCGGTCCGATGAGCACAAAAAAACAGAGCGGAAGCCAATCAGTCTCTGGCACATTTCACAATACTCACAATAATAACTACAATGGGACAACGGGACAACGCTCCATCAATTATTATTAGGTAGGTGTACCTACAGAAAAATAGACTGAAGTGTTGCAATAGGTATCTTTACACTGCGTGTAAAGAGATCATCAATGTAGGTCAATGCGAGCGAACAATGAAATCATCAATGCTCACAATAACACCATTATTTGCTCAAAATCATCATCCCATTTGACGGCCACTGCTGGGCAAAGGCCTCCCCAAAGAGCGTACATATAACGCCGGCAGGACGGATTGGTATAGGGTTTTGTGTCAAGTTTTCCTTATCTGTATAGGTACTGCTTACTCTGACCATGATAAGTGATGATCACTAAATATTATTTCACTGAAATATAAATTTAACTTTGGTCCTTATTATCCAATAGGTAGAAGAGTGCGGCGGGAGTGGCCATTAGGTCACCTTACTGAACTGAAATGTAAAATAACTTCATTTCTACAATACCTATACTTACTTTGTGAAACGCAATTTGGTGATCAGATCATTTACTATTATTGAGAGTAAAAGTATGTCTCTGACATTATTGAGCGAAGTGAGCGAAGCTCAATCTTAAGGTGCGTCCAAATATTGCGCGGCAAGTGCGCGCGGCGCGCCGCGCTATAGTTGGACGGTTCCCGCGCGCCGCAGCTGCGAGCACGCAAACATAGCTCAGTATCGTTCGTCGGTAATCATGTCTGGATGTGTTTGCGCTTCACAAAAATGGACAATGAAACATCAATTAGACTAATTGAGTTATATGGCTCATTTAATTTTAAGGAGTTGTGGAATCCTCAACATAAAGAATATTTTAATAAAAATAAACGCGAAGACCTTTGGGACGAAATAGCCCTAATAGCCGCGGCGTGTCTCGCATATTGCCGCGCAAACATTCGTCGGATTGTCCTAACTAGAGCGCGGCAGAATTGTGTCCTGGCCATGCCGCGTGTTGCTGCCGCGCTCTTGCCGCGCAATATTTGGACGCACCTTTAGGCGACTTATGTATTTCGTTTGTCCGCATACTCCTCCTAAACGCCTAAACCGATCTCCTTTAAACTTACCACAGTGATAACGTGTGGCGTGAGGGTGGTTTAGAACAAAAAAAAAGTTTGAACATAAAAAAACAAATCGTTGTCGTTCGAAAATTTAATACTTCGTTCAGTTTTTTGCAACAGCAGCATGCATTGCATAACTAGTAATTATCCTTGTAGCTGTCCCTATAGTATATGGTGAAGCCATGAGGTGAAACCGATCAGATGTAGGATGAACCTCGTAAATACAGTGGAAATACTAAACCTATGTGTTGTTCAATATGAGCAACATCTTTGTCTAGTAAGACAGTTTCATATAGTTCCATGAAGGATTGGGCAACATGTGGCAAGAGACAGACAAAATAATAACAAAGTGTTGGTGTTTGTCCTCAGGCGGTCGTGAATGCCGCGCCGCATGGATGGCGGCGCACGTCTGCCGCTTGCTAGCTGTACTGCTTACTCTGGTCACGCTAGTTATAGCCAAATGTAAGTACCTACCTTCCTTTATAATTCCTCGTACGTCCATTGCCGAGCGCCTGGGGTGAGCTCGCAGGAAATTTCCAGTGGCGCCCGACGGATCCTCGGTAGACTTTTATTTTTAATTTTCGCGGCCTACGGCCGCGACCGCTCCTACGTCCGTTGCCGGGCGTCTCTGTAACACACGTTTCGTATTTGAAGTCTTCGAATTAAAGTTTCGTCATGTCCGTCCAGCTTAGGAGTTATAAGCCCTATTCTATGCGTGGGTCACGCACATGGCTGGTTTTTCGGGTTCCGTAGTTCAAATTTCGGAGCCCTTATAGTTTCGTCATTTCTGTCCGTCCGTCTGTCTTCGGATTTCCTCCTAAACGGTGAGTGCTAGAAATATGAAACTTTAAAGCTTAGAAGAGCATTTTTTGTGAAAACAGCCCCCCCGGCAAAATTTGAACTGACGTGAAGAACTGGAAAAAATCATGATAGTAGTCCATATAATGAACTTTGAAGGAAAAATATAACGGATGGTATAACTCTGGTAAGGAGTTATAGAGGCTTTTATGGGTAAGTACATAACCCTATCTTATGCGTGGCTCGACACGCACATGGCCGGTTTTTTAATAAAGCCTTCCATTGCCGTCTATTGCCTGATGTGAGATCTAGGTCCCGAGTACCTACCCCCTCGGAAGCTTCCAGGGATGGCGGACAAAGGCCTAAAATATTTTGCACTGCAAAAGCGATTACACTCGTAGGATACTATAAAGTTGCCAAGGTTCGTTTTTTTTAAAACCTACTCGTGTTCTAATACCCCTCTTTATGCAACAGTTCAGTAAATTACTATTTAAGATGCTTTGGTGATACACATAAGACGTTAACATCGAGAGTGGTGGTTCTATAACGTTGCAAGTCGAAGTAATGTCTGCTATGTAGGTACCATAACGTATTTAGCGGAATCCATTCAGTACAAGCCATTGACATGTGGATAGTTGGATTTCACATGGTTCTCGGAGCTTGGGAGCCTACTTTCGTTCATACTAGGCCTCGCATTCGAGCTGCGTACTGCCTTACAACGGCCAGCATATTAAGGTCACATAAAAAAAAGTGTTGACAGTCATTCACCCGGAGACAACTACAGTACTACTACAAGCACAGCTGGTACAGCATTCAGGTTACCTACAATGTAGGTACACTGACGATGTGGCTTTCGCGCTTTGTTCAACCGTGACCAATCGCGAAGTGGTCAATCATTTAACGAAGATAAATGTACGAGTACATAAGTAGGTACTTCTACTATTGATTCAACTCAACACAGAAATCTCAAAAGAGAACGAATAGGACTATCTCCTCGTAGCTCGTAGCTTTCCATTTAAAACTATTCGAACGTATTTCCACATGTAGACAAAAGCAAATTGGCGTAGGTATTTTTAAAACGGTCTCAAAATGATAATCGGCCAAGGTTGTAGAATCGTTTTGTAAAAAGTTCAGTGTCATTGCGTTAATAGGCAGTCGTAAGTGAGCACGGGGCAAATTAAATATGGTTATGACTTAGTAAATAAATAACCTTCTCTATTCACGAAAAAAGAAAATATGGGTTGAGGCCTTCGGCGTCTTACATTACCCAAGGCTGTTAAGTAGCTTTAAAAGTGTTACCAAAGCGAGCCCATATTTTTAATATTCAGGAAACATTTAGTATGCATAATACCTACTCTACTCACTGAATCCTTATTCCTGCCTGATTCCCTTATATCTGTGCTACAGACAATCACACTTTTATGGGTGTAACGTTCCGAAACTTACACTCATCTAATCAGTTTTTATCTATATCTTACTTAGTTACTCTATCTTGCTTAGGTCCACTTCCTTAGGTCTTTAGGGTTCGTAGGATCTACATCCTAACTCCAACACCCTGTGGTCTACAGGGTGTACAATCTACACCCTTTAGACCACGACCTGTCCCAGTCGCGGCCGTTAGGAACCGGATTCTACGTTATTAGAGTCGACACTTTATAGTAGAATAGAGTAGGTATCGACTTTGTATGTACAAAAAAAGTTATAACTCTTAATTAACTACTAAATATACAAAATTAGTAAACATTAGTAAGTAGAAATTGAACAATAAATCTTACTTTTGAATGTGAAACAATTTGAATGAAAACTATAATTTGAGCACCACACAGCGGGTACTTTTAACCTAGATAATAGAAAAACGAACTACGAAAACATATATCTGCTCATTTCAAAATTATTATATAGGTAGGTAATTCAAATACCAGCAGAACCCGATGACACTATGAGTGTGGGTACTGAGTGATCTCTGAAAACATCGTTGTAGTCATGCAGATGAGTAATCTTTAATCTGTTTTCCTTTACACAGATGCTGAACTAGAGTCATGGCACGGAGCAGGGCGGCCGGCGACGGTCGCCCAGGAGGCCGAGGACGAGAAACGGGACATAGAACTCCTAGCAGCAGTCAGGATGTCAATGAAAGAATGGCAGATGAAAAGAGGTCGGACTAGGTACGTAACTTTTTACACGGTTGATGATTTTATCAGGGTTACCAGAAAAGCGTCACACAAAGGTACCTAGGTACCCTAATTAGTTTTCAGTTCAGTTTTGTAATAATTAATAATAAATAATTCCAAATTAGATCAATATTAATAATAAATTAATATTGATCTAGTTTGGAAAAGTTGTTGGTACGAGTATCATCAACTTTTATCGTTGACTGTACTTGTGGAACAATAGCATACCATTATTTTGTGCTATGAAACGAAACCTTGACCATCTGCACCGGTAAAAAGATCATCGCTCGTTTACTTAAGATTCCATTCACGTAGGTACCATTTAGGTAGTTAACGTGGCGACAGCTATGAACATATTATTGCATAAGCAAGTTTTGAAAATCCAAACAATGGATTATGTTGTACATACAGTCATAGTGAGAGTTAAAACTTGACGTAAGTAGTTAGTACGTAGGTACTCTTCTTTCGATGTCCCTTGACGTTACGACTGTCTTTATTTTGTCAAATGTGTTTTCTACGGTAGTCTATCTTACGTAGTATTGTATTCTCTTTGGTAGTCTATAGGTAGGTTACCACAGAATATGGAATAGTACTTACATTTAATACCTCTATATAATATTATACCTAAAGAGGAAAAATATTGTATGTTTGGATTGAATAGGCTATCTCTGAAGCTTACTTACATTAGCTTTAGTTAATTATCGCTGAGTGATAAACCTAGGCCACTTTTATACTCGGTAATGTGTTCCCGCGGAACAATTAGGAACGAGCATAACTAAATCACGCGAACGAAACGGGGAGCCTCGGTAATCAGGTTGTCTATTCTATATTTCATTAAGTATACCTACCTGAGTAGGTAAGGTTTAGATAGAGGTGTTAGGGGACCTCGACCTAATTTCCTGTCGCTTACACGACTAATATAATACTACACTGAAGAAATACAATAATTAAGGTTGTAAAGAGACTATACCTACTAATGCTTTTCATACTTAGGTACGATCAGTTAGAGAATTAAAATTACTACATTACATAGCTGAAAAACTCTTAACTTGAATTCAATTTAATTATTATTAAGTGTATATGTATGTTGTTAACAGGATCAAGCGGTCCCAGGGTAGTGTCTGCTACGGAGAATTCGGATGTTTCGAAGATGCTGGCCCGTTCGCGTATTTGGAGACGCTGCCCAGTTCACCGCAGGAAGTTGGCACAAAGTTCTTCTTGTATTCTACAGTCAGTAGGTATGAATCAAAGTTCTTTGTAATCTCCCTATATAACTTAAGCCGCCAGGTGAAGGCATATTATTCGCCCAGTTTTCGCCGGTAACTTTGCACTGAACAACTTGGTCACCACCTCAATAATAATAACAATTGTAAGCAGATCTAAGTCGCCCTTTCCCATATCAGAGAAGTTGATCGAACGAAATTGCATTGATAGAACGTTAAACTTTCTGCTAGCTTAGTAGACGAGAGTTTACTAATGAACCAAAAACGTTATTTCGAAACCTTTTAGGTAGGTACCTAACCTTTACCTTTTTAAAATGTTCCAGAGGAGATCAACCTCTACTGTCAGTGTCTGCTAGCAATATGTCGGCGGCATGGGGCTGGGCAGCTCGAGCTTTTGAGCCGAGTCGACCCACCAGAGTCATCGTACACGGGTTCGGTTCAAGCTGTGATAACGTCTGGGTCTATGAGATGAGGTCTGCGCTTATGGCTGTTGTAAGTGGAATCACATTACAAATATTATAACATTATTGAATATTTTCTAGGCACAAGCACATTATACGATCAGTTAGGCAGGTAGGTAATGTTTGTCCTACTTACATAATAGAGGGCAAGGCTATTGCCGTTAAGAAGCCACCTGACCCTAACTTGACTACCTTTACTGACCTAAATCTCAAAATCTATAAAGTCTAGGAAACTGTTTTTTTTATACAAGTAACTTCAGTTCATGAAGATTAAATGCTCAAGATGAAAACACAATTACTGAAAAAATGCTCGATAGTTTTTTTATTACAAAAAACCTTGTTTTAATCACATTTTAACTTAGATCTTTTAAGTTTGCTGTATTTTCTTTAATATTTTTTAATATCTAAAAAGGCATTGATAAAACCTACATTTGCTCAACATACTTTTTTCATAATCATTATAGTTCGTCTTTAATTCAAAGTTTTTATTTTGTCGCTACGTTAAATTTTTGAGAACGCGCACTAGACCAAGCGATCTCTGTCTGTGCTTTGGAAAGTGAATATCGCTATCCTTCAGTCGAGTCCGGCGTTAGCGGTAGTGAATCGAGCGAATTGATGAGGGTGCCTTCTTAACCTGGCACTTTATTTGCCAGGGCCTCGTTCATAAACCGACTGTAAATTGTTTAGTTTTCTTTCATGACAAAGTGGACTTCTTTACTAACGACCTTCTATAGTTTTTTATTCCAGCACTCGATACAATCTTGACATTTTATTAGGTAAGCACTTTTGCTAATACCTAATTTATTCGTTGTTGCAAGCTGAATTTATGAAATGTAGCTTCCCTGAGCAGGTGTTTAAAATGAAAACATATTAAAGAGCAGCACAATAAAATTCTTAGTTATCCAATATTTAGGTATTGACAAAATAAATCAATAAATATTACATAACTGTACCTAACTGCCGAATCAGTGACTCTTGGTGAATTACGAAACGAGCACTAGCAAGTATATCCGGCATGTGTTATGTATACTGCATACATAATGTTACATCAAGCTAACTTTTTTTCTTGCAGGAAGAATGTAACGTGGTATGCGTGGATTGGGAAGGCGGAGCATCAATGCCAAACTACCTTCGGGCAGCGGCAAATACTAGGCTTGTGGGCAAGCAACTTGCTATGTTGTTACAAGGTAAATCTATTAACACCGTCCGGATTCAACTTTGTTTTATAGCAATAACTTTCAATTGTCTTTATTAATTTTCAGGTTTTGCAAAGCACATAGACATGCGGTTCGAAGACGTTCATCTAATCGGTTTCAGTTTGGGTGCACATGTTGCTGGCTTCGCTGGATCAGAGTTGCGCAACATCAGTCGTATTACAGGTGTGTACCTATCCTATGTTGCATACCTTTGTTTGTTCATATTACATAACGCTCTGTAAGATGTCGAACATAGTAGGCATGGCCGCTTGTTAAGATTTGTATCTTAATAGCTAAAATGCTACAATGTCATCCCGTACAATGTTATTTTGTGCATTCAGAAGCGGACTAATGATGAGATCACGTTTTGTTAACTTTTGCTGCTATTGTTAGATTAGATCACTATGTTAAAGTATAGGTAACTAGCTTCCTAAGTACTACTAACATAGGGACCTAATCTTGCCTTTATCTTACTTATTGTGAGCTATAAATAAAGGCACCAGCAGTTGGCGCAAGCATCAACTTAGCGAGGTTCTATTGAATATAATAGGTACTAAGAGGATGTACATTATTATTGATTAACTAGGTAGTTAATAATGTTTATGTTAATGCATGTCACAGGATTGGACCCAGCAGGACCTTTATTTGAGTTCCAAGACCCTCGCGCCCGATTGGATAGTGCTGACGCTAAATTCGTTGATGTGATCCACTCAAACGGCGAAACACTCATACTGGGTGGTTTGGGAGCTGCACAGCCTCTCGGGCATGTTGATTTTTACCCTAACGGCGGGAGGGTGCAGCATGGATGTTCCAATTTGTAAGTTCTTAGCTTTACATTTTTACTTGCAGGCGAAGACGCAAGCATACCAAAACTTGACAATCACTTCCGTTACAGATTCGTTGGTGCTGTGTCAGACTTTGTGATGCCGTGGGCTGCGGCGTCCATAGAGGGTCGCTCCCTCTGCAACCACCGGCGCGCGTACAAATTTTTCACCGACTCTGTGTCACCAAAATGTCACTTTCCCGCTTTCCCTTGCGCCGATTACGACGCATTCTTGGAGGTTAGTGAATGCTGATGCAAATATTTAGGTACTTATGCGTAAATAAAATATTGAAGTTTATTTTATGTTGACGGTTTTTTCATCAACATAATCTTTTTGTCTTTTCCGATTGCATCCGGTTCGGAGTGTACAGAAGGTACCTGCCTACTAGTACCTCTTTGCTATAAATCTAGTTTAATTATTGTGAATAGATGACTAATATTTTCAGGACCTTTTGCAAAACAACTGTCTAATTTCCAAAATATACCTACGCACCTCTTTCGTTGCCGTACATGCAGATATCTCTTGTGAGGTGGACTGATGGCCCATTATGGGAAAAGGTTTGAGAGTACGTAATGAAAAACGATATGTTCAACAGGGGCGATGTTTCCCGTGTGATGGACAGCGGAGGTGTGGCAACATGGGTTACTATGCAGACCGATCCCTCGGCCGTGGTCAACTTTATTTACTCACCAGAGAAGAGGAACCATTTTGCGGTATTGTTCATTAAAATTTTGTAAAGAACTTAGTTATAGAAATATAATTGCCATAATTCAAAAACTTTGTTTGTATCTTAGCCCATCAATACCACGTGGGTCTGTGGGCCGGCAGAGCGGAGGGGGAGAAACCTAATTTCGGCAGAGTGACTTTGACACTACACGGAGACTCTGGTCTTAACGAATCCTTCCCAATGAGCAAGTACGTAAAATTCAATCTAAATTGCCAATTACAGTTTTTGAGGAACCTTCAAAACTAGATAAGCTGGTCTCTAAGATCTTGTCAGGTCATAAGATCTCTAAGGCCTAATACAATGAGAACCTTTATAAATCCTTATCGCCGTGATCACATTTTGGTGGCTCAGAAACATATATCTGGTCCCAAAACCGGCTAAAAATCTACTGAATAAAAAATGTCCCTGGCAACTGATTCTACCATAAGTGAAATTGGTGTTTCCAGACGCGAGGACAAGGCGATCGCCGGCGGCGTGGCGCGCTTCAGCCGCGTGCTGGTGCCGCACCCCGCGCTGGGCGTGCCTCTGCGCGCCAGCCTCACCTACAGCGCCTACTCCGGCTGGCTCAGCGCTAGCGCCAAGGCCATCCGCATACACAAACTGCTCATCACCGACAGCTTTGCCAAAACGTAAGATACCCACATAATTGCTTATAAGTGTACAGGGTTCATTCAATACATTTAACGTTGTTTAAAAAAACATTGATTTACCTGGTCTTAGTAATCTACTAAGACTACAAGATTAAATTTAAGCAATTGAAAATTTACAAGGCGTTTTTTGCAGATCTTCATTCTGTCAAAAAGGAATTCAGTTACTGTCTGAAGAAACCGTTGACATGCCTCTCTATCCTGGTGATTGTGAACTAGAACAGGTGAGGGTTTCAAATTGAATTATAGTATTTTAAAGTATTAACCGACTTCTTCATGTGACGACAACTAACTCCGAAATATTTTTGTTTAGGACGGCGAGTCCCCAAACTCTACGAACTGGAAAGGCAATTTAACAAACGACGACAGTCACAACGCCGATCCACACGATAACGAACTGCCGGAGGACAACCCGCCACGGCACTTTGTTCTTGCTGACAACTACGAGTGGCCGGCCGCGGAGAACACAGGGAGAGCATTCGGCATGACAAACACAAAGACTGCGCCGAGCGGGATTATAGAAATAGCCGAACCCGTGCTCAGACCTCGTCCGCGTAAAACTTCACGCCAGCGAGCTGACACACCTGACGACCACGAGATATCCGAGCCGTTGCTGAGAGCGACTCATCCTCCACGAATAACAACACCGCCTCCGGTACGAAAACCTAAAAATTACGATGTGTCCACCACGCCAACCTACGAATCCGGGACATCAGGTGAAGGAAGTGCGAAACCGGAAAGTGAATTCGTTATCCAATTTCTACCGGCCAGACTGGCTTCATTTATATCTAAGGCTGAACGTTACGCAAGAGACACTATACTACCACTTGTCGCCGCTTATGCTCCTCGATTGCCGATATTTGGTTCTCGAGAAGTACCCAAGTCGACAGCGAGGTTCATCCCTACTGACGATATCAACACCACTGGATCTGTCCCGATTCCCATGCCGACTTTAGAAATGAAGATTGAAACTTTAAGGAACGTAGGACCGCCGGGAGAGAAACGCAACTTTGAGTCTCCAGAAGATCCTGAAATACCGATCACTTCGACCACGACTACATCTAAGCCGCCATCGACGACAACAACGCAAGCCACCACCACCACAGAAAAAATTAAAGCATCACCGACAGAAATGTTACAAATAGTTGCAGCACCAGCAGTTTCCACGAGTACGGCTTTACCACCTGTAGCTTTGCGAAGTGATGGTGAAAAAATAGTCATAGTGTATCCCAGTAACGCGAGAGACGAAAGAAAGATTCGATCGCATTCATACCCAGAAGAGTTACAGTTCGAAGCGTTGTACCGTCACGCAAGTAACGCTGACGTCAGAGTGGACCTACCTACGTTCACTCCGCCGACGACTACACTCGCCCCCAGTAGCTCGTCATAAACAAATCTAGAAGCGAGGTACATCCCCGTGAATAACAGATGTTCCGATGGTAGTTTAGAACCTGTTGCTAAACAACAAACGTAGCGAACTGAGACTGATAAGAGAGAGAGCTAGAGTTAGGATTGTATTTGGTATTTGTAAATAGAACGCGCTAGAGAATAACGGCGACATCGGATTTGTACATACTTTACCTTTTGTGAACCCTTTATTTTTATTATTAATTTATATTAGTTGTCAGAACGCAGTGTTGTTCGGTCTGTTGTTGAATAAACCAATGCCTTAAACGCAATTATTGTCGTGTAAATAAATTTAGTTCTAACATAGAATAAGAGACATTTTTATAAAATAAAAAGTTATTTATTTTACAATAGTAGTAGTTTTCATTCAAGATCATGCAACATTCGGTGGAAAACTTGTATAACTAAAACAACGCTTAATTATAGAACAAAAATAAAACGTTCCTCTACTCTTATAAGAAATGAACTAATGTTTACGTTATTTGATCCAATTATGTAATTATATCTTGACCAGAAAACTAAAGCACTCAATAAAATTAATAAAGGAATTAGAAATAAAGGACATAGCAGATTTTGGTTTGCAATGTCCTTTATATTGAACATTGCATGTCCAAATTGCAAAACTAAAACAATAATGTACTTGTCTGGTCCGGCGTAACTATCCAATAATACAAATATCACATACATACTGGTGTCAAATTAAAAATAAATCGAACCACAAACTTGTGCAATGTCACACAGTGCACTACAAGTACTACCTGCCTACTTTATACTAATACAAATACATTGAATTCATTTATTTTCCTGCGTTTGAACCATTTAAAAAGTTGCACAATATTACTGTCGTCATGTGAGATTATTAATACCGAGATATATTTGTTCTACGATAATACTATAATGACTAACACCATACAAAATTGTATTCGTATCTCGTTCATAAAGGTATTGTCTCTCTTTTCAAAACCCTATTCAATCGATCATTGCTGCGATTGGGTTTTGATTGGTGTGACAGTCTCACACAAGAAGAGTAGGTAAGTTCTACCACTGACTGGGGTCAGATCTATCTCATTAGATTAACATATGAAAAAGTTAACATAGAAATGACCTGATTGCTAACAAAAAGTACCTTTTTAAGTTATCTAGTAGACAAAGCTTGGTTTAGTTTCAGACAAGATACTTTTGTGTAGAAACCTGATATATGTATTTATTTATTTATGTTCGACTGGTGTAATATGTATAGCAATTAGAAAGAAAGGTATTAGGTTAACAATACGGCACAACGCAATGTAATCAAAATAATAGCAACACTAAGCCTCCAATCATATTAACAGTCGTTATAGTTTGATTGACTTGTTTGACAGATTTCAAAACGATACAACTTCAGGAGGGTGGATCAGCCAATGAGATGAATGACATACGGATGCAACAGATCATAATATGAACACGGCTTAATGGCTGTAAAATCACCTTTTTTTCAAAACGTCGATACTGTAACATTCGTTTTCATGACGTCATTATGACGTCACTTATTTTTACTACTAATGACTCTATTGATAATTAAAAATCAATATAAATAAGATTGAATATAATATTCGATTCACTTTTGGAATTCTTCAGCTCAATTTAAGATATTTCTTTTTAATTAGTTTAGGCATTGCTTGGATGGCTTTGGAATTCTTTATATTGACGTTTTGTTATTTAGTTGAGAATACTGGAGAGGGATCTACCCTAGTGAGAATGGTCTACTTGGTGAATAGTAGTTTGTTGTAGTGTGTAGTTGGTGTGTTACTTCATGAACTTGTCGGAGTGCTGCGTGAGTATCTTGGCGGAGGACTTGGCGTCGAGGAACAGCGTGTGTACGGCGGTGACGTGCGGCGGCGCGATGCGCGACGCTCCGTCCGCGCGCGCCGTCAGCGCCGCCGGCGTCAGGAGCTGGGCCGCGTACCTACATCACATGTACAGATATCGTTGTTAGACTTTCGAGTTCATTACAATCGCGGGATAATAAGCGAGTCATTTATATTAAATACTGACGGTTCGACAAAGTTACCACATCCAACGTCAACGTCGGACAGTATTTTTTGGATTTAAATCCCGCTATCCCGAAAAACTATCCATGGTTTATCTAAAGACAGTCATCAAAACAAGATAGATTTTGTAAACAAACGACCGATTCTGAGTAACGTCGCGAATACGGTGATTATCTGTTCCCTGATCACCCATACGTAGTAACGACGTAAAGTTGGCCGACGAGAGCTGCCTTTACATAAAAACATTCAGTACCGCAGTTGTCAACATTTGATATGCAGTTCCGTCATAATAAATGAAATAAAAATGTTTTAAACCCCCCAACTTTGTTTACATTTTTTATTTCGTTTCGCTGGTCTAACTGTACGGCACGTGTTAATTCCTTTATAAATACAGGTGTAGGCAGACATCTGCGTGAAGAGGTAGGAACGTATACATTACTTTTTTTTTAACTTTGTAGTATATTACAGATCAGTTAGCTTTATCTAATTTCATTCAAATCAAAACGGTTTAATGGATTCCTGAAATTCTAAGACTGCTACAGTATCTATAAAATGTGATATTCGAGTTCCCATTTTTGTTATTTTGAACATACAAATCATGTCTCAAAGACCTATCTGTGTATAGATCAACACAAATAACAGTAACTATTACCAAACTTACATTAAATTATTGTATGATGTATTTACCTCAAAGTGCTGTTAGCCCCCACTTCGGCAAGCGCAGCGAGTGCTTCCTCGTCAATCCCGATCCCTTCCGTCACAGCGCGTAACTTTAATATCTGAAATATACAATATTTGTTACATATAACTAAAACTATTAAGAAATATGTACATATAAATATATATATATATTTCCTTCACAAACTACTTGATACTTTTAAGCTAAACTTTAAAAAAATAGGCTTTATTTCATCAAAATCGGAAGACATGTGAAATCTATAGCACGAGAAACTTAAATACAGTACCTGTAGGAGTTCAGCTTTGTTGTATGGTAAAGTTCTAATGATCAACAACCTGTCGAGTAGATCAAGGGGGATTCCGTGTGGGGATAGTATGTCTTCAGTACCTCTAAAAACAAAAACAAGAATTACTTCCTACTAAAATATACATGCGAGTGTTTTTTCTGTCACATTGTAGCTACTTACTAGATTTGATAGTCTTCTTATAAGGAATTTTACTACATAAAACTTTGAAATAAAAGTAATTTTATAGAATTTAAGTTGAAAGTGGATAAGATACAAAAAGTACTTTCTATACAAAGATGAGTCACACATGCCTTAAAATTAATGTACAAAGGGAGGCCCGATCGCTAAGAAGCGATCTCTTGCATGCTCTCTTACTCTTACTCAAAGGTATAGGATAAACAAATAGAGATTTAGTAGTCATTATAATTTAGAAGTAGTTAATGATAATAGACAAAAAAAGTTACCTGATTAGACAGCGTCCTCTATTAGTAGCAAATATCACAATGGGGGCAATAGCTGACTCTAATGCACGGTGAAGGTATGTGAATGTTTCTATATCTAACATGTGCACCTGAAAATTATGTTATATTTTAGTCACAAGTGAATAGAATACCTATCGGGGCATTTTGTGATTGATATTATGGAAGTAAGAGACGAAAGATAATAGAATAAAAAGAAAAAGTAATAATGTAGGCTTATAAAAGAAATGTGCATTGGATTAAAGTTCTGATTCGAAAATTTAACTAAGTTAAATATTGTAGTCATTTTGAATTAATTTATTATCATTTTATTGTGTCTTTCAGTTCTGTTCAAAGTTACATCTTAGGGTTAAACGGGTCTATTATTTTGTGACAATTATAGCACCAGGGAAGCTTTATACTAAACTTAGGTTAAATAGATTTGACATCAATTACAATATTCCATACATATTGAGAAAAAAGAAAGAAACACCAAACTACATAATTGTGACTTTGATATTACGATAAGATGAAAAATAATACCTCATCAATAAACAGCACCCCAGGAACCAATTCAGCTATACCTTGATCTATGTACTTATTGACTACTTTGTTGATTTCTTTCCTTAATTTGTCTGAAAACAAAAAGCATTTATATTTCAAAATAGGAAACAAAAGAAAACACAAATAAGTGACAGTAATTTACAAAAATAATTAGTTTTTATATGTTTACCGGTAATCTCGGTCTTCTTTGGCTTCATTAGTTGCCCCATCATAGACATTATGTCATGCCCTCCCTGTGGTTTAGCATTGGCGCAGTCCAGATCGTGAAGTGTTACATCCTGAACTACTTCTTTCTTTTTGTGAACATCTCCTTTGGGCAATGGAACATATTCCTCTGCCTACAAAAGATTTAAAATAAAATTACACTACTGCTGAGCACAAGTTATTACAGACTACACATACAACCACTACATTACATATCCACATATTGCTATAAATCAAAAAAAAACATGACCGCTCCAAATATATAAGATAATGCTTACATTTTACAATTTTATTATTCTCACATAATGTCGCCTATTAGTTGGGAGCAGGGCTAATAAAATCACAACAAATAATACTATAAATGAGAAATGACAATCATTTTAGGCAAATTAAGTGTGTTTGCCTTGTCTTTGTGGCCCTTAGACAGAGTATATAAAGTTTGTCCACATAAACTTTATATACCACTAATTACATAGCACTGAATAGAATAGGATTCTATGCAGTGATATGTAACATGTGTCCTGGTTGTAGGAAATTTGGTTTGAATTACAGAGTGGTTATAGATTTTCTGTAGCGACCGGTAACAGCAGTAAGTAATTAGTTCTGACGTTAATCTGTTTCTTTTTTCTACTAATGTAGTTGTAGATGTAAGTATTACAAATAAAAGAAAGAACATTTACAAATCTATTTCGTACCTCCAGATCAAACTCGGTAGCGAATGTATCACTTCTCCCCTGGCGCTTCACTGCACCAGAATTTGCCTCAATGTAAATAACATCACCAACTTCAACCTTCTCCTTTTGCAGTGACTCATAAATTGTTGGGTCAAGTTTCAGCTGCTTTGTACCTTTAGCTGTCTTCAGACCAATAATTACATGAGACACAGTTTTTCCATAACCTAAAGGAAAAGATCAAATATGTAATGTTTAGTGCATACTTCTAATTCCAACGATTAATGAAAAAGCAGGTTTCTACCTCCAGCGGGATTCTCAGTTTCAACTGGTGTGAGTTCAGTGACCTCTCCCTCATATACTTCTTTGGTCTCCCTTATACGTAAACCAATGGCACGTCTGAAATTCTCCATCAATACCTCTGTTTTCTTGATTTCAGTGCTGTAGACCTCACTGCCAACCATTGGACAAAACGGTACCTAAGTAACAAACAATTCAAATTATTGTGCTGAAGTATAAGAACTGTTGCCAAGCTCTGGTTTGTCTGATCCTGACTTGCCAACATATCTAAGGCTAAATAAAATATTGCCCTTAAAAATTACTGGTGTGACAGATCTTAACATAGTATAAAACAAACAAAGTCGGTTCCCGCTGTCTATTTGTCCCTATGTATACTTATATTAGATCTATAAAACAAGCCTATGGATTTATGGAATGGATAGGGTGGTTCACAAGGAAGGTATACAATTTGTCGCGCGGGCGAAACCGCGGGCGTCCACTAGTATAAAATAAGACTACATTATTAACCTTTGTACCAAGCTCTTGAGCTATCGCCAATGCAATAGCAGTTTTTCCCGTACCCGGTGGACCAGCGAACAACAAAGCTCGTCCAGCCATCTTCTTGCTTCTTATCATGTCTACTACTATTCCTGCAGCCTGCAACACATAAATGTGAATTGTAACTCATCATTGCACAGCGAAATTATTCTTAATAAAAAATAGTAATAAATGTTAAGCTACAAAAGGCAACATAATTATGCAAGCTTGTATTTAGAAGGTACGTAAATGTAACTTTAAATAATCTGTCACGATTTCTTTTTATTAGCTAGATAGCTAATAAAAAGAAATCGTGATTCGTGATCACAGATGTGGATATGAATAATGCCCCAACTAATCAATTAATACTCGAAATGTATTGACAAACACTCCATGGTAACCACAAACATAACCTTAAATTTAGATCGATGGAATAAAGAACCTGATAGAATTTAAAATTCAGGCAGATCTTGCATGAACGAGGGTTTTAAAAATTGAAGACGAACTTGTGATTTATGAAATATACTTAAAATTTTACCTCTCGCGCCGATTCCTGACCCACGAGACCGGCTGCCATTTGAATGGGAACCCCATTTTCATCCAAACCTAAGCCTTTTATATGACTATGTGCCGATATTCTTTGGGTCTTAGCTGTACTTTTGACTTCTTCAATCTTCATATTAATCGAATACTGGTAAATCAATCACAATTTCAAATAAAACCAATAAATAACACCCTGGTGCTTGTAATTTCATTAGCACAATAAAGTCCTTAAAGTCAAAGTGTCAAATTCGCCAGCTTTAACATCTGTCAATAGTGTCAAACTGTCAAGGGAATCCACTCCATAATCCATTTGGTTTTTTTTTATTTCATGATTTTTCTAATGTTCTAGTTCACTTAGACCGGTTATACACGGCCGCCGGATAATGGACCGTCGCCTCGTGTTCACCGGGTTCACGTTGTTTTATGGTTTAAATGTATGTTTCTACACGCACCGGACACAGGTCCGGCGAAAAAATTACGCCGAATGCACCGCAAACTACCCTCAGGCGGTCCATTGTCCGGTGAAAAAACCAGCTGTGTAAAACAATCCTTAGGGCTTCCAGTCGGGCAACCGCCCTCGGTCGCAACCCGCAGGTTCACGCGTCGAAGAACCGAATCCTACGATTACATAGCAATTTTATTGAGCTGAGTTTCGAAGCTCTTTCTTAGGCGACTGTATTTCGTTCCGATCTTTTTGAAATTTGTCACGGTCATAGTGACCAAAACCGGTAGTGCATATATCTGAATTCATAAAGATCGGTAAAGTCGTTTATGAGTTCGACCCGGATCGACAAACTCAGCTGAGGGAGGGTAAATTTCTTTGGTGTTTGTGAACAATTAAAAAAACTTTACTGTGGCAGTTTTTCTAATGGTTTGTACGATTACCTATCGTAACAGATTTTTTTTTCAATATAAACTTTGAACTTTTATTTTAATGTTTTTTCAAAATAATTAGTCCTTAGAAAGGGACATTTAACGTATTTTGTAATGTCTTGCAGCTTACTAAGATACGTAGGCATGCTATAGAATGCTATGCCTACAAACAAAAAGAAGTAAAATGACCTTCTATTCGTAAGTGTTTTTATTTGATCACAAGTTCAGTTGAAAGTTGTAATAAACCTGATATTAAAATCATATTTTAAAATATTTAGTGGGATTTTTTTATAAAATAAATGTTAGGGGTTACCTAAGTTCAGGGGTAAAAATTTCTGGGAGTTGGTAACACTGCAATAATGACAATTGACATTGACTTTGATAAACAATCATTTGACAGTCTTTTTATTTGTCAGTTTCAGTCAGTCGTCTTCGGAGATTTTCGTTCGTCTCTTCGAGCTATTGAGAAGATTACTATATAAATATAATAAACTTGGGCAAAAGTTGTATTTGTCTCTTGTTGAGAGTTTCAGACTGCCGGAAGTTACTTAGGTCACACCGACTCTCACCAGACCACCAGACAAATCCCTAGCCACTGTAAATACCTTTCAGTTCTGTATTGGTCATTGGCAAGAGCAAAGAAAGCCAGAAGATTTGAATTGGGTTCTTCTTCTAATGCCATTCCGTTATTTCAATGGGGTTATTTTTTTCTACCTAGTCAACATGTGCTATTTCTAATGATAAATTTGTTTCATAAAACGAATGGTATGAATAGAAAGAATATGTGCTAGTAAAAGTCAGTGTAGTGTTATAGAATAGGTTTAAGGCTCGAACCACAAACATCTGAAATGGAGTACAACGCACAGAATTTGGAATATGCAGTTTCTGTGTTTTATAATGGGGAACACTCTGATAGAACAAAAGCCCATGCATGGCTCACGGCTGGACAGAAAATGCCCGAAGCTTGGAGTTTTGTCTGGGAGTTGCTTCAACCTAGTAAGGTAAAATAAAGTTAATAAAAAAATACTCATATGTACATTCTGTCAAAGGCACTCTTGGCACTGATTTTGGTTTGTTTTACAGAATACTGAAGTCCAATTTTATGCCGCGACGACACTGCACACTAAAATCCTACGTTGTTGGAATGAGGTTCCTCCAGAGAGTTACAATGAAATTTTAAATAAAATTCTGCAAGCAGTGATAACTTATTCCAAAGGTCCAAAAATTGTTACCAACAGACTCTGCATCAGTGTAAGTACCTAGTTTGTGAAGTTTATATTTAATGAAGGGTACTTTTGAAATTTATAACTCTAAAAGTTAAATAAGTAAAATGTAGGTATGTTTCAAATTTCAAGTGATGTCTCAGTGAACTAGCACTGTTTTATAGCTTTGATGTGTATTAGTTATATAATTCACTTTGAGAATGAATGCTCCTGATCTCCCAGCAGAAGAAAATTCCATGGACCAGAGTTTTCTTGAACTGCCAGAAGAAATGCGTATGTGGGCTCGTAGATTTCCTAAGGTCTGATCTCATTAAACTGATCTCACAAGCCACCAGTTACACCATAAAAAACCAAAGTATTATTTTCAGCTGGCAGCATGTGTGCTCCAGCAAGGTACTGGAGACTTAGCGACTATATTGCGACCACTGTCCACTGATGAAAATAGGAATTTGTTAATGGAAGTACTAACTGTGATCCCGGAAGAGGTATGTGTATATCTTAATTTGGATTTTTAAACTTTAATGGTGACTTATTGAAAAAGATGGAATCAAAAGTTGTACTTCGTTCCCCTACGGTTAGATAGGAAATCTTATTTATTTAAGCAAACCTGAAAGTATTTAGCTTAGATTACAGTCACTATCAATGGTCTGGTTTTCAAACTACAGAACAATTTTAAAAGTGTTGTTCCTGCACACCCCTCATCACTTACAGTAAATAGCTGTGTGTGACTCATATTTTAATAAGCAATGTGTTCAGTTCAACAGTATGACCATGGGATCACCTTTACGAAACAAGAACCGCTCAGCTCTCGAGAAAGCATGCCCTGCGGTCTTAGAAGATATGTTGAGATATCTGCAAACTGTGTACAAGTGTGTATAAAACCCTGACTTTATATAAGCTTTAAAGAGACATCTACTTTTGCTTTTTATTGAATGTTTATTGGTCAATTCAGGTAGACTTATTCTGCTCACAACTATTGCCAACTACAGGTTTTCTGATTTGTCTAAAACCTTACTGTTGTTGGATTTGGATGCAGGTGGCAATAGACCAGTAGCGCTGGAAACTCATTGGCAAGGCCTATGTTCAGCAGTGGATAGCAAGTTTACACTATTTTCCGTATACAGTATATCTCAGTAAAGTTAGAAGCGTTCATTGCATGCTAGTACATAGGGTTTTTAAACCCTATGTACTAGCATGCAATGAACAACCAGGGTTTTTAAACCCGTGGTCCAAGGCCGCGGTCACTTCTACGTACCATATTTCCAGTGGCGTCAGAGTTAGCAAAATTTTATAAATCTTACACTAGTTTATGGACCTTGACTGAAACTCGTTCGCTAACTTAAGCGTGTGCACGTAGTGGTTCCGCGCCTCGCGTGTTTGTATTGAAAGATAAAAGGAGTGAAAGTCTCTGGTGCAACGCACGGCCGGCGGTGGCGCGTGCGCGGTGCGGTTCGGACTACCCTTAAAGTTAAACTTTGACGGAGCGTTTTTAGCCAGCTAATCCATGGTATTTCATCCGATATAAATGTACGTGCTGGAGACCAAAATTATTTTAGAGCCGCTGGATGCAGCGGCAGGCACCCGCTGCAAAATCTAGGCGCGAGGCGCCCTTACAAGTTTTTTTTGTATCATTCCAGTCCAGAGTACAGAATCACACAACCTCCGCCAGAAACGGTCCAGTCTTGGGTGGACGCAGCTGGTTGCGCCTCCAGCTGGCTAACTTTGGGTGGTGAAGATGATGTTGCAGAACATGCAGGGGGCTCACTAAGGGACAGATTTCCACTGTGTCGAGCTATGCTGGCTATCGTGCAGCTGCTATATGGGTAAGCAAACTTTCAACTGAAAATGTTACATTCAACTTTTGTGGTAAGGATAGAATGTTTTTTCGCTATGCGTATAGTATTTACAAATTACTTATATCTCTGAAGTAACATGTTTGGAACATGTACCAGTACCTAGCAGTATGTATATGGTGTTTCATATTAGGTGGAACCCAGTAGTTGGTGGCTTGGCCCTGGACGCGTGTGAGACGTGTCTTCAGGCCATACGAGCGGCCGCTAATGCGGCCTCGACGCGTCACGAGACTGCAGGTCTGGAACTGCTAGGATTGCTCGCCGAGTGTGCAGCGCCTATCATGCGGAGGGATAATCAACCCAACTCTCAAAACGAGGTGTGTTATTATTATTATATCTTAAACTTATTTATATTTTTCTATGTTATTCATTTTAAGATTATATTTACTTGCAGTGGTTGTTTTGGGATAATCTTGGAAAGAAGTTGTAAATATTTTGCAAATAAATAAATCTTGAATTGAAGCATACGACATGGGCTATTTCCGTTCCGGTATTAGCTATATTTGCCGGAGCATTTGGAGCGCCATCTGTAGGTGACTATAGTTTTAATAAATTTAGATAATCACAAAATTGTTTAATAACCTGCATCGGAACGTGTTTTACCAACCTTGCTAAGTTAGTTACGAGAAAAAGAAACAGTTGTCATCAGTGCTGCAGTAATTTGGTTTGGTTACCAGTGTTCTAGCTAGTGTATTTATCCTACAGGAGTTGCTGTCAGCTTTAGTTACGGCCTGCGTAACTGTAGGAGAGAATCACTCCCGAGTTCTGGTGAGGGCGGCGGGCGATGAGAGTATCGAACCGAACGGTGCAAGACTCCTCATAAATGTCATGTTGGATGCTCAGGGCTCCCCGGGACAGTACCCCGTGCATGAGACTCGCTCGAGCTTGATGTTCGGCTTCTGGTATACATTACAGGTGAATGTTTACTATATTTGAAGGTATTAGAAATTATTGCAATGTTATTCGATCAGATTTTAGTTAGTCTGTGTGCATAAGTACGATTTCTATGTGGTGGTTTCTTAGGATGAGCTGCTAATGGAAACAGACGGCAACACACCGCTTCCGCGAGTATGGACGTCTATATTTTCCAAACTCCTCATGACACTAGTGAAGAAATGCGAGGCAACAGACGACATAGACTTCACGGAGGATGACTTCGAACAGTTGCGGTGTTATCGGCAAGACATCGCCGACACCGTAGTGAGTAGCACAATTTTTTTCAACAATGAAAACTCCTCGTTCTGCAAAAATTTGGTCGCCTCTCAATTTTTCCTGTTTTCCCTACCAATTTTACTTAGCTTATAGTAAAGCGCGAGTAATACCACTGGTTTAACGGTCACTTTGTAGATCACGGTAATCTCAACGAGACGGGCTATCTGCATAGGTTCTACTTGCATTTTTTAAGCATACTTGAAACTCTTGATTTCATCGGCGAGCGTAGCATTTTGGTGTTCTGACTCAACATGAAATCATAAAAATAAGTTCAATATTTTAGTTTATTTGTCATGTGCCCGTGTGTATACGCAGGTGTACTGCTGCACGGTTCTGGGCTCGGAGAGCTGGGAGCACGTGGAGGCGGCCCTGCTGGCGGCGGGTGCCAGCGTGAAGGGTCGCGAGGCCGCGCTGCACGTGTTCAGCGCGCTGGCCGACGTGGCGCCCGCGCAGCAGCCCGTGCGCGCGGTACTGGCACTCCTCGAGACCGCGCTGCACGAGACCCTCACGTCGCAGGACCCGCGCATGCTCACCACCGCGCTGGACTGTCTCGGTACGACCACATACGTTATTACTAAACTCACTATGGCAAATATTTGATACAACTGGTAGTTTCTTTATTCTTTTCTGTCAAAATTTGAAGGAAATACGTTTTAAATATATTTTTCTTCACATACAGTCACGGTTCAAAAGTCCATTCTTATTATTACAGTACAATATCATTAGTAAATGTTACTATCTATCCAAAGGTTGTCTGGAAGCTTTTAGCGATTAGGCCGCCATTTGTACACTTCTTAAGTGATATCTCCTTTTTGTATGTTCTCCATGTTGTGTACAATAAAGTGTAATGAATTGAATTGAATACAGTCAAGTTTTTGCATTATATTGTAACAATGGGAATGGACTTTTGGACGTCGGCGTCGCCTGTACAGAGGTTGTGGTTGTGATAAACCTCGACAGTTAAAATAATAATATAAGTAATGTTCCCATCAAGGCAGCTACTCGTCGTGGGTGGCGTCCATCGAGGAGCAGGTCCCGCGCGGCGTGGGCGGCGCGTGCGTGCGCGCGGCGGGCGCGGCGCTGGCCCGCTGCCCGCACGCCGCCGCGCTCGCACTGCGCAAGCTGGCCGCCGACTGCAGCGCGCCCGCCGCCGCGCTCGCGCCCGACATCGTGCGCGCCGCACAGGTACGTGGCCATACACTGCCGTACTAATATTATTTATTCTCCCGAGTTTTCTATACCTATGCCTAACACGACCAACGTCAACTTGTACCTAATCTATCGACTTATTCAATCAATAATATTATTATGTAAAAATGTGTTAATTTGATCACTAGACTGAACATATATGAGATATAATTGGTTAAATAAATGCAGGAAACTTCTTTAGAAATGTGAGGTGCCCCTGTACTGTTATCCTATAATTATTATTATATGTATCGTATATAATTTTACAATATGAATCACAATAAAATATATTAATTGATTGCATCGGAGCACTCTAGCTGTGTCTAAACTTAACCGCAACATTACGCACAGCCTTCCATAGTAGTTAGTTCCTCTACTAGCGGTAGATGGCGCTCTGGCGACGAAGTCGTGATATTAATACAAAATGATCACAATATTAGATGTCTTGGGCTAGTGGTGTCTTGGTCAGTTGGTAGAACGTTCCTCCTGGAAAGGGATCAGTCACTGGTTCGAGTCCAGCCCGAGACTATAGTTTTTGTGATTCATATTATAAATTTATATGAGAAAAAGTTGGCATACTTAATTGCCTAAAAATATATTTATTTATTTATTCTTAATACATATATCATTACAGGATAACCTAATTCGATAATGTAGCATCTATATAAAGAAAACACAAACTATAATATTAATTACGTATCGTAGCTACGAGGGTGGATTGAAAAGTAGTCGGCCTAACACTGATCCAATTAGTTCTAAAAATCAAATCTACCCACATTATTTAGTTCACTTCAGACCTGTTAATTGTGTGAAGTTTGAAACGTGTGCGATAATTAGTTTTAATTTTATAAATTTATTAACAAAGCAATCTGACATCATTTCCGCAAATGGAGCAAATCGAGCAGCGTGCCGTCATTAAGTATCTCCATAAGAAGGGGCTGTCATCAGAAGCCATCCATGATGATATGGTCAGTACATTAGGGGATTACGCTCTTTCATATTCATCCGTCAAAAAATGGATAGCAGAATTCAAGCGTGGTAGAGAGAGTGTGAAAGACGAACCCCGCTCTGGAAGGCCTTCGACGTCCACTACTGACGAAAATGTTAAAAAAATACTCGACTTAATTATGGGAGCCCGCAGATTGAGAATTAGAGAGATAGCCGAGATTACAGGCATCTCTTAAGAACGTACTCACAACATAATAGTCAACGTGTTGGGTTTCCACAAGGTGTCTGAGAGGTGGGCTCCGCGACTGCTTTCAGTTGAGCAAAAAAGGATGCGATTGACTATTGCACGCGACTGTTTGGAGTTATTTGAAGCTGATGAATATGATTTTTTGAATCGTTTGGTTACTATGGACGAAACATGGGTCCATTACTGTCCACCAGAAACAAAACAACAATCAAAACAGTGGAAAACAATCAAAAGAGAATCACCCTCCAGAAACAGTTTTAGGGGTTTAGAAAGAATAAGAGTATAAATGCAGCTATCTATGATTTTTTTAAAGTAATAATGACTTCTGTAGATGTTAGGGTGCTGGTGTGCGCTGTCTTCTGTGATATGACTCAAGCATTTGACTATGTGGACCACAAGATATTGCTGACGAAGCTTGACCATTACGGGATTCGAGGCAATGTTCTGAGCTTAATTAAGTCATATCTCTGTCTATAACTGATCGTCAACAATATGTTGAGCTTAAGCGCATTAACAATCGTACCAAAAGAGAGGAAACTAGCGTGTCACATCTGCGCAGGGTTGAATATGGAGTGGGTCAAGGTAGCGTCCTGGGTCCTTTATTATTCATACTCTATATCAATGATTTACCAAAAGTGACCACTCATCCAATAACATTATTTGCGGACGATAGTACGATTTCCATTAACTGTATAAATGAAAATGAGTATCAAAATGTAATAAACACTTCTCTGTCTGATATTATTGGGTGGCTAAGTAACAACAATTTGAAGATAAATTTGACCAAAACCAATATAATGCAGTTCTCTCAAACACAGTCAATTACAAAAGATCTGGACATTAACTATAAAAGCATTGTTATTGGTGAAATGGCCACTACAAAGTTTCTGGGATTGAATGTTGACGCTAAGCTGAATTGAAAAGTGCATACTATCAATTTATGTAAAAAAGTTAGAAGCACAGCATATGCTCTTTATAAACTTGCACCTGTGCTTAACATGGATGCTTTGCTTGCTGCATATCACGGAGGAACTGCGTCGCATCTTAGGTACGGAATCTTGTTTTGGGGCAACTCTGTTAATAAGAATGAGGTTTTTAAAGCTCAAAAAAGCTGTTTAAGAGCAATGTTTAAATTGCACAATCGTGATAGTTGTAGGCCGTATTTTAAACAATATAAAATTTTGACGTTACCTTCATTATACATTTACGAAATGGCTATTTTTGTAAAGACAAATCCTAACCTCTTTGAAAGCATGGCAGATGAAGTCGTACGTAATAGAAGGCAAAATACATCCAATAGACTTCGCATACGTAAAGCCAATACAACGTTGTTGCACAAAAGTGTTTTCTGTATGGCTCCAGTCATATACAATAAGATACCGAATGAGCTGAAGCGACTTAATATAAATTTATTTAAAAAGCGTCTTCATGAGTTCTTCATTAATGAGTGCTACTATGCAATAAACGATTTTCTTACAGTGGCGAGGTGATGCATTGACTGTTAACATCACATTGACATTGCTTAATATATATTTGTATTTAATTATATTTGACATTACTTTCAATTTAATTAAATATTTTGACATTATACACGTTGATTTTATTACCATCAGCACTACGCAAGGGTTCACTTTCGGAATAATTTTTGAACCAACTGGCAGCATTACTTTGAAAAACAAACACATTTTTTTTAGAAATCTAAAAATTAATATTTAGTTTCTAGACATCAAATGAGAACCCGTTGTAGTGGACTCACTCTCTTAAAAACTTAAGTTTTACAACGATAGTTACGGTACAGTTCGTTTTCATTCAACAATGCGCTGGCACAGAAGCAAAAGCAAGCGTAGGTACGCCGGGCCCCCACCTAGTAGCGACGACACTGCGGGCTGCGGCTCGCCTGTCCAGTATACTTCGTGATAGCGCCGGCGTCTGTTGCGTAATCGTGTGTGTCAGTGAGTAAAATGAGTCGTCAGTACGAATATTCGAACGTGGAGTATCTAGCAATGGTACAATTGTATGCCATTGCTAACCACAACCTACAAGAGGCTAGGCGATTGTACTCCCAGCCGGAGCACTTAAATGCGTTACGGCTTCGAGGAGTCAGTGATCTTCAAGTGCCGACACGCGGGACCATCTTGGCCGCAACCCAGCGCTTACTCGACCACGAACTGTTCCGGACACCGTTACATGCACAAGCCCGAGTACGTTTGAATGATTATTCCCAAATGGAAGTCATCAAACCCGCGAAGAACTACGCAGTGCGATAGTGGACGCTTTTGATATTGTGAAAAGTGATAGAGACACATCGAAAAGTTGAAAGACAATCAATTAACACGTGCACGTTTGTGTATCGAAAGGAATGGACTCCATATCGAGCAGTTACTTCGGTACAGAGAACTGTAAATTAGTGTAAATAAACTGTAAATAGGTATGTAAGTTTGATTTTATTTGTAAATAGCTCCAATTTTTTAAATACGCCTGAAATACCTCCTCGCATTCAGTTGTAGTTCAGTGTATTTTTATTATTATTATTACATAGTTCAAAAGTCATTAAGTCGCTATTGTTAATAATAAAGTAGGTATTACAGACGGTCCTAAGCCCGTGTAAAGTACGAAGGAGAAGTTTGAGTGTGTATTTTATGTTCAAGTAGGTATGTTTCGTAGTGATACTGGCCATATCGGCTGCGAGGGGTCATTGCTCCCTAACACATGATTTGCGCGGTACTTAGAAGCGCTCGAAGGATGGATGTGTGTGTGCGATACGTGCAGCCTTGAGCCTGGCGTCCGCGTCAATTCATCAATGAAATATCGTACTGCTACTAATGTTAAACTTGATCGAGTGAGAAGAATTACAGAAATGACTAACTTTTTTATTATTATCAGTACCGTAATTTAGATGTTAAAAAAGGAATCCAAATATTATTCCGAGAGCGAACCCTTTCGACTGCTGACGATGATAAAATCAGCGTGTATATTGTTCAAATGTCTTATTATTGTAATTTATTATTATTTGACATTGCCATTTGACATTTGATTAGTTTAAGTTGACTTTACCTAAGAATTTGTTACTTAAGTCACAAATTTTATGCATGCCTAATAGGTAGATCAAAGAGCTCTAAATTATTATTATGTAAAACCCCACCACCTTTGATCAGCAAATAAATATTTTGATTTGATTTGAAAAGACCTGGTTCACCACCCCCCAAAAAGGCTAAGTCGATTTTGTCGGCAAGTAAGGCGATGGCTTCAGTATTCTGGGACTCGAAGGGTGTGATTATGGTCAGACTATAAACTCTGATTATTACTGCATCTTACTACGTCGTTTACGAGAGTTAATAAAAGAAAAACGTTCAGGAATCGAAGATCGGATCAGAAGAAAAGTCCTGTTTCATCAAGATAACGCTCGTGTTCACACGTCTGTCCAATCAATGTCAGAAATTCACAACTGTGGCTTTGAACTGTTACCGCATCCACCTTATTCACCTGATCTGGCACCGTCAGACTTTTTTCTGTTTCCTAACCTAAAAAAGCACTTGGGAGGTCAAAGATTTTTGACAAATGACGAGGTCAAAGCAGCAGTAGACGCATATTTTGACTCTAAGGAAGAATCATTCTTTTTCAACGGGCTAAATGCTTGGAAGGGAAGATGGCAAAAGTGCATTGAACTTGATGGTGATTACGTTGAAAAATAAAAATATATTTCATTTATTATGTATTTATTTTCTTGGTTAGGCCGATTACTTTTCAATCCACTCTAGTATAATCGCAAAGTGAGTGATCAAACGACCACAATTTTTTATAGGTGCGGTTTTTAATATTGTTCCTTGGATTTATAACCTAGATTTATCTCCAACACAATGATTAAGCCAGATGTGAAGCTTTGTCACTAACAAATAAGTAATGTACACATTGGTATTGTGTCAGAGCTCGGAAGGCAGGGCGGACGTGTGGGTGCGCCGCCAGCTGGTGTCGGCGGCGGGCGCGGCGCTGTCGGCCGCCGCGCCCGACGTGGCCGAGGCGCTGCTGCACAGTCTAGCCACCACGCTGCGGGACGATCTGAGGGAACAGGTAATAACCCTATACAGCAGTAACTCACACCTGCTTGTGGTGCACCAGCTGTGATGTAGACGAGAGTCTACAGCGGCAGCCTACGGATATCGGCCCTTTCAGGCCTTGAATTTGGAGCCAGCTTTAATCTTATCAATTAGCTGACAGGCCTATATCCGCCGGCGACGGCCTGCAAGCGATCTGTTAGTGTGTGAGTCCCATTAATAATAGCCTATATTGTTTTCAAAATATCGTTGTTCAATATTCCAAAGTTTATTGTTATCTGCCGGTGTGACTGCTTTAGGCGACGACAGACAAGCATCATGACGAGTAACATAACCGCAACAACATAATGCATGTGGCAGGTGTCGACCCTGGCGGCCAACCCCGGCCCCAGTATAGTGGGCGCGGTGGGCACGGCGGAGTGCTGCGCGGCGCTGCTGGGCGCGGTGGCGGCGCACTCGGCTCTGCCCACCGCGCTGTTCCGCACGGTGGCGCCCGCACTCGCAGCATACGCGGACGAGCCCGCACTCGTCGAGGTAACCCTGCCCTAGCCCTACTGCTTAGTGCCTCCCCCTGCACCCACTACTAACTCGCAGCGTACGCGGACGAGCCCGCACTCTCGAGGTAACCCTGCCCTAGCCCTACTGCTTAGTGTCTCCCCCTGCACCCACTACTAACTCGCAGCGTACGCGGACGAGCCAGCACTCGTCGAGGTAACCCTGCCCTAGCCCTACTGCTTAGTGCCTCCCCCTGCACCCACTACTAACTCGCAGCGTACGCGGACGAGCCCGCACTCTCGAGGTAACCCTGCCCTAGCCCTACTGCTTAGTGCCTCCCCCTGCACCCACTACTAACTCGCAGCGTACGCGGACGAGCCCGCACTCTCGAGGTAACCCTGCCCTAGCCCTACTGCTTAGTGCCTCCCCCTGCACCCACTACTAACTCGCAGCGTACGCGGACGAGCCAGCACTCGTCGAGGTAACCCTGCCCTAGCCCTACTGCTTAGTGCCTCCCCCTGCATCCACTACTAACTCGCAGCGTACGCGGACGAGCCCGCACTCGTCGAGGTAACCCTGCCCTAGCCCAACTGCCTAGTGCCTCCCCCTGCACCCACTACTAACTAAACACTATTACAAATATAGGATACTAGCCAATGTCCACGTCAAATAGTTGTCTCGATCCCAATTCCTAAGGGAACATTATTACCCGGATAAAAAGTAGCCTATGTGTTATTGTGATGGTTAAGATTCAAGAGTGCATTCCCATTACAATTCAATAACTTGAATCTAGTATGCTGATGCTTAAACTCTGCAGTTTAAGCATCAGCATACTAGAGTCAAGTTATTGAATTGTAATGGGAGTGCACACGAATACTTCTGTGCCAGGACAGATGTTCAAACACAACACTATAAGGTAGTTACTAGCTGTCCCGGCAAACTTCGTACCGCATTTATTTTTCAAATGATCCTTCTCCTGATAATAACGAACACGACAAAAAAGAATTAGCGAAATCGGTCCAGCCGTTCTCAAACCATTAATCTCTTGACCAACACGACTTTCGGTCTTCTTTTTGGTCCGGTTTCCCACAAAGGATTGATAGGACAATGGGATGTAAATTCGTGTTGACAATAAATCCTTCAATATATTTCAGTCAATGTTCAACGTACTAAAACACACGGTGTCGTCACTCATCGACAACTGCTTGCCCGTGGTGGACGACATCGCACAACTGATACTCGCCGGCTTCAACACGAGTCCTGGCGCTACTGGACTGGTCGTCGTCAAACTTGTAAGTTGTATACTATTTGTTGCACGTTCTCTGTTTGAAACTTATATCATTCGTAACATAAAACGTGGTTTTATAAACTTTAGAAAGCGGGTGTTTTACGCGACTCTGATTAGATTTTAAATACCTTTTTATTCTCCGACATTTAGAATTATGAAATTAGCCAACCGTATGAATATCCGTTGTTAATTTCAGGTTTTGGGTAGTTTACAGCGCGTCGAAAGATTTTTGACGATAACTTTATTGACTTCAGTTTAATAAAATTACAATTATTATGATCAGATTGTACTAGCCATTGGCAGCGAGTGGAGTGGAGCCAAGAAGCTTCTAGAGTCGACCGTGACCGCCAGTGTACGCAGCTTGGGTCCGGACCCGTCAGCTAAGCCCGATCTCGCTGAAGGACTGTTCACGCTACTATTGGCTATCACTAAGAAGAGGCCACACTATATCGACTGGCTAGACGGTATACTACCGAACGTAGTCGATTTAGGTGGGTACTACATTTCCCTACTATTTAGTACAATGTCTTTTTTACATAAGAGATCGACTTTTACATAAGAGAGACTTGGAAGCAAGCATCAGAGCCTCGTCCGATGGTTAGCAACTCCACTATTTACATGTTAGGATATTAGTTGGCATTTTAAAATCTTGGTTATGTTGTCAGAAAAGGCGTATCCACTTCGATAATGCGGTTTTTTGCAAACGTACTTATTCCACTAGTGGTCGCCCTATGGTCGATCACAAGGGACATAGGTAGAGTAGAATCCCGAGCGTAGCAAGGGGTTCTAAAGTAGAATCCTGAACGTAGCGAGGGATTCAAAGTACGTCTCTTGAGAAAAAATGATTTTTCATCTCATGCTCTGAAAGTGGGTCATTACTTACTTGATATGCGGGTTGAAAGTGATACATTTCGGCCCTAGGGCGGAACAGTAAAAACAAAATTTAAGCCTATCTTGAGGCGACGACGGCAAAAACGTACACAGCCAAAGTTCGATTAAATCAATACAAGATTCTGATTTTTGAATGGTGATAAACAAAAAAGAGTAAAATTACAAGAAAATAAAATGTAAATAGCACAAACAATAATTATTTGGTCAGGTGTACCTTAAAATACTGAGTATTTTAAGTTTGAGACTCCGACTAAACCTGACTAAAACGCCCCTGTAACGCGTCAAATCATAAAAAAAATACTCTATAGCGCTTCAAAATAATATGTGCGTAGAAAAGATACTGAATAAAATAAAAAACGGAAGACTGATGATGTATGATATGATAGGATGTATGGAAAAATATACCTATAGACAAGGCGGTATGATCAAAAGACGAGCCTGCCCTAAAAAAAGTGCGCATGAAAAACAAAAATTAAAAAATAGGCGGGTAGTATAATACTTGATACGTGATCAATCTCTATTATTATAATTTTTTGGAGTTTACTCCTTAAGAATCGATTTTCATATATAAGGCGCCCGGTATGAGAAAAATCCGAGGGGTAAAACCTACTAACAAGTAACGAAAATCCTACAAACCTTTAGTGCGCAACTTTCTAATTTGGTATGGTTATCTAACCATACCAAATTAGAAAGTACTACTACCTCGTACTTAAGGAGTAAACTCCAGTCGTGCGTCGTGCGTCGAAGCTGACACACACACTTTTTTTATTTGATTTTTATTTGCTTTCATTATGTTTCATATTCGCATTCCAAATGAAAAGTAGAGTGTTTAACTCGGGTGAAAACACCCATTTCTACCTCGAACTGTTGGCGCTCTCACTACATTCAAGCGCCAAAATATCTCGTCAGAAATGGGAGGCTTTCATCCCTTGGTTAACAATCTACTACTCGTATTATTCTCAAGGCATTACTTTTCATCACATTTAAAAAAAAAAAGAAATGAAGTAGCGATAAAAAAAAATCACGCGTTTTGTTTTTTATTCGGTTGGATTAGAGCTTGTCCAGGAAGGGCAAATTCGCCGCGATTCTCTTGCGCGTATTACGCGCGATCGTTGCGTCCACAAGGTGCGTATCAACGTGCGAGCGTTTGGGGAGGAATTAATTCAGTACGAAACATGGAGTTGAACGAAGCGATCTCGTTGTGGTTAGCTTACCGTCTCGCTGGAAGAGAAAAAAACGGAGGGAAATTAGAATGTATTTAGTACATCCAATTCTTAATGATAGACAAATATTAACACCAATTCTTCCCAAGACCTACGTTTTAAAATCCTGTTGGCATAAATTCGTCTATAAACAATTCCGTGTCAAAATTTTGGCGCTCCATTTCCCTCGATACGTGCACTCGCTCTAGAGTTCGCGCGTTAACTGGAAACTGGACGCAACAAGGCGTCTCTAGTATCTCGACTCGCGCGCAATTCGCGCGAATCAAGCGCGAGTCGAGAGTCTGGCGTAGTGCACGCGATTTACGCGCGTATTTTGAATTTTATTTCGCCTTTCCTGGACTGGACATTTCAACTTCTAGTTGAAAAATTCATGTTCTAAACTTGAATCTCATTGTTGCCCGCTAAAAAGTCTCTTAACAAAAATGATAACTATTTTAGCTATTTATTACACTTATGTATAGGAAAACGCCACTTTTTGAATAGAAGTGATGAAAATATTTTTCTGGGATTCCCAATGGGGAATTCTGAAATGGGGCCGCTAGCCCGAAAAGGAACACATACAAAGAGACAGACGGACGGACGAAAACAAAATTGCCCAATCTCGAAATGTTGTCGTGTACCAAGTTTCGTTAAGATCGGATAAACACTGTGGCTGCTAGCCCGGAACACATACAGACAGACAGACAGACGGACGAAAGCAAAATTGCCCAGTCTCGATATGTAGTCGTGTACATTTTGAGACCATTCTGGACCATTTAGCTTACTTCTGTTTGAATATGCATTACAGGCCAAATTTTCATCGTGAGGTTTTTTTGGTTGCGGGAAAATAGGGGCATAAAGTCTAAATAATGTTTTGAACGTTCGTGAGGTCTACTGTTCAACCATATGGACGTCATGTAACGTGTATGTACGTGTGCAGCCTGCACGTCGCTCCGCATGTGGGAGGTGGGCGGCGCGCGGGCGGCCTGCCTGTGGCTCGGCACGCTCGCCGCCGCGCGCGCGCACGTCCTGCAGGCACGTGCGCCCGACCTCACGCACACCGCGCTCTGCTGTATCGGTACGTGATACACACACACCCATACACCTCACATAACACTTTATATTTACCGGTCTATTCAAACGTAACAAAAACAGCGAAATCTCGTAAACATCACGTAGACCTTATCATTGGCCATATTTTGTCGTTGAACACATTTGACATAGTTACTACAACGCAACGCAGGAAACTGCAGCAGACTATTAACACGTAACCACTGTTTTCGTTGCTGGCTGAAGCTGTGTGTATATAACTGGTTCTATACACACAGCCTCACCCATTGGCGTGAATCTTGATTCATTCTGTTAAACCAGTACTGTATTTTTCATAATCAATACTGTTTCATACTCGTGTCGTAATCTGAAGCGCTCGAGTAACTGCCGAATTCCTTTTTGGGGTCCCCTAATGTAAGCTTGAATGTGACATTATCCACCTACGTACCAATGAGAAACCACAGATATTACAAACGTTATGTTATGTGGTCAGGTGGCGCCACTCCCCGCAACCAAGTGGAGCCGCTGGCGGAGCTGCTCCTGGCGCTGAACCGTGCGTCGTGGCGCGGGGGAGCCTCGCTCTCCACCTGGCTACGTGCTGCACTGGCTCAGCCAGGCTTCCCTACCGACCACGCCACCGACGAATACAAGCACAAGTTCATCGCCGCTGTCGTCAAGTGAGTGCGGGCACGTATACGTGGTGTACGTCGAAACACTCGCACGTGTACGTGACGAGGGCCTCGTTAATCGATAAACGATATCGAACGAAAATACGATAATAAAACAATATTGTTCGGACTGCAGAGATTATATTTACTGGTATCTGTCGTGTCGTATTAGACATTTCATTTTTCCTTTTAATTATAGAGTGGTTATGTATTTTTATATCGTCCCCGGTAACGACCGTCAAAATTACTGGCAGTGTGGATGTGTAATGCAGCTCTACCTACCCCTTCGGGGATATAGGCGTGATGATATGTGCATATTTAAATATTATACAATTACCACCCCTTTTCATGTAGTGAAATAGCGATATATCGCTAACGTTTGGTAAAATTCGACAAAATCGGATACTAACATTTTTGTTTTTTTTTTCAGAGAAAAGAGTAGTAAGCGTCGCATCCTGGAGCACGTGCGCGAGTTCTCGCTCGTGTGCCGAGGGCTCGTGGGCACGGAGTACGCGCGACAGACGTTGGCTTCCAAACAACTTGTAACATAAACTTCACTATTTGTAGTATTTATTTTTGACCAAACCTCGCCCCAAAAGTAGGTAACGTGTAGACAAGTCATTGTGTGATATAACTAGTTACGCTCAAAAATAATTATCATGTTATACATATTTTTGTAAAATATTTCTCAATTTATGTTTTAAGAGTTCTCAACGACACGTTAATATAGTTGAATTTATTGACATAGAATTAAGTAGGTATTTAAGAAGTTGTAACCTTTGTGTAAATACGCATAACGATGTGATATCATTTGTATATATCTCCGCATATTGAAATCGTTATAAGAGTCCAACTCAAATAAACAAGACTTGATGTATATTTTTCGATTTATTTACCACACACATATAAAGATACCCTTATGATAACGATTCCACTGATATAACATAAGTTAATTCAAAACATTTCAACATATCGGATGAACAAATCATAGAGAGTATACACAGTATACTCGTACATTTACAAACTTATCAAAATAATTCGTGCATTCAATATATGGAGCTAATTTTCTCCATATAAAACGACAAAGTCGACGAAATCGTCAATCGGTACAAATTCGGAATCAACTAGAGACGAGCTTCACAAGTGTGACCGCATTGTCTTTTACTAGTGCGAGTGCCAAAGTTTGAATGGCTTAGAGTTAGGCCCTGTATATATACAGATTTTGTTACATAACAAATGCGGCGACAATATTATATAAACACAATACTATAACATTTATATCAATATTGGAAATAGTTGTCGTTTAAAAACATTTATTTTATTTACTTAAATAAAAATAACACTAACGATCTAATTATGTAATATAGATCCTAATTTATCCAAATTTATTTGTGCTCCATATTACCGCAAATAACAGAAATATATATTTTATTTTATTATCCAAGAGTATGTGTGCAAACCTTTGACAAGCAGCTGCCAAGTAAATTATCCCGAATACCCTAAAATAGAATTGCATATCCTGTTCTGAACCTGCGTCTTTTTGAAGAGAAACTGAACACAATAGAGAAACAGAGAAACTGCAAAGAGAACTGGCAAAAAGTTCCTTATGTAACCAAAGGAGGCTGGGGGGCTATGCCCCCTAGTCTACGTTTCCAAGTGTGAAGGCGCAGGCGTGATTTTAGACAGTTTTATAGACAATGACATTTATTTTATATGTTTTTTACTATGTGTTTAATATTTGTATAGGTACACAGGTACACAGGTACCTAATAAGTTCTTTTAAGCAAAATTGTGCAGCAAGACAGCAGTGGCAATGTGGAAGTACATTCAGGTCAGTCTAACCCATTATTAAGTAACTTGGTACGCTGTCGCATTTGTCCTCAGGCTCGCTATTTTAAAGGCGAGCGTGGTTTGAAGATACATTTTGGCAAATCACACAAAGCCCAAAATTTATTTTCAAACCCTACACCGACTACACATATTAATGAGTCGGGTAGTCAAAATATAATAAATAACACATCTGAAATTCCCTTTTGGCAAAAGTTAAGTGATTTGAAAAATTCCATTCCGATCCTAAAAAGGATTCCCCGCGGCGCAAGACCATCGGTGGCTCAAAACTTAACTAGCTGTATAGGTCTTGTCGTGCGGGAAAACTCCACAACGGCCTGGGAACAATTACTCACCTTCCCTTACAGAGTCCTACATATCCAGAAAAACAACAGTAACAAAAAATCTTTAACTGCTCAGATCAAAGAAAACTGTTTAAACACTTCCAATTTCAATCCTGTATTATATACACAAAATTTTAAATTAAACAATAGCTACAAATACATAGAAAATAAAGTAAGGGAAGGTGATATAAGAGGGGCGTCCAGGTTACTTTTTAGTAGTGATGTGGTGGCTCCTTACTCTCCAGATACGCTCGCGAGTCTGTAGAGTAAGCATCCACCATCTTCAGATGATCTTCCTTTCCCTGAGACACCCAATACTGACATGGAGTGTCTTACTATAACTGCTAAGGATGTGCGTGCAGCTGTTAGCTCCTTCCAGAATGGATCTGCTGGCGGTCTTGACGCTTTGACACCGCAACATCTTAAAGATCTTGTGGGTCCAAGCGCTGGGGAAGCTGGCGATTCACTCTTGAGGGAGCTGACGGCGCTAGTGAACATCATGCTAGCCGGCAATGTGAACGAATCCATCATTGATATCTTGTATGGGGCAAATCATGTGCCCTAAACAAGAAGGATGGTGGCGTTCGTCCCATTGCCGTAGGGAGCACCTTACGGCGCTTGGCAGCCAAATTATGCTTTCGCTTCTACAGGGCCGAACTCTTTGAAAAATTCAAACCAATTCAGCTTGGGTTCGGCTCTAGGGCGGCTGTGAGGCTGCCATACACGCACTGTCCACCTACCTTGGCAGTGGTGACGGGGAGGTCATCTTAAAAGTTGACCTGAAGAATGCTTTTAATGTCGTGAACAGGGACACCCTGCTGACCCAAGCAAAATTAGAAATTCCAAAAATTTATAAATTCCTTTGGCAGTGTTATAGATATCCTACAAAATTAATATTTAAGACAACGTTTTAGAGTCAGCAGTTGGTTGTCAGAAAGGTGATCCCTTAGGACCAGTAGTTTTTAGCCTAGCCATACACCCATTCGAATTTATTTGTTGTATGAAACAAATAAATTCGAAATTTAACATATGGTATTTAGATGACGGAACTCTAGGAGGAGACGTAAATACAGTTCTACAAGACCTCACATTCATAAAATATGAATTTTAAAAAATTGGACTTGAACTGAACACAAACAAATGTGAAATTTACATTACAGAAAAAGTTGACAAACAAACTACAATACAAAAATTTGATTCTTTGGCCCCAAACATAAAACATTTAGATAATTCATCTCTCCGCCTCCTAGAGTCCCCGATTTTAGAGGACGGTTACTCATCCTTCATTGACGATAAAATTCAAAAGTTTCAGGAAATTTAAAAAAAAATAGTTTATCTTAATATTCACACAGCCTTTACAATACTTCGATTTTGCCTTTTTGTCCCACAGTTTACTCATGCACTTCGCTCAACACCATTTTGGAAACATTCACAGCTTTTGGTAAAGGTTGACACAATCATCGACAACACCCTCAGTCAAATTTTAAATGTGGCCTTGGATGACCGGGCCTGGCTTCAAACGTCCCTACCAGTTCGTATGGGTGGGCTCGGCATCCGCAAAATTACTGACATTAGCCTACCGGCTATTCTGTCATCGGTTCACAGCACTGAAGACTTAACCAGGAAGATTTTAACTCACACACTGGCTGATTCTGAGGTGTTGTATAAAACCGATGCCATAAATGCCTGGAACACTATTGGCCCCTTCACTGATCTGCCGTCTCAACCATTCTCTCAGAGGCAGTGGGATGCGCCGCTCTGTAATTTAAGGCGAGATTCACTAATTTATACGTCTTCAAATGTTTCAGAGCGAGCGCGTTTACTGGCTGTGGGAGAGTGGGAGTCTGGATTGTGGATCAAAGCACTTCACTCGCCCAATATAGGTACTATGTTGGACGATGGCACTTTCCGCCTTGCCACCTGTCTTCGTTTGGGTGCGCCATGTGTTTCTCCGCATCGTTGCCACTGTGGAGAAGTAGTCGATAACCTTGGACATCACGGTCTTTCTTGCAGTAGAAGCGCAGGTCGTATTTCTCGACACGCTAACCTAAACGACATAATCCGTCGGGCTCTTTCGACCGCCGCCGCCGGTATCCCAGCAGTTCGTGAACCAAATGGGCTCGCACGTGGCGATGGAAAGAGACCTGATGGAATGTCGTTACTGCCATGGAAGATGGAAAGGCCTTTAGTATGAGAGGCTACGTGCGTCGACACTCTGGCGCCTTCTCACCTTCCTGGTACAGCGGGATGTGCGGGCGCTGCTGCTGCATCAGCGGAAAGCCTCAAACGGCGCAAATACTCCAATTTAGCTGGAGACTACATATTTGAGACGTTTGGGGTAGAGATGCTGGGACCTTGGGGTCCGAGTGCTCGCGGTCTATTCAAAATGTTATCTAAACTCATGATCGACACTTCTCAAGACCAGAAGGCTGGTTACTATTTGGCACAAAGAATAAGCATTGCCATACAACGTGGAAATGCTGCCAGCCTTCTCGGAACATTGCCAGTCGGCGACGAGGCGGAGGAATTCTTTGACGCATATTAGAATTTAGATATAATTAGAAAGTATAATTTTAAATCAGGTAATGTACATATTTAGTTAGTTTCAATTGTATTTTTCATTTTTGTATTAATAAAAAGATTAGATTTCCTTATAAATAAGCAATTAATATTCTACAATATAATCTAACATCAAAGCATATTTAGGGAAAGCATAAGCCAATATTTATTATGTTACAACTTATGTAATATTAAGATAAGTACCACTAAACACATTGAGATCAAAGTAGTCTATGCACGATTAGAAATATAAATATAATACAAGCTGTTCAAAATTAATAATAATTATAGTAGCTTTAGAAAATAAAATTGCTTTAAACTTTAAACAATACTTTCGTAAAGCACAAAGCATACAACATAAATTACATGAGCTCCCCTGATTTTCAGGATTCCGTAACCAAAGGGTAAAACGGGAATCCTATTACTAAGACTCCGCTGTCCGTCCGTCTGTCACCAGGCTGTATCTTCTGAACCGTGATAGTTAGAAAGTTGAAGTTTTCACAGATGATGTATTTCTGTTGCCTCTATAACAACAAATACTAAAAAAACAGATTATAATAAACATTTCCGGGCTCCCGTACAACAAACGTAATTTTTTTTTGTTGGCCGTTTTGGTACGGAACCCTTTGTGCGCGACTCTTACTCGGCCGGTTTATTTTATTTATTTCATAAATAAAATAATGATTGAAAACCAGCCGACTTGCACCAAGCATTATGTACCGACGAAATAAATATAATATAGTATTTGCTGGAAAACCACATTTCATTCATATAAAGTATGTTCCGATTCCGAGAGTTACAGGGACAGATAACAAACACTAGCTAGCTATAATATCTCTAGTGTCTAGGAATATACGTAATAAACGCGTATGTGATCCATACAGCGTAATGACCGCCATACCTATAATAACTTATTTTGTAAAACATCAATAATATAATAATAATGGTATCACAACATTGAAATCTACACGACAAAAGACATTGATTTTAGATTATGTTGTACACATCCATATTGTAAAAATCTTACACGATATACACAAATAGACTGGTACATACACAAGTAACTGCGTTGCTAGCACGAAAGACCGTCGCTTGCTTTTAGCAACATTTGTTGCTAGAGTACTCGAACGTTTTATTTGTCCAAAAAACCTTTTTAAACTTTGGACGTGTCACGTTTATTATTAAAACAAGGTGAGTGATAGAAACACGTGTGTCTGTATTCCTTATCTCAATAGCTACCCAGAACAGCGCGATCACCTCGCGCCAGTAGCGGTGCGGGGCAGTGCAAAGTAGACATATGTTTTTGCGACGTCAAGTAGAGAAGCGGACAAGAAATATTTCTTTTGGTTGATGGTACGCTTGGGAGAAATGTCTGGAAGAAAGATCGATAATGCCATAATGGTGTCCATTACTCTTAGAGGCCTAGAGAGTTGTTGACTTTGTGGCTGGAACAATGTTATAAGATATTTCCGCAACTACACACTTGTAGAATCATGTTATAAAGAATCTTGGAGATACAAGCCAATTTTTCACATGGTAAATGTAAACACAATACTCTTATAATGCTCTCACATTAAGACTCAGAGTCTTCTCTCGAATCGTCAACATTTTCCCGTTTAGTGATTTCAACGTCGAAATCTAAAACTTTCTCCGGTTCACAATGTCTGTTCTTGAAGCGAAGGAAGTTGACAGCCTGGTCGGGTATGAGATGGAAGCAACCTTGTCGACTCAAGTTCACGTTGACCGAGGAACTCTCCAGGTCACTGTGCGTGGATCTCGTGTACACCAGTTTTCTTGAGTTGTGCTGTCCTTTTATTGTGACCTAAAACAGATATATGAAGGCTCATAAAGGTATTACATAGATACACTATTACCAGAATTGCAAAGGAGAGCAATGCTCCTATTTCGATGCGGTGTCAATTAGTCTGCGTTCCGCGTTGTTGGTAACGGATGTCAACCGAAATCTAAAATATGCCTAACTGAGCGCATTAAGCTGTTAAAACTCTACAAAAAAAGTGGACGAGATAATGGACACATTTCCTTATATTGACAGAATCCAAAGTTATTATTGGAGTCAGTGAAACGAAAATATATAGAAGCTAGAATAACTTTAAACAAATACTAAAATAAATCCCACGATATAGTTTGTTTTTTATGAACAACGACTACTATTATAAAATAATGATTGGTTCTATTGTCAATGTAGGTCTCTGATTGGCTAGCAACGCATAGCGACTATCACAAGATTGGCGCGTGAAATGACAGCTGCAACAATCGAACTACACCTTCGCGGCTTAATCTGCCTAGCGACGCCGACGGCATAATCTGCGTTGGGGCATTTTCGAGTGCTAGAAATGGTTCCGTGTATTTCCATTCACTGATTGGTGTCCAATAGCGTATTTAAGCGTGTGTGTATATGTATTACATACCTCGTATGTGTACGACTTGGCGTTCCGCTTGGGCCCGATGTAGGCGACGTACACGATGACGCCCCACGTGCGCATGTCCACGTCCACGCGCAGGTGGAAGTACTCGTCCAGCGCCATGATGAGCCACGTGTCGTGTTGCTCCGAGTTCACTTTCATCGAGAACTTGTGTTTGCCACCGATTTTCAGGATCGAGAGATGTTTGCACTGGGAATTTATATTTTATTTAACTATTTATCATATTTGGGTAGGTGACTGTGTGTGTTTTTATTAAATGTCAAAACGATACGCCTCATAGAAATTTGTATGAAAAACTCAAAAGTGACGTCACTATTATGTAGCGTCAAATCTGTAGCTATTAGTGATTCAATTGATGACTAAAAATAAAAATATTAAAATTGAATACAATATACGTACATACTTTGTGATTCTTTATGTAGTAATTACATTTAAATTATTTATTTTAGTTGTAGGCATCTACCCTATTATACTACTCGACCAGCTGACAGAACAGCTACGATGCTACGATGTACTTATTGCACCACCTCATCTTCTCTCATATTGACATACAGTGGTGGACATATAATGAGAAACACCGAGTAGTTCAGAATTATATACGATTTTTTTATAGTAATTTAACAGGGATTAAAGATTATTTACTACGCCATAACTTAGCTAGACCAACCTAGTTCCGAAACCGTCCGAGACTTCGTCTGCGAAAGAGTTCTTCTCGCCTATTATGCTTTGACTTCGGAGATTAAATCTATGTAGCATCGGTCCTGGCTTAATACACGGATAATATGATGTTAGCTCTATATACTCGTAGATAGATTACTCCATACTAGAACTTTTAATAGAAGACTACATTACAGATGCTGAAGACATAGCATTAAGATCTATCCATGCCTTATGTAAATCATCCGATAGTTGTACTCGTAGTATATCAAAATATCTAAAGATTTGTTATGTATGAGATGCCGCAATAATCAGATGCCGCCTGAAAACTTTACACCTGTATTTCTTTGATGGCCTCATTTTATGAAAATGGTATCATATGATGTCGAAAAAAACTGAACCACAATGAAAAAGAAGTAAAAAGACATAAATGCTCAGATTTGACTAAGCAAGGATGTCATAGAATTTGTCAATTTTGTTAAAAACTTGTTTGATTTTGATTAGGCTAAATCAAAAAACTTGACCAACCAAGTACCTACCTAACGTTCTCGTTGGAATTCTGAAATCGGCCAGATTACGGTTATATTTTAATAAGTGCGATAATTAAAACTGTATGTATGTATGTAAAACTGTATAAATTCGATTAAAAATTATGTTAATTTTTGTGTTTTATCCTTAAAAAACCAAATAGCTGTTCATAGTTCATTGACCTATTCTGGTTTTCGTGTCGATGGACAACATTAATTTTATTCTAAATCGCCTTGGCCAAGTGACTGACTATTAATGAAGCACGTCCCGCGGTGTTGCCGCTCTATCACGCGCGAACTGGCAACACGCTGTTCATTGGAACGCAACGTGTCCGAGGAGCCCGTGAGCAGCCTTTTGCTGTTAACGGGTACTATATGCCCGGTAACGGCGAAAGGCTTGCCTCCGACTACGTGGGACCAACAAACCTACTGACAAAATGTCGGTTTGCAATACACCTCTGCCTATCCCAACGGGAATATAGGCGTCCTTGTATTTAAAAAAAAGATCGGTTGTCTGTGAAGTCGGTTTACTGACGATAGTTGAACGTGACAACGTCATAACTGCCGAACGCGGAGGCTGATTGTGTCTTTGTCGCTCGTTCCGCGCTCTCGCTTGCACTTCAAGCCTTAAATGGAACGCCTCAGAGCGAGGTAACGCCGCATGACGTCATGTTATATCCTGCGTGCAGCCGGCTCCATCGAATTATAAGACGTTGTCACGTCAAAAAATTGTCACTACGTAAAAGTTAAGTGTAAAAGACAAAAGTTTCCAACAACAAAGTACCAATCCAAACGGGCCGGCAGCGGCGGACGGGCGGCGCCAATTTGGCAAACCTATTATAAAAAAATCATCATGTCATATTGCGCGGCTTATACTGGCGGATATAGGCACGTACCTGGAAGTGGTGCTGGAGCTCGTCGCGAGGCAGCGCGGGGTGCCGGGCGCAGGCGGGCGCGGGGCACAGGTAGCGGCGCGCGCCGCAGCTCGCCTCGTGCGGGGCGCGGCGCCGCAGCCGCACCTCGCGCCCGCACCCGTGCCGGCACGGGTAGCGCAGCATCTCCGCCACCTGCACACATCACACATTATCAGAACGGCTACTTTTTTCAATCATCTGCCTGTATCTTAGGAGGGGTGTTCATCTAACTACTACAATTAAGTACCTATTTAAAATATTACAAACATTCGAAAAAGATGTTGATCGCCTCGTCACATATTAAATTCACCCTTGGTTACAGGAGAAACAAAAAGAGTAGTCTACAGAAATGTATATAAAACTCACCCCTTCCATGGCGCGGTTCCGCACTGAGGAGAACGGCGTGCGACACACCGGGCACGCCGCCAGCCGCGCGCGACAGCGGCTGCACACCAGGTGGCCGCGCCGGCACTGCGAGATGGGCGGCTCCATCCACTCCAGGCACACCGGGCACTCCAGGAGACGGAGCAGACTCTAGTCACGGACACATACATCTTGTACTTCTATACTAATATTATAAAGGGAGCACACTTATTCGAGCCAAACGTGTCGAACGTAACGAATTTTAGCTGTATTTAAAATTCGTTTCAAACACTTCTGTACATGCCAAAAATCAGTGATTACGTGTGTGTTGGACATGTTTTATTTAAAATTACAGTCTCTTTCACTTATCAATATCATAATTAATCTGATAGGTTTAACTTATAATTGCCGATGTTCCTACCTGGTTAAATTCTTGGACAGAGAATGTCTCGTTTAGATCATCAGCTGAAACAATAATACCATATGTATAAAATATGTTTTAATATAAAGAATAATATTAAGGTGTAATAATAGCATATACTCACGATCTCTCTTCCTTTTAACTCCCTGAAAGGATGGTCCTGGTTGCACTGCCTCAGCATTCTCTTCAGAATTAATTGTTTCCTAAACATAAAATGGATACATGGCAGTTACCTCAAATGCTATCTAGATTCAAATCATAGAAATAATACTACATGTTTGGATGAAAAGATAAACAAAACACAAAAAGGCATTCTTTTCATTCTTGTCTGTCTGTAAGTAAATCAAGCTTCGAAGTTAGTGAACGATTAGTCTTTGGATTTTCGACGATATACTCGTACGCTTAACGTGGGGGAACTTGTAGGCGACTGTTATTCACGTAAAAGAGTATTTACCACGCCAAGAAAGTGCTAAATGAACAATTTTTTCTTTCTGGGGTAACTTTACACTTCCTTCTTCTTTTTTAAAAAACGGGGCTCCATGGATGTTCATCGAAATAAAATAAAATATTATGTAGACCAATAACTGGTGACCGCTTGGAACGTATGAGGGTTGGACTTTGCAATAAAATTCCATTCTTAGACACTGGCTTAGATCCAAATGTAATGTATAAATTTTTTTTGATTCTTTTTACAACGAGTTCAACTCCATATTCAAGTCTAAGGAGGTCATGATTAGTGATAGTCCTACTTTCAGTGAATGGGCCACTGAGGGTATACACAAAAGTAGACAAAAACTTTATGAACTATACTCAGAAAGACAGCTTAATAGATCAGTTGAATTTCTAGATTATGTTAAAACTTATTCAAAAAAGTTTAAAGCAGATTGTTTAGCAGCTAAATCAAAATATATAAGTGATAAAATTCTCAATAGTGCAGACAAAGTTAAATCTACTTGGAAAATTATAAACGCGAAAAGAGGTCAACAAAAATTAAATGATAATAATTTTAAACTTAATATAAATGGTAAAATAACAACATCAGACTTCGAGGTCGCTAACGAATTTGAAAATTTTTTCTCCCGACTTCCTGTACATTTGACAAAAACCCTAGGCTCTTCAACCCCCATTGCAGAATCTTTGTTAAAAGCAAACGTTCCTTGTTGTAACGTTATATTTAAATTCAGTAAAGTTAACATAAACACCATCTTAAAAACTTTTAAATCTTTAAATATCAAGAAAACAGCTGACCTCTGGGGCATCTCTGTGTATTTAGTAAATTCTTTTGTTGAAATGGTTGCTCCTGAACTAGTAATAATATTTAATAATTGTGTTGATAGTGGTGTGTTCCCTGATTTAATGAAATCTAGTAAATTAATTCCCCTGTTTAAATCGGGTAGTACTTCAGATCCGTCCAATTTCCGTCCCATTTCTGTACTACCTACATTTAGTAAAATTTTTGAAAAAAATATGCTTAATCAAATGCAAAATCACTTTAACGTTAATAAACTATTACATACAAAACAATTCGGTTTCACTCGTGGTCGGTCCACCACTGATTAAATTATTAGAGTGTATATACAGGGCCTGGGATGAGTCATATGATGCTTATGGTGTATTCTGTGACTTATCTAAGGCCTTTGATTGCGTTCAGCACCAGACTTTAATTAAGAAACTTGATCGTGTAACGCTGCCGATATTGAATGCATCTTTGTGTTGCAGAAGAGGGCTGTCCGGACTATCTATGGAATGGGGTCTCGGGAGTCATTAAGAGATAAGTTTAAGCATATTAACATCCTTACAGTGTATTCACAGTATATTTATGAATTTTTATTGTATACCCACAAGAACAAAAGTAAATTTGTGAAAAATAGTGATAATCATAATCTAAACTTAAGAAATAAGGATAAACTGGCTGTTCCTAAATTTAGGCTTCATAAAGTGAGTAATTCTTTTGCGGGGAACTTTATTCGAATGTACAATACATTGCCAACCGAAATAGCAAATTTATCTGTTAATAAATTTAAAAAACTAATAAAACGTAAATTGTGCCATAAAGCTTATTATAGTATTAATGATTTCTTAGATGACAAGGCTGCCTGGTTGTAACACGAATTGCTCCTTTCTAAATAACTCTGTATTAGATTTAAGATGAAATATTTTGGAAAAAAGCCGAACTGAGTTTCTTGAGGGCTCTTCTCAGTCTCGTTGCATTTTGGAACCCTCGGTAGAGTCACACCAACTTTTGACGAATCTAAATAATTTTCTAAAAATTTCAAAGATAATAAACGTTATTTTATTTTATTTTATTTTATTTTATGGTGTCTGGGTCTGTCGCAAAAAGGAAACAGTCGCTAGTTCAACCCCAGCCCAAAACAGTTTTTACACATTGAAAAATTATTTTAAATACATGCGAAAAATGAAAGGATCAAGAAGGACATACGCCGCTAACGTTATTCTCAGCGTTAGGCTCAGCCATTTCTTCTTCCCCCTCAGTGCCAGGAGGTGGGGGGTTGTTCTCCCCATCGGGGGCGTCAATTTCCACCACTTCTTCCATAAGCCGTGCACCGCTAACCGTCGCATTTTGCGAGAGATCTAGAGAAACACAAATTAGACTTTTTTACCTAATACTTATAACGGCTACCTTCTACACAAGAAAGCTTCAAGTGCAATTTAAATGTAGTGAGTATAGGTGATGATCCACTAGGCAACATTTGGCGCGCGACATATTGCACAATATGATACCACAACTTCACGCCACGCTTCATGTTGGCAATGTCGCGCATAGTTGAGTACCTCATCGATCATGTTGCGCGTCTCGGGCCGCGCACCAAATGTTGCCTATCTGATCACCGCCTTATAGGTAACATGGTGTAAACTACCCTCGTAACTCCTCAAACTTATACAACTCGTATGTTGAAATGATGACAGGTTTGATGTATGGATAGACAATTAATTGGTCTTGATTTTTAGTTCTGTGTGCACATCAAATTAGGTGACACTTCACTTAATAGAAGGTTTTTTTCTTACCTTCAGCATTATCGTTGACCCTGTTTTCTGGCTCTCCTGGTGGGACTGCTGGTTGCAGTTCTATAAATAATAAGCTTAGTATTAAACCTCGGTACAGATTTTAATTATACTCAAGTAAATCGTTCTTTCTCGGTCGGTCAGAACGAACCTCTCGTATATAGTCTTTTTCTTCCATTCCAGGCGAGGGGTGTGGTACGCACGGACAGATGTCCTTAGCTATGTCTAGGGATGTTCCGAATAATCAAAGTATCGAGACCTAATCATATTAGTAGTACTGATGATAATTTTTCGGTACTACTCATACAAATACACCTAATGTAACGACACTTTCTGATTTTTACATAACATCAAGTTACTATTCATAATACTGTAACGCCATCTCGTAGCGAGTAATAAGACTACCAAATTCAGCGCCATCTAGTAGCAAATCGCAGTACTACTACGTAATGTATTTCTCGAATGTTCTCTCAAGGTAACTTCTACGTAACGCGTTTCTCGACACATCTGGAAGGTTCGGGAGAGTGACAAAGTGTTCGCGATGATTCTCGGCTGAAACTTCTAGAACAATGAACGCCCTAATATGCCGAGCGCTTGAGCGGGAGATCATCAGTATTTCCAGAGCGATAATACGAGTTATACCTGCGAGTTCAAGTGCGATTAAAAGTGTTCAGTGAAGCTTATACATAGTGAAGTGTAAATTAGTGGTGTAATAAATAAAGTGTTTTGTTGTAGTTTGATCGGCATTTTTAATCCCGTAGAACCCCGGCTCGTAACAATTAGTGTCAGAATTGGGGATTTGGACAATGCCGGTGTTACCGAAAGAAGACACAGAGGGCGTCCGTACCAGGGGTCAGCGCCAGCAGGCGCCAGCAGGCGCTTCGGAGGTTGGGTGGTCAGCAGCAGCCAACGGTGGAAGCTGGCCCGCCCACTGTATCTCCAGCGCCAGCACCTCCAGACTTTGCTGCGCTGATGGCGATGCTACAAGAGCAGGCCCGCCACCAGGAGGAGCAAGCCCGCCGGTTGGAAGAACAGCTGCTGCGGGACAAGGAGGAGCAGGCACGCCGCCAGGAGGAGCAGGCCCGCCGGTTGGAAGAACAGCTGCTGCGTGACAAGGAGGAGCAGGCACGCCGCCAGGAGGAGCAGCAGGAGCAATCAAGAAGCTACCACGGTAGCAGATAAATTAGTTCACGAAGTCTTCTATCATTTCGGGGTGCCTCTAGAAATCCATAGCGATCAAGGAAGAAATTTTGAATCTCAGGTGTTCCAGGAAATGTGTCGGGTCATGGGTACTCACAAAACCGGAACGACCTCTTACCACCCGCAGTCAGATGGAATGGTGGAGCGATTTAATCAGACATTGGAGAGATATCTGGCGAAAGTTGTGGAAAGCAGGCAAAAAGATTGGGACAAGCACATCCAACCGTTTCTTTTGTCTTACCGAAGTGCGGTTCACGAAAGGACGTCAGTGACACCAGCTTATGCGAACTTTGGAAGAGAATTAGGGTTGCCTGCCGACTTAATAACCGGTATACCGCCTGACGCTCCACGCAATATCACCGATTATGCGAATGACTTGCGCAGCAGGATGAATGACATTTATGAGCATGTCAGACAATCAGGTCAACAAATGTCTGAAAAGATGAAGACCCGTTACGACCGAAAGACATACAATAAGGGCTTCGATGAAGGTTCGTTAGTGTGGTTACATAACCCAGTCCGCAGTAAAGGGAAGTCTCCTAAACTGGAAGCTAAATGGGATGGACCATACCGAGTTGTGACCAAGATTAACGATGTCACTTACCGAATACGGAAGAGTCCAAGAAGTGCGCCAAAGATAGTTCATGTGGATCGATTGGCGCGATATTATGGGCCTGACAATGCTCGGGACGAGCATGTCTTAGGAGGGGGCAGTGTAACGCCATCTCGTAGCGAGTAATAAGACTACCAAATTCAGCGCCATCTAGTAGCAAATCGCAGTACTACTATATACGTAACGTATTTCTCGAATGTTCTCTCAAGGTAACTTCTACGTAACGCGTTTCTCGACACATCTGGAAGGTTCGGGAGAGTGACAGAGTGTTCGCGATGATTCTCGGCTGAAACTTCTAGAACAATGAACGCCCTATATATGCCGAGCGCTTGAGCGGGAGATCATCAGTATTTCCAGAGCGATAATACGAGTTATACCTGCGAGTTCAAGTGCGATTAAAAGTGTTCAGTGAAGCTTATACATAGTGAAGTGTAAATTAGTGGTGTAATAAATAAAGTGTTTTGTGGTAGTTTGATCGGCATTTTTAATCCCGTAGAACCCCGGCTCGTAACAATACTACATATTATAGTCCCGGCTGTTTCCCCATAGAGGTATGCAGACATACGTATACTGTCCGCCCGGTAACTTTGTTGGTCCCACGTGATAGCATATTACCACTAACCGAGCATGTAGGGTGCTTGTGCTTTTCCACGAGAGATGTGATATGCTAATTTTCTATGGATGCGTTTGAAATCCACCAATAATATTCGTTGGGCTCATAGCATGTGAATATGATTGATGGATATCAAACGCATCCATAGCACATTTAGGGCACCCTATACAGACGGGCGTCCCTAGGAATTCTTCTGAGTGGGCACCTGAGGCGACTCAGAAAACAACCTATCCATTATTCAAATATAAAATGTTTACCGTCTTCAGAGTGGTCCACGACATGCACGAACGGATCGGCGGGCATCTGATTGGTACCAGGGTTAGCACGATACGTATTGGTCGGCGCCATCGGCAATCCCAACGTACCGTACTGCCAGTTGCCCGACGAAGCCGCCGGTTCATCTATAATGAAAACGTTCGATTTCAAACAGTGACTTCTACAGATAAACGTGAGTGTACACGCATGAAGATGTCTTACTATTCCCATGGTACCTATTATTATTTCGAAATAACAACTAAAACATCATAACGACGTAACAAATAGAACAAAATTTCCAATTCCAAAAAAAAAAATCTATAAAAATAGTTAATGTCCAGTATTAAAATATTCTTGCAAAATCGATTAGGACAATCGATATTTGTGAGAATGTTTTATTATCTTTTTCGTAGTGATTGATCGTAATTACGATTTAATATAAAGGTGCATTCGTCTCCGTAACTCTTTCACTTTGATGTTCTGGGTTTCCTTTCACGAGATGTGTAGACGATTACCGTTAACTGGACTGATTTATATAAGTAGTTATTGTCCATCCTACGGAATCGTGGAACTTTTCTTATTTTTTTTTAATCCGTGGCCCTTGGCCGCTGCCGAACCTACGTCCATTGCCGACCGGTAGACAATGAAAGAATTCCCAGTGGCGCCCGGCGGACCTTGGCAACCTATGTGGCTGCTGCGTAGTGGTCGATGTTACCCCGCATCTTTGGGATCGGGTTTTAATCGGAACGGAATCATGGATCTGTATGATAAAAAATAACAACAATATACAGTAAGGGGATTAATACAAGTTTAATACTTACCTAGTCTACTAAACTCGTCATTATGATGTATTACGAATTAAAAACAAAAACAAAATATGACCCTAATCAAATATCACATTATATTATAATTTTGTATAGGTACATATCCTAACATCATTTCAGAATTGTAAATATAATATGTCACCGTAGTATTGAAAAAACCTTAGGACTGTAATCCCACCTCCATGATTGATAGAATGATTGTAATGACTGCCGATTGGTAAGTGGTCCTGAGTTTTTATTGCCGGGTTTTTCTGTCATAAGCTCTACGTCTAAAAACTCATCATTACAATAATTCCATCAATCATGTGAGTGTGATAACAATCTTACGGTTTTACAATTCTACGGTGGCATATAGGGTAGAGGGTGGTAAGACGGGGTTCCCGCATAAATACGAACTTCAAATGAAAAAAATCATGCTTGATCATGCCCCGTTCGATGCAGCACAATAACATTGTCAATCACCCGAACGCAATTTTTTTGCAAGAGGAAATCGCCGGCGCCGCCCCGCCGAGAAAATTAGAATTGTTTTGCTATATAGTGCTTATTATATTTTCTTCTTGCTTAAGCCATCCTACAATATGGTCACTATTGTGTTTTTTGAGATTGCCGACTGTTTTTTTTTACTTGACTATTACTTGAAAACGACTTGGCAGGCGATGACTTTAGATATGGCCCCATATGAGTCGAATATATTTTTTATCAGGCATAAAGCTAATAATGCTGGCTTTAACCGTAGATATTCCTGATGACTCTGTGCCAGGGTGTTCCTACTGGATTAACTGATTAGTTACTAGCTAAAAACCCTATTAGCCAGGAAACGGGGACATTTCAACCATCTCCGGACCCAATTGGTAAAGAACCTGAGACACCACGACTAGCTCAAGTCACATTAGTTGACTGTGTCTGTTATAATAATTCATCACCCCATCCTACCGAAGGGGAGCCCCATTTTACCAGCACTTAAGACACCTATTTTGATTTTTTTTTTCGCTAAAATAGGTCACCAAATATTAGAAGCCTAACACACATAGTGGTTAATTTAAAAAATAATATGATTGGCTCAGTACGTATTTTTTCTGTTATTGCTCTTTACACGTTAAGTACCCTATATTGCCACCCTCCTCTCCTACATTTCCTACAAAATATTTGTAATCTAAAATCAGTATTTTTCACATTTCCTAAATTAGCTCGGAATTGTATACCTTTCTTAGTAATTGCATACAATGCCTAGGTTTCATACATTTCCGGCAACATATCGTGGGTTAAGAACTAGAGTAGCGTAAAGGTAAAGTACAACTTTACAGAATGTCCAGTTCAGATGATCAAATTGCATTCTAATTTTTTGGCAAATAATGAGCAATATTTTAAAAGCGAACAACATATTTTCCCTTACGCGACTCTGGTTTTTTACCCACAATATATGGGTACCGTTCAATACACATTGAGGAGGCTTCGGCGTACATCGAAGCCTATTAATTAGCCTTAAATTAAATAATAAAATAGGCGTAGCTAGAAATTTGCCAGATGAAATCACAACATTCCTAAGACTTAAAACTTGAATTCAACAAAAGCGCTCCGTTTGTTTGAATTCAAGTTTCACTCAATCAAAAACGTACTGAGAAAGCACTTGTATAGTAGTAGCTACGCCCATTGCCGTCTGTTTCTACGATACTTACATGCCATTCTTGACCACTGGCTCATTACGTCCCGTGGTTCGAAATCTACGCGAAACCAGTCGTTGTGGAAGCCAGGATAACAAAAAAAAGATTATGTAAATGTTATGTTATATACAGATATAATTTTCATGTTCCTGTTTTACGTTCTACAGATAGTCCATTGAAATGTTACATTTGGGTGTGCAAAAGTCAGAGGACGCTATTTTATTTTTTAGATATCAAGGGGGGAGTAGTGTAAAGCTAAATCCAGGTTTGTGGGGTCCCAACCCTTATGGGTTTTCCGCCATCTTGAAAAGGGGTTGCAAATAGTTATCGTGCTCTATCTATTATAATTTTTTAATCTTTTTTTGTTAATAACTTTGTAATGTTTAATTCTACGACAAAAAGTTATACGACAAAGTTGTAGAGAATTTAATTTGCGACAAAAATGTGGTCGCAATTTTTTTGTGCGATGAATACCTAGTTTGCCCGATAACTATTTACAACCCTTTTTCAAGATGGTGGAAAACCCATATGGGTTGGGACCCCACAAACTTGGATTTAGCTTTACCCCTCCCTTGATATCTAAACCATAAAATAGAGTCCTCTGACTTTTGCACACTAAGCCCCAAAAAATGTAACATTTCAATGGACTAAGAGGTTTGTTAGTAGTACTCGTTTAATGTACGTTCTGCTTATTTGGGGATTCGAACACCCAAGTTTGAGTAGGTATCCAGTAAAGATGTTCTCACTTCATAGAATTAACTTTTCTCAAACATGCATGGAAATGTTGTCATTATTTAAACAGGACAGCTTAGATTTTTAAATTTAGAACATTACAAATTACTAACAATCATCATTTACCGAGCCTTTTCCCAACTCAGTTGGGGTCGGCTTTCCAGTCTAACTGCGATTCGGCTGAACTTCGATATTTTCCGTGAAGCGACTGCCATCTGACCTCCACAACCCATGGGCGATATCGAAGTTCTGTAGTTAAACCGGTCGGATTTTTGATTTAGGGGTCCAACTACCCCTAACGACTGCCATAGATGTTCGTATGACAACCGGGAGCGACGGCTTAACGTACAAATGACTAACAATGTTGTATGAAAATTAATTGCAGCCGTGATTTTTTTGATTCTTTGTTTAGTCTCTTTGCTTAGTATTCTTACAGCTTTGCCTATCGGCATAAATGATAAATAGAAATTTGGCAGCAAAGCTGAAATTCGTCTTGATTTAATAATTAAAATGAGTTCCAACAGTTTAGGTACATTGTGAAATGGAGATTGATTGTACTCCACCAGATAAAAGATCTGAAGCCAAATTGGCCATGGAAAGCATCTAAAAAGTATGTTTTATTTCCCTGCATTATTTTGAGATAGACACTATATATGCCTCGGCGGAAATGGCAATTGCCTATTTCCCGACTTTTGCAATAATGTACTATTAAACCTAGGTACAGGTCGCGAGGGATAAGCGGAGCTTTGCATTTGTGTGAGTGCAGTGTACGTGAACGTATATGTGACCTCTTTCACACACACATGTGTTATACACACAACAGCTACAAAAAGAGTTTTTACTCTACTTTTCGTTGTCATTGACACAAATGCAAAGCTTATCCCTCGCGAATTGTACTGTACTACTTATTTTAACATCAACTAACTAGTCAACATCAAATTCTAAATAATACAACCTTAATACTTACTAGTTGTTGGAAATCTCGAATAATAACGTCTAAAAGGTCGCCTAAAGTTCATTCCTCTTCTAAAGCCATTCATTGACTGCGCAAAATTCCCATAGTTTGGTACAAGCGACTCAGCAAATCTAGAAGCTGCAATGTCTGGGGGCAACGATGGCGGGCTTTGACTTGGCGTCATAGGCCTCGTTGGAGCCGCCCCTTGGTCTGGGGCCACAGGCCTCGTTGGAGCCGCGCCTTGTCTTGGGTCCATAGGCCTTGTTGGAGCCACTCCCTGGGCTGGGGCCATAGGTCTTATCGGAGGCGCAGGTAGGCCAGGAGCCACAGGTCTCCTAGGAGCCGCAGCTTGCCTCAGGCAGGCGAACGGAGGCTGAACATGCCCCGGCCCTGCGGCTGCAGCACCGGCAGCAGTACCTGGTGCACAGTGCGTGCCGGCACGCTCTTGTGCTCTAGGAGCTATGGATAAACTTTGCACATTTATTATACAAGGTACTCTACAGTAACAGATAAGTGATTGCAATGATATGTTCAACTTCCTTTCCATTTTATTTAACATTGTCAGAATATTATTATTAGTGTCCGACCGAATGTTCGGTTTCGATTTCGGTCGAGTTTCGGCAAAAAAACGAGTTTCGGTAATGTTTCGGTTTCGGTTATGTTTCGGTTTCGGCAGCAAACCTGCCGAAACTACGACCGAAACCGAAACAGCATTCGGGAGTTTCCGCGCTGTGCTCGGGTGTGTTCGGCGCGGTAAATGACATCCAAGCGACGATGACATTTGGCCGCGTCCACGTGTGCATTTTGTTTGTTGTGAGTTTTCGTGTGATATGTTTTGAATTCGGTAAGTTTTATCATGTGATATAATATAAGAGTACCTCGAAAAGTAATTTAATATAACAGAGGAGTACCTAGATTATAGTAGAATCAAGTTTACCATAAAAATCTAAACATTTTGTGGTTAATTTAACTCTTTCGCTAATGCTATATGTAAACAAACATTAGTTAGGTACATGGTATTTACAGTGCATTAGTGGTGATAATATTAAGGATTTAGAGTTTCGCGTTCAATTTAATAATTATTAAGAAGGTACCAATATAAAAATTGTTTTTTTTACAAATTAACACTTATAATTAAACGAGTAGATACCTACCTGGTTATCCGTATAAAATTAACACTACAATACTTATTTTATTTCTGTTTTTCAATTTAAAACCTTATCCATAATAGTTCACGAACATAAATAAATAATTTAAAATACATTGAGTACCTACTGATTCAACCTAATAGAGAACATTTCTTTTTATATAGATTTTATAGATTATAATACATTTTCTTTATTTTTCTCTGAAAACATGATCCTTATAAGAAAGTTTCGGTTTCGGCCGAAACTGAGACCGTTGCAGAAATTCGGTTTCGGTTTTGGTTTCGGTCGTAAAAACCAGTTTCGGTCGGACACTAATTATTATACTTAATGTAGAAACGGGTTGCCTACATGGAGACAACTTTCCATGATCCATCACCCTTAAGATGATGAGCGCATTATGAACCCTGCTACCTAAACGGGAGGTTGAACATAGGATATAGCGTCCTGATGACAAGCAGATCTCTAAACGACTCGCCACATTATGGAGGACAGTTCAAGTGCAACTTTTGTGGCCATATTTACAGAATTTGAATTCAAATGCATGTGGGTGGGACTTTTAATTACTTAAATGGTAAGTGTGCCATTGGTCACATCTTATGCTCACACAATAAGCACACACATTGTGTATTGTGTAATATCACTAACAAAGCTTAAGCTTACTAACTCATAGCAAATAAAAAGCATTTGAAATCCTATATGTATAGCACATTTCTTTGATTCTCTTGTTCCCACTTTCGGACAGTACATACTGTGGCTCTCCTATATTGAATGAAGATAACTTTATGCATTACAATATCATAATCAATTATCTTAAGATAGGTATTGTTTTTAGTTAAAGTTTACTAAAATGTTACTCTATACTAAATTATTACTTATAAATTCTTAATGCTATGTTGCAATACAGGGTGAATTTTTCAAGTGGGCTTGGATGGCCAAATCCGGAACTATAAGGAATAGCGAAAAATGCTCAAAGGAGTCACGAGCACGATTTTACTGAAACTTAAAACCTCATCATTAGATTTTTTTAAAACCTATAATCCTAACTGGGAATCGAACCCATTGAATTTGAAAGAAAATAGTAAGTAGTGCCGTAATCTCGCGTTTAATACACTATAAGAAACAAGCTGGCAAATACATGCCTGTCTCTTATCACACTGGTTGGAGGCGGTGGTAGCGCGCACGCCTCTGCCTAGTGTTATAAGAGACTAAGAGACAGACAAGAAATATGAATTTTATTAAAATTCTAAGATTTCCTTAAATTTGCCGTATATATTACTTCCCAGAATTTGATCCTTAACAGCAACACTATCGTATGGTGTAATAATAAAGGGTGTGGTGTTTTTTCTAAATCAATGGGTTCGATTCCCAGCTAGGTTTATAGGTTTTTAAAAAATCTAATGACGAGGTTTTAAGTTTCATCAAAATCGAGCTCATGACTCCTTTGAGCATTTTTCGCTATTCCTTACTATACTATATCCCACTTATATATAACTATAGCCCACTTAAAAAATTCACCTGTATAGTTCCAATGCTGAGATATTTATTGAGCGAAGCGAGCGGAGCTCCATATCAGGTGACTCAAATGCAACTCGATGTGAAATTGTTTCTCGACAACTACCCAACCGATTTTCATGATTTTTCACTCAAAAAGCAAGCATTCTAAGGAGCAGGTTTTGTTCGGGACCGAATTTTGATTTAGGACCCTCAAAAAAAGTTATTGACATATTTTTGGTCAATAACTTTTTTTGACAACCTGCTCCTTATAGATTGATAAATGCCTTAATAGAAATAGTCGCTTCGCTCAATTGCATGCTGCAGCGCAGTACCACGGCAGCGACCGCAGCTGCTGCTCCTAGTTTTTCCAATTCACTAATCCATTAAAACGTAATGAAATACTTTCCAGATTACTGGATCATGAACATCTGAAAGACAAACTAGACATAATAATTTGTGCATTACTAACCGCGCTGTGACGCCGGCCCAACACGATTCGATGGCGCAGGTCCGACGTTGTTGTTAGCTCTATGGTGGGCCAAGTTCTGCAGACTACGAGTCAACCTCTTGAAGGCAATGATGCGTTGTATGTCTTCAGGGGTCGGGTGGCGATCCGAGCGCCTGGTACTCGTACGTTGTTCCGGTATACGCAGTTCTAATCTAGGCCTTGCAGACTGATGTGGCCTGTTGGATGCGGCTCTTTGTGTGGCTGCTGCAGGCTGTTCAACGGTTGTCGATCTAGTAGTAGTAGAGCTAAATTAATGATAATCTACTTTTTTATACTATAAATGCATTACATATGAAACTGATAAACCTTTTTCGCACACTACATATCTGTTGCCTGTAATAGTTTGGCTTTATAATATCACACAGTCCGAAGTTATGAGGTAACTAACATAAAAAAACATATAGTCGAATTGAGAACCTCCCCACCCTCCTCCTTCTCGAAGTCGGTTAAAATTAAAGTAAAAGCTGAATGTTAAACGAGCAGTTAAAATACTTAAGAGACTCACTCCGGAGAGGGTTGAGCATTGTTACTGCTTGGTCTTGCACTGTTGTTTATGATTGACCAGAACAGATCTCTGTCTATTCTATCTTGAATTTTCCTTGTTTGTACGGGGGATTGTTGTTCTGATTCTGTCTGTGTACCTAAACAAAAATAAATTCCCTTTTACCATCATTTTTATAAAGTCAGAATATTAATGTAGCAAGTGTATCACTTGATGCCTACAGTGATTGTAGGTTTAGATTGGTCCTGGTAGATATTACTTCATGTTGTAAGCATAGTTACATGCATACATAAATTCACTCATGTTTCCTCGAAGGTGTAGGCATGTTATACTGCCTCGGTGGTGCAGTGGTATGTGTATGCGACTGCAGTCGCCAGGTTTGTTTCTGGGGTTGAATCAAATATTTGTGTCGAATCAAGTGTTTGTTTCGGAGTTTGGGTGTTTTCTATGTATAATACCTATGTATGTACGCAGTTGTATAGATCCTACCATACAAGCTTTTAATCAAGACTAGTTTGGGTTAAATGGTGAGAATATCTAAATAAAAAAAATAAAATACGCCCACTTTAGGCCAATAACTTCATTGATCTCACATCCCATGTTACAGGTGGAGAGCCTTTTGTTGCATATATGGGTAACTTTTATGCTTATCGCGGTTGTAAATAATCATGACAAAATGTGAAGTAAATACAATGATTTATAGTTTAGTCGCTGAAGTGAGACCTGACCATTCTAAAATCAAATTCGCATGTATTTAATGTATAGGCACATCCAGACCCCTGGTCACACAAGTTGCGGGCTGTGCGGTTATACTTGACAAAGCTCCACTCTAGTCTTAAGCCCCCCATATACGGTACAATTCATCGTTGTGATCCATCATAGCGATGGATCGAAACGATTGATCTGTAGTGTTGCCGCTCATACACGAAACGATTGGTCGTTACGATCGATCATTTATACATTTGAAATGGAACGATAAAGACGTGCTCAAAAATTCAATACGTGTCCTGTAAAATGGAAAACGAACTACATAACTTTTTTATTTATGAAGCGATTGAAAACCAAACCGCAAATTCAAATCAAAAAATCAAATCGTTTCTGAGATTAGCGTGTTCAAACATCCAGACAAACAAACAAAAGTTCTAAAAACCATTGTTTTGGGTTTTATTGTGTTCATAAAGCCCCCCTACACCAGTTTCTCTATTATATCTTCTATTATATTCTCTATTATACCATACAAATTCATCTTAAGATACGAAAATATGAAATATTATTTATTATCTACGTCGTGCGTCCATTGAATTGTATGGCGAGCGATATTGTAGTTAAAATATTATAGTATCTTAGCTGTGTGCAGCGCCCCTTAGTGATCTCCACTGCGGGTGACGTAACCTGTTCTGAAGAGCTCTTCAATCTGATCACACCCTCTTCCTTCCGATCCCGAACAACGCGTGCCGGGCAGACATGCCACTCCCACACAGTGGATAGCATGTTCGCGAGAACCGAACGTTTTAAACGTTCGTTTCTCTGCCGAAACATAGTGGCCTGGAACGCCCTGCCTGTGCACGTGTTCCCCCCCCGGATATAATCCTGGGTTCTTTACGCGGAGCGTGAAGAGGCACATCAGTAGGTCGTCAAGTTGAAGGCCACTGTCTATAGTATTGTGTGCTGTGAGAGTGGTCCACAATTGCTAGACGTCGTCATCACGACTTACCACCAGGCGGGCGGCGTCAATTTGACGAACCCAATATACAAAAAAAAAACCTACGACAAACTTATTATTTGCAGTTGGTACTGTAATCGGGTCTAGGGATTGAACCGCAAAATTAAGTTTGTTTTTTATTGTATTTACTTTTCCGGGATAAAAAGTACCCAGTGTGGTGCCCAGGATATTAAAGAATAATTATACCAAGTTTCATCGTAATCGAACCGGTAGTTTATGCGTGATGCCTGAACAGACTACCAGACAGACAAAATTTTTGGGTTCATTTTTGGGTTCGGTGTCGGTCTAGTAACACCCCCTGCCATTTCTTTTTTGATATTTTCAATGTACAGAATTTTCACTTCTACAGATTTATTATAAGTATAGATGAATAAATTAAGGAACAAAAATCGAATCGTTGATCGCAAGAGCCAATACACTATCGATTCATCGTTACGATATTCATGATTGCATGGGTTTTTGTTGCGATCTCCGATGTCGTCTGCGATCAAGTAAATCGTTAACGATCGTAACATACATTACAGATCCGTCGTTTTGATCGGTCTAAAGCGATGGATCGTAACGATGAATCGTCCCGTATATGGGGGGCTTTAGAAATAATGCCACCTACCACTTGTTCCAGGTATGTCAGCCACACTGGTACGAGCTTCACGATCCTCCCTTTGCAATGCCCCTTGACTGGGTTGTTGTTGTACTTCTTCATCATCATCTACAAATCGTATTAAAAACCAAAACTTAGAACTAACAATAAGAATTAAATTGTTTATTTGATTGCAATTTGGATATAAAAAGCTTCGATTTTGTTACAAAACTGGGAAAAACTTTTAAATGGTAAATATGACTGCAGTGCATGGTTGGTGCTCAGAAACATCGTCCCCCACTCCCTAAATTTGATTGATAATAATGCCTTTTTGTTTACATTTTAAGTTATAGGGTAGGTAACCCTATAACACACGGGACACAAATACCTTTCCTTAGAGACCTCATTCATTGTAATGGGTTCAGTCATTAGTTAAGCCAGCCAAGAAATTATATACCTACATAAAAGTATTTGGGCAGCACTTCAATTGGCTTAGCATTCCCGTGTGGCGTTGTTGTGTTGGTGCAAATAATCTACATAAATAGACTCATGGGACAGTAGTACTTTCACAAAATTGCATGTTAAAAATTCAAGCAGCATAACTCGAAATTTCGTATTTTCATGGCTATGTAGCTTATGCTGGACAAAAGACAACCCTTTTAACTACAATTGATGAAAATTTTAAAGAAAACCTTAAAAGCCCTTTTTGAAAAAAAAATTAAAATCCGTTTTTTGGACTCTAACTTACAAACATTTACTTACAATAAGAATTACAATATACATAATTATATACTAAAAATATTTACATAACAAAATAACGTTTAAAAAATCCCCCGTGTCATTGCCAACTGGAAAGGTTCCCATAATGCTAGCTGTGTTGCCATGTGTTGGATGGTGATACTTATTGTTTGGGCCAGAAAATAGCCAGTTTCCTGTTCTGTCGGTCCTGAGTTTATTGATGGGGTTTCAATTCTTAATCCGGCCCTGATAAAGATATGTCAATGACCTTTTTGGTCATGTCCCTAAATCATGTCACTAATAAAATGCCTACACATTCATGCTAAATTAGAATGAAATTGGCAGAATGGTTTAGAGGGTGTAGCTCTCCATACCAAACAGATACATTTTCCAAAAATCACTGTTTTCGACTCAGTTAAGTTTAGAAATCCTAAACTCAACGGAAAACTCAAAATAGATTTTTTACAGAATACTTCTTGAATATACTTAGTAAACTACAAAATAACCAAGTGAAAAAAAAAGTCTTGACTGTAGATGCAAACATTTGCCTTATTTGATTCCTTTGGTATCAGATCAAAAACATATAAGTGAATATATTCACTATTTGCCTTGTTTGTGCAAATATATTCAAATAGATTGGCTACACATTGCCGTCCTCAGACAAAATAATGAAACAATGTTAGGTGCAGCCTCGCTGACAAATCAGGTAAAAAGTGCCACATGGTTCTGCATGCATTTGCTTGATTATTGGCTAATCAGTTGCTTATAACTTATAACACTGCCTTCATGGGGCCAAAAATTTTATATTTAAGTAAGTACCTATCTAAGATAGTTTTAACAAAGCAACATGTAAGATAATATTATGAACACTATAATTGGATTATAATTATATACACACTAAAATCTACACTATATACAGGCATTAAAAAACTCCACTGAATCATCGCCTACTGGCAGTGTTTCCAGAAGGCTATATATTATGATAAACATTAGTGTTACCTAAACGTGGGTATTTTCGTGGGCCTGTCTTACGTCCATTGCTCGTCTCTGTTATGCACCAGAAGGTGGCTTTCAGTGCCTATGATAATTATACCTACATATTATTAATACACATGTGTATTTTGACCGATTGACTGGGACTCAATTTAGGTAATTAAATTCTTGACACTTGGAAAATATATAAGAATGTCTATGCAACTTTTATTTTTCGATCTCTCGTTTCATATGGCTGTGAGTTCACCTACCTGAACTCCAAGGATATTCACTTAGTCCTAGATATTTCTTCAAATTCTGTTTTCTATTGCCCATCTTTATAGTAATTTGAGCTTGCACTGCACAGAATTACCTAATTCAATACGATCAACATTAGCTTTGCTTTCTTTGGACTGAAAAAATGGCTTTTATATTTTTGTAGAAAAGTTTGCCATTTGACTTGACATAAATGAATCTCCCGTGCAGCTGTCAGTCAATGGCTGTCACAGCTGTCACGACTCACTTACTTTTTTCGAACATTTTGGCGAAGGTCTACGACCTGTCCTACTTATGCCATGCCCCAGCCCAGCAGACATTTTAGGCAAGGTATTTGACGCCATCAAAAAAACAGCCAAGTGCGTGTCGGGACACCATAGACCAACGCGGTCGTCGTATACGCTGTCGCCGTATACGACGGGACAAGGCATTATGCATTTTCCCGATACATAAAAGTCTAGCATAGCGGGGGGGTCATCGACACGCACACATTCTCACACGCTCAAACCCAATCGGGTGCCACTACGAAACTCACACATGACAATAAGAATAACACATTAGCATTTTCACAAACACAAATATATACATTTTATATCATAACACTATAATGACACTACCAAAAGTTACCGCCCACTATTGATGTAACAGTGTCGATACATTTTATCGAAAAATTTGACAAAATGGACTATTAAAATCAGGTTTCAAAAACGATACCAAGGTGGATGTTGTTTATAAAAGTGTGACTTTATTTGCTATTTGTAACTTAGGGTAGGTATTATATCAAACCTATACATCATATAAATCTAAACAACTAAATAAAATCGAAGAGTCTGTATACAGGGTATACCTATAGCTGCATACAGTGGACTATGTATACAGTTTATTTTTAAATCATAATGCTTAATGTAAATAATGTTAATGTACTGAATAAGGTAAAGAGATTCTTTACACCGGACCAGAGGTGTCTGCTGTACAAGACGCAGATTAGACCCTGCGTCGAATACTGCTCTCACCTCTGGGACGGCTCCGCGAAGTATCTGGTGGACGCTCTCGACGCTATGCAGCGCCGGGCTATCCGTATTATAGATTGTCCGGAGGTAACGGGAAGCCTTGAGCCGCTAGCTCTGCGCCGAACAATAGCTTCCTTGGCCGCATTCTACCGTATTTACAACGGCGAGTGTTCTGAAGAGCTCTTCAATCTGATCTCACCCTCTTCCTTCCGATCCCGAACAACTCGTGCCGGGCAGAGATGCCACTCCCACACAGTGGATAGCATGTTCGCGAGAACCGAACTTTTTAAACGTTCGTTTCTCTGCCGAACGATAGTCGCCTGGAACGCCCTGCCTGGAACGCCCTGCCTGTGCACGTGTTTCCTCCCACATATAATCCTGGGTTCTTTAAGCGGAGCGTGAAGACGCACATCAGTAGGTCGTCAAGTTGAGGGCCACTCTCTATAGTATTGCGTGCTGTGAGAGTGGCCCACAATCGCTAGACGTCGTCACGACTTACCACCAGGTGGACGGCGTCAATTTGGCGAACCAAATATATAAAAAAAAAAACGTACGGCCGGAAGACCTGCGGTGGAAAGAGTCCTACGAATTATGTCGTTTAGAATTGCGTGCCGAGGTATACAACCTGCGCTTCTGCTACAAGAAAGACCATGGTGTCCCAGATTATCGACGGCTACTCCACAGGTGCAATGATGCGGGGATACACAAGGTGTACCCAGCCGAAGGCAAGTGGTAATGCGGAAGGTTGTGTCGTCCAACATTGTACCGATGTTGGGCGATGGGAGCGCCTGGATCCATAACCCTGACTCCCATTCTCCAACAGCTAGTAGGCGTGCATATCTTAAGATAAGATGATATATGTAGGGAATAGGTATACCGTTAACGTGTTTCCATGGAAATCTGGATCTGAAAAACTATTCCACTCGGATGTTGCCGCGGGCAACAGCTAGTCTACAATAAAATATTAAAAGGAAATTCACATGTAGAGGAGTAGATGATGCACACGGTTTCATAGACGGATCAGAAGTACTAATGACATCGCAAGGTGATTGTTGGTCATCTGATAGAGCGGAGGATAATTGATGGCTCTGAAAAAATAGATTTGACAGTGTGATTTTTATAAGCGGAGTAATATACGCGTATTTTAAGAACTAAACATACTAATATACTTTATAACAATTATATTACCGGTCGTACTAAAATGCAGTTAAATTGAGAACCTCATTATTTTTTGAAGTCAGTTAAAACTTACAACACAAGTACAATGTGATATTAGAGTTGGTATAGTGCCCTCAAGCAATAGCCTTCTCTTGTTCGCCAACACTCGAAAATCAAAGATCTTGAAGTGTTCCGAGCAAATGACACCTGCTCTAGGAGGCATCCAGGTACGTCTGTTTTTACAAAACAATATCCATAATTCCCTTACTCTCGGACCTTTCGGAACCTGTAATAAATAAATGAACAAAAATATCGTCGAAGTATTTATTAGGTAATGTAATTCTTAAGTATAATAAAAAAATTATACAACAAGACTCAATATTATACCTATTAAACTTATCAAAACCTTTATTAAAATCACGTAATTTAAATAATATTCAAACCAGTAATTTATATTGCACCTCTTTACATTTTCAAGGTATTTTATCGATATCTAACTTGGTACATCACTCCGATACAGACACTATAACTGTGTATTTGTTGCCATGGCAACACCCATGTCAGTCGTTTGACATGTTTGACTGATTTGCGAATTGTATGAAACAACCGACTTCGTGTTGATAGAAAAATCCGAAATAATGAGACTTTGATTATTATAAACAAAGAAATTTGTATTATTATTTGATTAAAAATACTTACCTATGGAAGGTAATACCATCTTTTTGTAAACTAGATGTGCCTGACCTTTTTTTGCAACAAAAAACTGAGCAGGTTGGCTCTATTTTTATTTTTAATAATGATGAAGAAACTAATCTGCTTCACAAAAAACGTATAAAAATAAAAATTTGAACAAAAATAAACGAAAAAGATAGGCCAATAGACAAGTAACCGGCATTTTTTCAAAAAAAATCTTCAAAGCCTTATAACACAGATCTAATAGAGATACTACGTAAGCCTTATAACTTGAAAAGGGTTAGGATGGGGGGCAGGGGTCCAAGGTGAAATTTGTCAGAAATGGTGGGAACTACCACCCCTGAACGGGGTTTGCACGACGTACCAGGTAACCCCACGTAGTATTGTATTCTTTTTGGGTAACCCTGTATATAATGAAAAAATTGAGAACGATAAATTATTTTGGTTTACTTTTTTCTAAATACTATTAAAAACACGTTTCCAAAGTTTATATAAAGATTCATTGACTGTCAATGAATCTTACTGCGCTCCACTATTTCGCCAAAAATGAAATGGAATCCTGCCGGCTGCCGGCTGCCGCGATGCCGTCTGTTTCCGTCAAGTCAATGTCAAATCTGCTACGACGGTTATTACAAAGAGAATACAATAGGTAGGTTGGTACTAAATGACCCTGCTGTTATGTCAATGATGTCAAATCGTATCGTGTCGAGTGGGAGAAGGAAAAGGAAATTCGTAAAAAATTAAAAATCCACCGAACCGGTCGGCGGCCGATGTGGCTGGGTTTTGCCCGAGAACTTGATAATCTACTAATTTTGCTTAGCAAATAGCAAACAAAACAACTGTGCTCCGTAGCCGTACCCGTCATAACATAATCAGTACCATATAGTAGTTTATTGTATCAAAGTATAAACTGTTGTTATTTTGCTTCACAGGTATTTTTTTGTACTCATTGTAGAATTGGTAAACAATGACGGATCTACCGTATCAAGCGGAATATGCGAAAAGTGGACGAGCTGGTTGTAAGGGATGTAAGGAGAAAATTGATCAAGGGACTCTTCGAATAGCTATTATGGTGCAGGTTAGTTTATTTGAATTTTAGATGCAATGTATGGGTGACAATGTGACATGGTACCCATAGTGAGGTGGAAGTAAGAAGTATCATTTAAAACGGCCAGTTCTGAAACCTTTCCAATATAAAATTCACTCCAAAAATGGGTAAGTCTATGGCTCATATATTAGCTATGGGAATTTTTAAAACTCCAACACTCCTTGTGGCCCTAGAGAACAAATTCTGTAAATTATACGAGTTGCTATAAAAAAATTACAATGGTTCTTAATATACACAAAATGTGGAACCTGCATCCCTGACTGAAATGAGACATTACGTATTTGTTTCTTAGCTTTCATATAATATTTTACAGTCTGCCTTCCATGATGGCAAGCAGCCAAACTGGCATCATGAAGAATGTTTTTTCAAAAAGCAGCGTCCTACAACTGTTTTAGATATTGCTAATTTTAATAAACTCAAGCCTGCTGATCAGAAGAGAATCAAAAGCACTATGGGTAAGATGCCTTTTATATGTTGGTTTAGCCCACTATCCCACTACAAAAACAATCTATCAAGTGGTTATCCTTAATGATAACAATATAATTGAGAAGGGGTTCCCCTGCCCCCAGGTACAAAATGATGATTGATTTTGAATGATTAAACTGAGGAAAATTGCATAAGAATGATGGTACTTGTAGGCACGGGCTTTTCTCCAAAATTTCACATCTAAAGCACGGGTTTTGTGTGCAGGTGGGTTTGTGACTCCACTACTCGAACCATACAAGACTGATTGGCACTTTTGTATGAACCAATAGCCTGGCCAGTACAACCAATAGAGTTCTAATATAAATAATTTTTTTTGTTTACACACACATTACACATTAACTGTTTTGTTTCAGCAAATGTGGGTTGCAAGCTATAAAGATATTAGAACTATTATTTATGCTTTCGATTGTCGGCACTTGGTGGAACTTATAGTAATACATTTTTGAAAAAACTAACTTATACAACATTCCACAAATATTTGTGCAATGGTGTACAAGTGAGTTTTTTTCATGCTCCCCAGCTTCGGCTTGCTGGTTGCCTTATTGAATGCCTACCTGAATGATTATCTGATACGCAGTTTGAATGTTCCAGAAAATTCTACTGGCGTGGTTATGCCAACAGTCAAAGGTAAAGGAAAGGGTAAAGCTGCAAAGAGAACTGCAGACGAAGCTAGTGAATCCGCACTTAAAGACTTTAAAGTAGAATACTCCAAGAGTAGCAGAGCTGCCTGTAGGCATTGTGAGCTCAAGATTTGTAAGGTACTTATATAATATTATGTATATAATAGGATAGATGCCTACAACTAAAATAAATTAAATGTATAAATTAAATAAAGAATCGCAAACTATGTATGTATATTGGATATTCCATCTTATTAGCTTTCTTGTATTTATTTTTAATCATCAATTGAATCACTAATAGTTAGTGATTTGACAGTACAAAATAGTGATGTGATAACTCAGTATTTCATACAATTTGCTTGCTTAAATGCTTTCAAGAACCGACTTGACATTGTCTTCAGATCCAGAGATACACACGCATCAGCTCAATGAGCTGCTAGTGTGGTTTAATATATAATAAATAATAATAATAATTTGCTTTGAGGTATATCGTTTTGACATTTTATAAAAAGAAGCTGATTTGATGTGACAGTCATCTACCCTATTGCTGTATTTCAAATATAATACTTTAGTTAGACCAAGTTAGGTCACCCGAAGAGGCCACACGAGTGGCCAAAGTCCGCCAGGCGCCACTGGAAATGCCTTCTGGTGTCACCGGAGACGCCCGCAGCAATGGACATGGGAGAGGCCGCGGTCTCGCGGAATTAAAAAAAAAGAAAAGACCAAGTTAGGTCAAGTGCGTGTTGGAATTGTCCACGAAAGGTTTTAGGGTCCCGTAATACTCTTTGGTATTGTATAGTCTATTTGGTATACACAGTCATTGGTGCCGCACCACACCGGAAACGTATTGCGTGGTGCATTTGTTTAACAGACACATACATATCACGCCTATATCCCCGAAGGTGTAGGCAGAGGCGCATTACACACGCACAAATGCAATTTGCATTTGTTTAAAAGGTAACTAAAACCTAAAAGAATGTAACTCTTTCTTTTTTTAGGATGACGTTCGTATAGCTAAGGTTGTCTTTGACACAGAGGTAGGTGCCAAGTATGGAGGGCAGCCCTTATGGCACCATGTTAAATGCTTTGCTGAAGTAAGAGGCCCACTTCTTTATTTTGCGGGAGGTGAAAGCTTACCAGGATTTAAAACTTTAAGCAAAGATGACCAGGCTATGGTTAAAAAAGAAATAAAGTAAGTTTGAAATTGGTTGACATGCCTCTTAATAAGTTTAAAATAGTAGTGAAAAAACGTTTGATGAAGAAAGGCTATTATAATGTAGACGAATATCTTAATGATAAAAATGCATGGTCACCCTAATCTGCTGTTGTTACCCACTCGTACAAATACACATTACATACATACATTACATTACAAATTGTAACACAATGTAAACAAAACATTATTAAAAAAGAAAATGGATAATCTACCCGAGTTTCTTGCTGGTATCTTCTCAGGAGAACCAACTTACCGAACCAGCGAAAGTATCATTTTCAAATGGTTATTTTTATTTTTATAATAGTGTTTCACATAAATTTAAATTTGTTTAAGTTCATGACAGACTATACTGGCAATGCTACAGTGTAATAGTTTGCAACTCTGAGCATTAAATCCTATGTTGTATAATATAATTTCATAATGTCAATTATGATCAGACATATTAATAATAGGATAACAGATTAGGGCTCAAAGGAGACGTAGATTATTGGTTATACTTATATTAAGTATACTATACTACTATTAAGGCGGATATTTAACGTGGATTGTGGAGTGCAAATAAAATTCCATGGGGTGGCTCTGCAGTTGGTATATAGAATGTAAAATGTGGCTTTGACTGAGCCGCACTAACCTGCTACTTGACTTACCTACCAGGGTAAACAACAAATACATGATAGTTTATTCCTTGCAGACCTTTCAAAGAAAATGAAGTGCCTGTAAAGATACTAAAAACAGAGCCCATGGCTGAAGATGAGCTAAAAGAAGAAACGGAGAAAGAGAAACAAATTATGAAACAAAATAAACTGTTCCATAAACACAAGAATGCTTTGAGCGAACTTGCCAAAAAAGATTTAGAAGAACTGCTGGAAGTTAATTCTCAAGAAATACCACCTGGCAAAGAGGAAGTAAGCTACTATTAATTGAAATTCTTGCAACTGAAATTCTTATACCAATTTCTGGTGGACTGACAACTCATAGAAAAAGCATGTTAAACTTTGATTTTGTGTCGACTTTTATTTTTTTTGAAATTTGTTAAGAAGCTATATTATTCTCTTATTTTAGTGCTTGGAGCGTATAGCCGACATGATGGCTTTCGGAGCTCTCGAGCCTTGCACTGTGTGCAAACAAGGACAGCTAGTACTAGATACCTTTGGATATAAGTGCACAGGTAAGTTTATAGATCGATAGGAACACCAAGTTACAATCCAACCGACTAACTTCTCAACTCCTTCAGTTGCTTGTGTGTTGCCCGACAAGGTGACACCCACTATTCTTTACACGACATGGATACGATGAATTTTACTCAATAAATCTCAACACTAACCATACGTTACATTACTTATCACAGGTAGCATATCCCAGTGGACAAAATGTTCCGAAGTCACTCAATGTCCTAAGAGAGTGCCTATGACAGTACCCAAAGCCTACAAAGCAGGTAGTGTTTTTAAGAGGTTTAAGGCTAAGACGGACGTGAGGTTGTTTGCAGCTAACCCTCGACCAACTGTGATGATAGTTAAAGAAGAAGCCCTCAATATGTAAGGCCTTGAAGATGTAGCATATATACGAGTACATTCTTATATATACCTGAAGGTCGCGGCAATGTTTATACTGGATTTTACTAGTTAGCGTCAAAATCTAAAATCCACTAGTATATTGCACCAAAATCTAAAATCCACATGTATATTGAACCAAAATCTAAAATCCACATGTATATTGCACCAAAATCTAAAATCTACATGTATATTGCACCAAAATCTAAAATCCACATGTATATTGCACCAAAATCTAAAATCCACATGTATTTTGTATACTGCATTACATGCCCTCATTTTGCCAGTAGTTATGTTAGTGCCACATAATAGAAAATTCAAATTCACTTTAAACTGCCAAGAATGTGGCATACATTGATTTATCAGGTATCATAAATAAATAAATAAATAATAATAAACAAACATTATTGGACATACTCACACAACGCTATCTAGCCCAAACTAAGCTATAAGCTTGTGCTATGGGATGTAGACAACTGATAAACATACTAAATACATACATAACATACATAGAAACCACCCAAACTCCGAAACAAACATTTGTGGATCACACAAATATTGGATTCGATCCGGAATTCGAACCTGAGACTCCGGAGTCGAAAGCCGATGCACTACCGACCACGCCACCGAAGCAGTCAAATAACTATTCTGTAAATGCAAATCTAAATTTCAACAGCCATAAACGGTGTTACTCATAAGTCAGACATACTTACAGTTTGTACAGTTTGACAGTCCAGGCAGCTGAACTACTACTCACTATCTAAATCGAACTACTAATAGTACGGCCGTTATGAAGTGAGTCGTCGGGCCCTAAATCATTCCCTATATCTATCTCGCTAGCACTTGTCCTATGGAGAATTTTTGGATCCGACGACTCCGTTCATAACGATCATACTATTGTTAGATACTAATCTAATAAATTATGTTCAAATCTATATGACTCGGTGGCACAGTGTGTAGAGTACACGCTTTCGGTGCTGGGGTCTCGTATGTGATGACACATTTAATAACTGTCCTAACATATTTATAATTAACTTTTCCTAGTGTAAAGAAAGAATTACCTACACCGCCACTAAAAAATCTAGAATTCTTCCTTTATGGTCGGTTGAAAGACAAAGAGGAAACAAAGAAGCGTATTCTTAGGCTCGGGGGACTTATTGTGAGAGACCTGAATGACACAACTGCTGCTTTGATCTCTACTAAAACGGATGTGAAAAGTTTCCCCTTGAGAATAGAATGGGCCAAAGACAAGGATATTGAGGTAACATTACTCAAAAATACTTAAAAAAAAAGCATATTCAGACTAGACTAGGCTTGGAATATGACGTCAACGCAGCATTTTTAAGCTCGTGATAAGACGTCTCGCTCTTTAAAAAAATATGTTCTCCGAACACGACATTGGTATTTGATGTTACTTTATTTATACGTTATGCCTTAGCTACACTATGCTCGTCACAGCATATGCAGTAATTAACCACGGGTAAAATCACAGTGACTACCTAATTTACACCCGTGTTCACAAACGATACTATGGGGCGCACGAACGCTATCCGCTGTCAAAACGTACTGTTTGCGCGCCTCATAGTGTCGTTTGGGAATACGGGTGTTAGTCATATTGATAATTATTTTAGAGTAGCAATCATTTCTATGTCTAAAACTGTGTTCAACGCGAGTGTGTGGCCGCAGTATTACGGCTCATACAGAACGAACGTCACCGGGGGCTCTTTCTCTATGTGATATCTATATATAGAAATGGTGAATGTAATTTTTGTCCCCCCCTTAGCTCTCGAGAACTGCTTATGCTCCAATGACGTTTGACCCCACTGTGGAAAATTTGACCTAGCCCTAAGGGGTCCAAAGTTAAAGGCCAAAACTTATGGCGTGGTGCGGCGCGAAGCAGCGCGCAAGACACCGTACTAGTAGGGTATAATAAACAGATATTTAACTACTGAATATGAATGTACTTATATTTTTTCTTTATTTAATAATGACAGGTTGTTGAGGAATCATTCCTTGATCTTATCGAGCCAAATGGCACAATTGCCAGGTCATTGGAACTGATCAAGGAAAACAATATCGCTTCGTGGGGATCAGATGTGAGTAAAGTTTAGCATATTAATATCTATTATTCGTTTTGAACTAGGTTATGCTCGTGGCTGCAACTGTGAGGGTTAGTTATCACGTGCGCGCAATATAACCCACAATCGTCATAAAGATCTGCACAGGGTGTCTATTAATTTCATCAAAAATTTTACTTCTTACTGATTAAAAAGAAGTGTTACAATTTAGTTATCTGTAAAGAAGAGATAAGATAATAATCATACAGTTTATTTTACTCGAAAAATAAGTTTGGACCGTTCAACATTTGTATGATGTTTTATTCATTGACAGGCATAATATATTTTTCTACCTACGGTACATAACTGATTTATGTTTATTTATATCTTAATTGATTTGTGACTTTGATGATTCTGATTTTAAAAGTTCTAAATAACACTGGCACTACTACAACGTGTTTTTTTTTTTCAATTTCATCAAACAGCCAGCAACTCGAATTCCACAAGATGTTAAGGATGGAAAGTCTATACCAAAGTCAGGCAGCCTTTATGTTAAGTCGGAAAAATCATCTGCTGTTAAACTTAAAATTCAAGGTACTTTTTTCTTCTTTGGAACGAAGTTCTCTAACGCGGCTTACAGGTAGTACGATTTATTAGAAATCGTCACGTTACGCGTCAGTGGTTCCCAACCAGTGGTCCGCAGAAGCCAAAATATGGCTCGCTTTATATTTTTTTATTTAGTGTCGGCGCGTCGTTTGTAAAACAAAAAATACGCCAAACCCAGGTTGGGTTGCGTGGCAGTTGCGTAAAGAACTTCGTTCCTGACGGGAGTCCCCCGACCGTACAATTTTTTTTTCCTTGTGATATTATTTTTACCGAAATATTTTCTTTTTCGTATGCAATAAATCTCTACAACTGCCCAATCAACTAATACTGGTAATTATTTCACTAGTGAATACAACAAATATGAGTATAATATGGCTCTGCCTACCTCTTACGGGAAACAACCATATCACGCCTATATCCCCGAAGGGGTAGGCAGAGGTGCATTACACACTCACAATTGCCCGTTATTTGGTTCATCATGAATTTATAGTTTAAACTTCTGGAGATGAGTCTTGTAACGTACAAGGTAAACTTCCACTTTCCATTGGAATTGAAATTGTTTATTTTGGATTTGTATTTTAAGAAATGCTCATCTTTAAAAATTGTATAATAATATATATAACCGTGTTTTAACCGTGTAATTTGTTTAGGAGGCACGGCGGTAGATCCTGCGTCACGTCTGCAAGATGTAGCTCACGTGTATAGAGACAGTGAGGGCACTAAATACTCTGTGGTACTATCGCAAACTGATGTTGTTGCGCAAAAGAATTCCTATTACAAGCTTCAGGTGTTGGAAGAAGATAAAGCGAAGAAGTATGTGCTGTAACATTTTTTTAAATATTTTATTACTTGTGTCGCTACTTTTGCTGTTGTACTTATTACACAACTGTTATTCAATGTTAATTTATTTGGTTCATTCATAATGTTTGGTTCACTGGCTATCTTAGTCGCTAATTTGTATAATTTGCTGGCTTAGGTCTCAGTTTTGTGTGTCTACCCACATTGTTTGATGAATATGACTACTGTTTGCACCAGGTACTGGCTATTCCGCTCATGGGGCCGTATCGGCACAACCATTGGTGGGTCAAAAACAGAAGATTGTGGCTCGTCGGCGCAGAAAGCAGTCTCTAAATTTGAAGACTTGTATATGGAGAAAACAGAGAACCCATGGGAATTCAGAGATAATTTCATGAAAGTAAGTTAAATATTTATCATAACAGTGCGATTGAAATATATTCGATAGGTCATTATTTGGGCTACGAATACCAATAAATCATTTTATAATCTGATCATAAAATTTCAAAATGTAAGTTGTTCATCGACGATCATTTCCAATTTTTTTATTTACTAGGTACCTGGTAGATACTTTCCTCTGGACATGGATTACGGTGATGACACAACTATAGAAAATCTCCAGGTGGATAAAAAGTGTAATATCCCGGAACCAGTTCAGAAACTTATCGTACAAATATTTGATGTTCTAATTATGAAGCAAGCGCTTATAGAATTCGAGGTGTGTATAATGCAGTTTTGTCTATCCTACGCAACAAGCAGATGTTAAAGTTCTGTTGACTTGAGTCACTAGACGTTTTAGAAGAAACACGAATGATGATGTCTGATGTCCTAACCGAGAGTTTATCCTCCTATATGACCCGAACTTTGGTGGATTCTGGGAAACAGGAACAAAAAGTGTAAAACATTACTTAAACCTACCATAGCAACCACCAGACCTTACAATTACTATAATGATTAAATACAAGGTATCTCACATGGGTGTTAATCGTTCAAGATAAACTAGAAGTGTTTCAAAGACTGAGTTCACATTCACCTTGTTACGAAACAGATTTATACAGTAACTAACTAAAGTGATTGGAACGCTAGACTAAGGTTTTACTCGCTACTTTACCAATGCTAGACTAATTATTCTTCGCAGTTGGACACGGAGAAAATGCCACTAGGTAAACTGTCAAAGAAACAAATTAAAGAAGGATATAAAGTACTGTCGCAGTTGATAAAATTTATAGAAAGTGGGTCTGCAAACCAGAGCAAGATCGTAGATGCTACGAACAGGTTAGTTTTGCTTAGTTTCTTTGTACTGAAGCATATTCATAAAGTTTTGAAAATGTTGTTATTCATCCCCATTTTTCACCTGAAATACCAAATTTTAATTTAAGTATAATATAAAATATAAAAATCTTACTAATATTAGAGATTTTTAATATTAGAAACGCGAAAATTTGTATGGATGCATGGATTATTTGACGTAAACAGAATAGAATAAATCTCATGGGAATTTGAAACTACTCCACCAAAACTATCCCACACGTCCACCTAAACACAGAGAAAATACCCCTTTTTCTTAAATTCTATTCTTTCTACCTTTCCATCCAAAGGTTGCCTTTAAGAAATTACTTTTTAGTGATAAGGCCGCCATTTGTACATATTCAAACCTGGATTGCTTTTGTTATATTATTTTGTATTGGTGTACAATAAAGATTATTGTATTGTAAATATAATAAATCAATTTCAGATTCTTCACATTAATTCCCCACGATTTTGGCATGAAGAACGCTCCCTTATTGGACAATGTGGAACTCATTAAGACCAAGACTGCTATGTTAGATAATCTTCTTGAAATAGAAATAGCATACAGTTTGATGCAGACAAAGGTTACAAATACAGGTTAGTAATAAGTTTTAAGTGTGTTTAAATACTTTGGAAGGTTTAGTTTTAGTTGAAAATAAAACATTTTTCTTTTTCCGTTTATTGCATACTAATCACTTATTCCAACTTCGCCCGAAACTTCACAGAGTTACTGTTGGAACAAAATTGTTGATAAAGCACATTTGTAGATTCTCTAATGGTTTAAAAGCAGTGAACGGGCAAACCAGAAGTGTAACTTCACACAAAATCTCTAAAATAAAGGGCCCCTCTACTACTTCTTTTCTATTGCTAAGTATTGATTGGTTATGTTGTCAATGTGCGTGTCTGATTGGCTAGCAATGCATAGCAAGTATACCATGATTAGCGCGGGAAGGGACAGGCCGACTGCACAACAATCCTTCGCGACACAATTCCCCTAGCGACGGCACAATATGCGTTGGGTCATTTTCGAGCGCTAGAAATGCTGCTATGTTTTTCCGTTCACTGTATAAAAGGAATCAGATCCTACTTCCTACTGAAGTAGTGCCAATTTCATAGATCACATCGCCGCTTCACTATTTCCAACACTACTTTTTATTCCGGTAATATGTTCCCGTGGAGCGAGGTAACTGTTTCACAAGCATCAGCAAGTCGGATATAATTTCGGTTATAAAACGTTGCAGCAAAGAGCGAAAGCACCAGCCCTATATCGGCGCACTACTTAAAGCTGAAGGCAGAGATCGCGCCCGTGGCGGCGGCCTCGCCCGAGTTCGACATGATACAGCTGTACCTGCGCAACACGCATGGGGCCACGCACTCGAGCTATTCGCTTCATTTACAAGAAGTACGTATTAAAAGGGGTGGGGTCATGTTGCCTAAATGCAAGCACTCGCGAGAGATCTAATACTAAGCGCGGGTGTGATGATGTGGGGAACATCGCATGCGGCTGAGACTTGCGACTCAGTTGTAGGTGTTGGGTGGCCACCTTGCGACATATCATATTTGGTAAGATCGTAACAACAAGTTAGAAATAATGTAAGTTTATCTTTATTGGACGACGATCCTCACCTTTATCCTAGTAAACACAATCAAACCATTTATCTAAATTCTATAACTAAAACCACACAATTTCATTACACTGAATGACCTTTGCAAACACATATTTTTATACCAAGAAAATTGTCAATTTATGAAAATCCAGCATAAAGGTTTTATGTACTTAACAATATATTAAACTACATACACGGTTAATCACTCCTGTTTCTGTGGGCACATTAAATGCTCACTCACTTTTTGCCAGAAATTTTGGCAATTTCACTAAATTGGAGGCAAGCCTATTGCCAACTGGACACTATGTAAAAAATCCATAACCACTCAATTCAAACCAAAATTCCAACAACCAAGACAGATGTGACATACCACGAAATAGAATCTCTGCAGTCCGAGCATCATTAACTACAGACATACGCATAACCATGCCTGTCTCCCCGAAGGGGTAGGCTGAGGCATGTAAACATCACCAATACTTTAGAGAATCAGAAATTATTTGAAATATGAAAAAACACGTTAAACATTGACTCAAAAACCGACTTCATATTACAGTAATAGGGCCAAATAATTGTCAGAATGGGACCAAATGGAAATGGGACCACCCGGGAAGCATATCATATATTTCGATTCATATATTTCGATTGGGTGAACCGATTTTGAAAGCTAGTTTCAAAATCGGTTCACCCCAAGACCTTATAATACAACGAACATAGGATCTAGAACAAATCGCAAGAAAATAATGTCCCGAGTCGACCTATACATTATACATAGGCATACATAGATATAAACAAATTTCATATTAAAATTTAAACCTTGATTTAACGGAATAGTGTTCACTTTTGTTTGCACTAATTTATCGCATTACGTAGCTTCTATCTGTCCGCCTGACTAATTCACCTTATGCAGCTTATACTTGAACTACGTGAACATAGAAACAATGGAGGTTTATTTTGTTAAAGTCTTTTAAGGATTCCATGATATGTACCTACGTAGGCGTAATAATTAATGTAAGACTACAATAAATTCCATAATCTTATAAATTGTAATTACTTGTTTATGTTAGACGAAATAAGCTGAAAAACTAATTAACGACTGACAAAGATTTTTTTTTTCGAGTCAGTTTCATAATAAGTAACTGTAGTGTATGAATAACAAAAAGGGAATTAATGAATTTAACTAATTATAATATTATAAATGCCAAACTTCTTGCGGGTGTCAAAGTTCTTCCGCTTTCATTACTATTTTCATAACGCTATGTCGCTACGTCTACTACAAGATAGCCGTGTTTCAAGTGACTGAATTAGTTGCTAAAACTGCGCATCATTAATTTATTTTTATCTTATGGTTAATTTTTGGGATACGAAATTATTGGCTACTAGCTGATCACCGTGACTCCGCCCGCGAGATATAGTTATCTCGGCCCCAAATCCCGTGGGAATACATTACCGAGAATCCAAATAAAAAGAAAATAACAGTACATACACGAAATAAAATGACATGTGTAATTATATTTATGACAAAACAATGATACCCTGTGAAAATTAAAAACATTTTTGGGCTTATCTCCTCCATTCAATCAAGGGATTCTTGTACAAGTTTCATAAAGATCGGACCTCTTTTTGTTATGTCCATAAAATGAGCCGAACAAACAAGATTGTTATTTTTTGGATCAAAATATTCTTCTCGCCGTGCTAGGGCAATAATATTTTTCCATTGTGCACAGTGTACTGGATCCCGAGGAAAACTGAAATAGATGTTGGTTCATATAACGAAAAAAAATCATAAAGAGCCAAGGCGTCTCCACTATAATCTTTGTTCCAAATAGTTTTATCGCTATCGGTAATCCGAATAAATCTGAATGGTCATTTTGTTAGTACATTATTCAGTGAAAATGAAATGGTCTCTTTCTTTTTACTGAGCTTGGGATGAGTTCGAAAGAGACAGATAGGTACTTCGGTATTGGACTGGATTGCAATATTTACTTTTGTCTTTTAATTTATTATCGACGAAATACTGTATTTTAAGTGAAATAATAAATTGCAAATAATAAAACAAAAGCTTATTTACTGAAAATATGATACACCGTCTTCAATTTGCTATTTTTCGTAGTTTTTACACGTTTTTACAATACAGTACGGCATTGTGCAACGTGTTGTCGTTCAGTTGTCAAAATCAAGACTGGCGCGCGATTGTTTCTCTTTTAGCATTTTGTTTCTCTTTTAGTTCGGACACTTTTGAGCGATGATCCGAAATCCATTGTATTTAAAATCATTGGTTCACCCAATCGAAATATATGAGGTAATTAACATAAAAAAACAGTCGAATTAAGAACCTCCTCCTTTTTTTTGAAGTCAGTTAAAATCAGATAAAACTTTTTGTAAAATTAAATGAAATTATCGTTTAGGTGTTCAAAGTGGTTCGTGAAGGTGAGGACAAACGCTACAAGCCGTTCCGTAAGCTTCACAACCGTCGTCTGCTGTGGCACGGGTCGCGCGTCACTAACTTTGCTGGCATTATATCTCAAGGTACGTGCTAAGTTTACTATCTTACATTGGTTATAAGTTGTTTAGACCTCACATATTGTCCTCTGACAGGACCCTCGACTGTTGCTGGGACCTATTTTTGTAGTATCCTCCGAAACACCCGCTTAGATAGTCAATGTATAGTTTCACCAAAGTCGCTTACTGGGGAGTGCTGGTAGACTACCACCTGTCGTAAATGTTAGTCTATACCTAGTATAAGTTTTTGATGTATGGTAACCCTCGCCTCTGCCTTCTACTACGCGCCAACAGGGACGCAACGTGTGCTTTGTAATATTGCAACAAATGTTCAGTTAACTAATACAAGCAAGTTTTATCATTTCTATCGTCAAACCCCACAACACGACACCACCTAACTACAGCTTTAGCTGTCCAATGTGGTTCACGTAAGCAGTACTGAAAGCCAATCAAGTTAGCGGTCCAAGTCCAAGAGCTCATTAGCATTTGTAATACTTGTTAGTAAAACTATCATCTTCCCCCAGGTCTCCGTATAGCCCCACCGGAGGCACCCGTCACTGGCTACATGTTTGGCAAGGGCATATACTTCGCCGACATGGTGTCCAAGTCAGCTAATTACTGCTGCACCAACAAAAACAACAATATTGGTCTACTGATGCTCTGTGAAGTCGCTCTCGGCAATACGTAAGTACTTAGAGTGGAGATTAGAGAGAGAGAGACAGAAGTTGAGAGAACATGGATCAGATTACTAATACCAGTGCGGGGTCTTTCCAATAAATTGTGATAATGTCGGCCGGTTTCTGCATTGAGAATTGCAAGTTGAGCATGCACTGAGTACGCCAAATGTCAGAATTTAAGAACAAATTTTGACTTTTCACGTACTCAACAAACACTTAACTTGAAATTCTCAATTCAAAAATCGACCGTGTCCATACAGTCGGTTACAATTTAAAACTTACATTTACTTTACTTACATTTAGATAAGTTTCCGTTAAAACATACACATTATTGTTAACATTGTTGTTAGAACGCGTTCTAATTTAAATACCTACTATTGTTAAAACTAGAGACAACTAATGAATATCAGTTAAAGCTTTTTTTTTGTTTACAATTCGAATTTAAGCAGCTATATAAGCTTTAACTCGTTTTCAATTTTAATTCTAGTGTTACATAACTCAGGCATTTAGATATACAACGCATTCTACCTAAATACGGATCTTAACGTAGACAAATAGTTCTATTAATTGACGGGAATTCATTAATTCTGGCTGTTACAGTAAAGAATGTCTACGTGCCGAGCAAGTGAAGTTGCCCCCGAACATGCACTCGGCGTGGGGCAAGGGCAAGACCATGCCCGACCCCGCGCAGGACCGCACGCTCGAGGACGGGCTCATCGTGCCGCTGGGCACGCCCATCAACTGCAACGTCGACTCCTCGCTGCTGTATAACGAGTATCCTTTACCAATCATATAAAATAACCATCTGGTGCCCGCTCAAGTTTTATAATTTTCTTTTCTATTTCCATTGGAACTTTTTCTACGAATGAAATATTATAGCCTATGTTAGGCACACTACTGAAACAGGTTGCAAAATCTCTAGGTGGGTACACATGTAAATGCAATGAAAACAATCCCATAGTGTGGACGTGACGTGCACACTAAACGCACGGATAGAACATTAATAAAATGTGGACCCGCCTTAACGGAAGGAGCGAAAATACTTTACCAATATCCCGTTTATCCATTTAAAGATAATGATTAAAGTGCTCAGTTACAGTTGGCGACAAAGCTTCGTCTTTAGCTATTACGTGGGACCAGTAAAGTTTTTGTCAAAAGTGGGCGAATAATATGCAGAGGTAAAGCCTTCGGGGGAATATCAAATGCATGAATCAAATAAACGTCGTTCCGTAGTTTTCGGTTAAATGAAGTTTCTAACAAGAAAAGTCGAAAAAGTAATTGATGTCACTCATCCCATCCCACACTTAACTCAAAGTTTACAATATGTTCCTTAGCACAATTTCAGATTCATCGTATACGATGTAGCGCAAGTGAATGTGAAGTACTTACTGCAGGTGAAGTTTGACTACTACTACTAAATGGTGAATTGTTACCGTTACCTTGATTCAATGTTTTTTTTACTATTTTTGTAAGTGTATTAGAGTTATTGTTAATTGGCTGTCTTAAGAAATAGCTGAGGTATTTTATTGATTACTTCCGTATGCACACTTGAACTTAATCTAGAAAGCGATCATTATGTTCCAGACGTTTAAAAATTTTGTTTCGTGTCATTTCATTTTATCTGTTTTTTTTTATCTTTATTTAGGGAGCTTAGCCACAATTATGACTATGTCGCTCCATTATAGCCACTTTTTATGTTACTTTTCTTAAATATTCTAAATACAATGTGTACATGGCCTTAGCTGTGTCTGTGTGAGGACTGGCAAGGATGCTGTTGCACCTACCAGTTTCCATTACACTAATATTTAGCACACAATATCTTTGTCATTGGATCCGAACACATTCCATCAATATATAATTTTACCTGTTAATGTTAGTAACTGTGATTCATTTTTATCTAGGTCTCTAAGAAATTTTGTTACTTGAAATATGCCATACATGACCATACCCTACCAAGCTACAAGGGTGTGTAATTATAACTTGATAAGTATCTCGCCTATTACCTCATTTTTACTCAATGTAAAGCAAAGGACATGCATTTATATCACAATTTAAATATTAATATCATGAGGAGCCATTTTTTGATTATGTACCTAATAATTATTAATTCTGTAGTATCTGCAGACTTCTTTATTTTTAAAATCACTAATAAAAATTTATGAATGCCATTGTATTTTTTTTCTTTTCTTTACTTTAGCAATTTCACAATAACATTTGTAAATAAATATACTTGTCTACTCTCATGCCATAAAATTCAAATTATGATTCCAAAAGTTGTCATAATTATAAAGCCTATGCATATGACACCGGTCTATAATAAAACCGGGCAAGTGCGAGTCGGACTCGCGCACACATAGTTCCGTACCAAAAAGAGAAAATCACGTTTGTTTTGTGGGAGCCCCCTTAAATATTTATTATATTGTTTATTAGCTTTTGTTGTAATAGAGATAACAGAAATACATCATCTGTGAAAATTTCAACTTTCCAACTTTCACAGTGCACGAGCTACAGACGGACTGACTGACAGCGAAGTCTCAGTAATAGGGTTCCCGTTTTACCCTTTGGTTACGGAACTCTAATAATTTACTTAAAAGTTACTTTATGATATAGATTATCTATGAGATTTTCTCGTAGTCTCCTTTGAGTTCTATACACTTTGTCCACCGTTTCTCCAATTTTTTTATCCCTTCCGAAAAAAAGACGTTTGTTTGTGAGATGATTTCGTCGTTAGAACGACGAAAGCATCTCACAAACAAACGTCTGACGGAGAGAGAATTGACTCTAGTCAAATCTCTTTCCGCCAGGCCATTTCTTTTGGTTTGGGAACAAGAAATAGTCACTCGGGGCTAAATCTGGAGAATAGGATGGGTGAGGAAGCAATTCGTAGCCCAGTTCATGGATTTCTGCGATTCCTGCAAAATTGTTACACGGTTGCGTTTGTGATCGATTGTGAGCAAACGCGGCACCCATCTTGCGTAAAGCTTTCTCATACCCAAGTGTTCATTCAAAATTGAAACTACTGAGCCATGTTAGATGCCTATGGCTTCTACAATCTCTCTCACTTTCAATCTCCGATCGGCTAAAACCATATCGTGGATTTTTTCAATGGTTTCGGATGTAGAGACCTCAACTGGGCGTCCAGAACGTTCCTCATCTTCCGTGCTTGTACGGCCACATCTAAATTCAGTAAACCACTTCTTTACTATGGAAATGGATGGTGCAGAGTCCCCATAATATTTATCAAGCTTAGCCTTGGTTTGAGTGATGGTTTTTTCCGCAAAAAAATAATGCTTAATAAGCACACAAAATTCACATTTTTCCATTTTCTTCTCAAAAAGCGCGCCAGTCTGCTATCAACTTCTTCTTCTTCTCTTTTTTATGGCCTCTGCTTGTAGCAATTTACCAATGTCCAGTCAATTCAACTCAATTCTTTTTTATGGCCTCTGCTTATAGCAATTTGCCAATGTCCAGTCTTCGTAAATCAAGTATATAAATCAACAAATAAAAACGTAAAAAAATGAAAAATGTGAATGTGATGTGAAAATATAATATAGATAATATAATATAGATAACTCAACTAAAGCCAAGTGCGTACACCCGAAAGGGACAAACACATAGTACTTATGATACCAGTGTTGTTAGTCCCTACCAAATTTTAACCCACGACTTTTTTTTTAAATCCGGTATATGAAAGGTATATGAATTAATGTTTTCTGGCATTACATCCTTTAAAAAAACTCAAATACAAAACAATTTGGGCATAAAGACTGTATTATGTATAATATTAAAAAAAAAAAAAAACAATTATACAACACGAAAGCTGGCATCAGTATATTTTTTGAAGATTATCAGCTTACTTACATTGCCCTGAAAGAGGGACGAGGTTTTACAGTGTCCTACGCGTAGGATATAGAGTAGCAACCTATCACTACCTGGTGCACTTATTAATTTAACAGACGTATTAATTTATTCGACGCGACGCTCCATTGGATTGATGACATTGGTATTATTATACCTGACCTTAACCTAAATATTTTATATGATGTGGGTTTCAAGTGAAAAAGTTGGGGACTCCTGATCCCCAAGGAGCTGAACAGAATTTATTCAGCGTGTTTGAATAAAAACAAATAAAACAAGTTGCTCAAAATTCCAAGTTTTAAAGTTTTTATTGTCCTTTAAATAAAATTAATTTAGTGTACATATTTCGTATGTTGTCAACTTTATTACAAAAAGATTTTGTGGCATAATGAATACGTACATTCAAATATTTTTTGCATATAGCTTTAATTAAAAGAGAGTAATGGTTTTCAGCAATAGGTCGATCCGAATAATCGTGTTCATCGGGAAATAATTTGAGTCCAATACATTTTTTCAAACATTCCTGTATAAGGTAATGCAATGGATTTTTTTTATTAGTAATTTTATTTTTTTTGAAAACTTCCTCGGCTATTTCACAAATTTTCGTAACTGATTTCGATGGATACCGCAAACCACCCTTATCTTTCATGTATTGAAGAGTATCTATCATTTTTTCGCTGGAGTGCAGTGAAGCATTGTTCGCATTTAATTTGTCCCTCCAATGCTTTTATGACAATAGCAGGCTTTTTTTTTGCTAACATACATATGTTATCACATTTCTAGAAAATTCCGTCAGTCTTGTTGGATCAGCTAAATAGTCATGATCGTTAGGTACAACAAGATCAGACTCTAGAGATGGCTGAAGATCCTCGAGATCTTCAGTCAATCTATTATGATCCGTTGTGTTGTTAATTGCAATTTCGGGCTTCGTACAAGTCAAAATATTTAATTCCATCAAAGGAATGCAATTACCTGTAGTTAAATGTTTTAATTGACCGTGAACAAGCATACGTTTATAAGCTGCTTGGAACTGACTTGCGGTGGGGTTATCGTTAAAACCTCCCTTTGCACGGATAGCGCCGAAAAATATTTCCAGATGGTCTTGGCTGAGTTTATAAGTGGACAAAAAGTTTAGTTTTTTGGTGGTTATGTATTCTTCGTACAAAAATAAGATACTTTTTATACAAAGCATGAAACCCAAAAATCCTGTTTTCCTATTTGTTTTTACTATATTTGACGTATCCATTTTTAATTCATTTATATAGTTAAACAAATTTTCCAAAAAAAGCTTCACGCTTTCAATATTTCCTTGATTCAAGGGTTTTTTAAAGCCAAATGCATTTAAATTTCGCGAGTTCATTATGTCGAACAACGAATTAAATCTTCTAATAAAGTCGACAGTTGGTTCACAGTTACTAAATTGTTCTAGTTTGAGTACCTCATTACAGAACTGAAGTGCATCTGCTACAGATTCACTGAACGACTGCGCGGCCAGTTTCACCTTCATAATTTGTTTTCTGAAGTTAACATGCGCACTTCTGACTTTGTTAGCTAAATGAAATCCTTCATTTTCCTGAAGTTCGACCAAGAGTTTTACATAATTCCATGATATGGTAGACCCTTCTGGATTTTTTAAAAACAATTTATCCCCCAAAGTGTTCCTCACCAACTTCAACATGTGGCATGGGTCGGGGAATATAACAATTTTTTGGTTAAAATATGATTTATTTACAATAAGAATTACAATATACAAAATATACATAATTATAGACTAAAAATATTTACATTACAAAATATCGTTTAAAAAATCCTCCGCGTCATTGCCGACTGGGAAGGTTCCCAGAATGCTGGCTGTGTTGCCACGTTGGATGGCGATACTTATTCTTTGGGCCAGAAAATAGCCAGCCTTCTGGTCCTGAGAAGCATCGATTAGGCGTTTAGCAATGTCTCTATAAAGGCGGCGAGCACTCGGACCCCATGACCCCAGTGTATTATGCAAAAATACGGGATTTAAGACATCACCATCTACCTGACATCCCAATAACTTCGCCATGGATAAGTTAGCTGGGCATCCGTCAAATGTTACTGACGAAACAACAAGACCGCACTCGCTGACCAAATCGATACAGGTTTTGAGTAAGTTAGCCTTTTGTTCGGCAGTCGTCCCATTTACAAGAAAATAGCCCACAGGAAGCTTCCAGCTGCCATTTATACAAGTCAGCATAAAAACCAAAGCTTCTTTAGCTATAGGAAGAACATCGGTTTCTAGCTGGTCACCACAGTTAACAAAACCAACGTAATTTTTTCCATTCCATTCAACCTTCTGACGAATAGCCATTTCATCAAAACACATGCCGCATATCCACTTCTGTGACGAATTCGAACACAAAAGTTTGAGAGCTGCAAGTGCCTCGGATGAAAAACCGGGTTCACCTTCTATAGTTTGATACCAGCGTGTAAGTGTACGAGAATGCGGAAGGCAAGTATTAAAAGTATTTCGGACAAAATTTTAAGCGCGTGGACTCATGAAATGCAAATTTAAAGCAAATATGCGCACTTCAGGTGAGTATTTGTTTCTTTGAACTTTTAAAAAGGTCGTATCGCCTGGATTCATAGAGGATAATAAATCTGCTGTCTCTTGATTAATTAGCCGTTTTTCTTGCAATTTTTCTACGATAGCGGACAGTTCAGCGTTTTTCTTCATAAGGCGCTGATTTTTCGAACGTAATATCGCCAACTTCTTTTTTCGTGTCTGGGCTAAAAGCGTTTGCCGATTTAATTGCTTGAATAGTTTCTGTTTCCGTGGTGTTATCTCAACCTCCGTGAACTTTTCAATCAATGTTGAGTTTTCATCCTAAAATTAATTTAAAAAAGGGGGATTTTAAATTGCTACAAATATAAATAAACATTTTCTCGATTCATTGAAACTATAGACAATTATAAACATATTGAAAGAGAATTTTATGTTTACCCTTACAGAATTCGTTTTATAATCCACGTATATTATATTGCCCGTATATTATTATATTATTATTCAAACTCTACATGCCTATTCACTCTCCTCTAGAATGACGTCTAATCACTTCACCACCCACCTCTGTATACGACTCTTTACTCGACTTCCCCAATCTCCTATCTAACTATGTACCAAATTTCATCAGGATATCTTAAAAAGTGATGAACTTTCACACTAACTTTCATCCCCTATCGCCCCCTCCCCTTGGACCCTTTTTTTTTCACAATAAAAGGTAGCCTATGTCCGCTCAAAAGTTTTAATCCACCTCTATAGATATCTTCAAAAATAACAAACTTTCATGCTTACTTTCATCCCCTATTCCCCCTCCTTCTACCCCTTTTATCGCAATAAAACGTAGCCATGTCCGTTTTCAAGCTTTAATCCATCTGTATCAAATTGCATCAGAATATCTTCCGAAATGACAAACTTTCATCCCCTAGTGCTATTCTCCCCCCCCCCCTCCCCCCCCCTCTAACCCCTTTTACGCGATCAAAGGTAGCCTATGTCCGTTTCCAAGCTCTAATTCATCTTTGTACCAAATTTCATCAGGATATCTTCAAAAATGACAGACTTTTATACAAACTTTCATAACTTATTTAACCCCTTAAATCCCCCCTTTTCGCGATAAAAGGTAGCCTGTGCCAAGCTCTAATCCAGCTCTGTGCCAAATTTCATCAAGATCGGTTCAGTGGTTTAGGCGTGACAGACAGACAGAGTTGAGTCGCAATTATAATATTAATATGAATCACCTGCGTAGATATGGACGCGATTTCCATTGATACTTGTTTAGATGTCGACGCAATTTCCGTTGATACTTGGTTGGATATAGACGGCATTTCCATTGGTACTTGGTATGAGGTCGACGCGATTGCCATTGGTACTTGGTTAGATGTGGGCACGTCTTCCATTGGTACCTGGATGTGAAATTAAAATAAATAAATACTAATTATTGACAGGAGTGGAGAGACAAGTGAATGGACATCATACAGATACTCAAATACAAGAAGCTTTACATCTGCATGATAGTGATAATTACTTACATGGTGTCCCGTAAATAATGGATTACCCTGTAACTATCGATATTTGGGTGCAAAGGGGCCCTTCTTACATCTATCGGGCCCCAGCGACCTCACCTGCTAGTGGCGCACCTGATGTGGGGGTACCACCGTGCAGCTGTGCTAAAGCCCCCCAAGTAACCCAGCCCAGGCTGGGTTGCGTTAGGGGTTCAGCAGCTGCACTGCCGGGCCCGGGGCGGTGTATGGTGCGGCAGGCAGGGGTCCAGTGGGGGCGAAGCGGAGTCTAGTGTTGGTGGTGTGGGTCAATTCGCCGGCCAGGGAGACCCTTAGCAACGGCGTTGCCGCGGCCGCCCGCAACATAGTCATGGGGCCCGCCTGGGACCAACCACCCCAGTAGGCTGCCCCACATGTTGCGCATAATCCTGTTGTGGGGTCGCCGCTCCGGGTGGTAACCGGTGTGGGGTAGCGGCGGCCTTGCATCAGGGGGGTTTGGGAGCCCTTCCGTCCGGCGGGTCGGCTCCGACCTAACCACACGGTTCTAGACGAAGCTAGCCTCTGCACTTTGTCACTTACTGCCGCACCAAAAATATCGCCCTGTCTTCACGCTTCCCCATATTTCATAATGACAGTGCAACAAGAGAATAGACGGTACACAGCGGCCCCTAGAAACTCCACAAAGTTGACTTCGTTTGAGGTGGAGTTCGCGAATATCCGCGGACTCCATGCAAACCTCGATACCGTCCACCATCACCTGGAGTCGGCACGGCCTTCTGTGATGTTCCTAACGGAGACACAGATACGCCGCCCTGACGACACGTCGTACCTCTGTTACCCGGGCTATATCATTGAGGAACAATTCCGCGATAAAGCCGGGGTGTGCGTGTTCGTTAGGGCGGATGTTTGCTGCCGCCGGTTGCGCTGTCTGGGGAACCCCTCCTACTCCGTCCTTTGGCTGCACGTGGATCATGACTCCATGAGCCAGATCTACGTGTGCGTCTACCGCTCCCACACAGGGGACACTGGGACAACAAGGCTTTTCGAATACCTCAGCGAGATGGCTGACGATGCGCAGGTGCGGTTCCCGAACGCTGACCTGGTTTTCCTGGGGGACTTTAACGGTCATCACGTTGAGTGGCTGGGGTCCCTTAGGACCGATCATGCGGGACGAACCGCCCATGCATTCGCTCTCTCCCACGGGCTGACCCAGATGGTACGGGGGATCACCCGGATACCTGACAGGTCAGACCACACGCCCGCCTTGCTGGATCTACTGCTGACGAGTCGCCCAGCCGAGTACAGTGTGTCGGTACGCGCCCCACTGGGCACATCCGACCACTGTGTGGTGCACGCCAGCTTCCAAGTGCCACCGCCTGCTCGTGCTGAACAAATGACTCGACGACTATGACACTACTCGTCGGCAGACTGGGACGGTCTCCGCGATTACTTTGCGTCCGTCCCGTGGAGCCAGCGCTGCTTTGTAGGGAAGGCGCCTTCGGATAGCGCTGCTGCCATTGCTGGCGAGATCAGTCTAGGGATAGAATATTATATCCCTTTCACTGATGTCGCCAGCATCCGCAAAGCTCGCCCCTGGTTCGGGCGTGAATGTGCCGAAGCCGTCCAGAAAAAGAAAAAAAAAAAAAAAAAAAAAAAACAACAATCGGCATATCGCGCCTGGGTCAGGGCTCGGGCGGCACGTGACCCGAACGTGAACCGTCTCAAAGCAGCGTACAATCGGGCCACTAGGTTCAGCAAGAGGGCCTTCAAGAGAGCGGATGCCCAGCGCGTCGCGCGGCTTGGTCAGGAGCTCACATCCCATCCCACGGGCAGCCGTGGATACTGGCAACTGGCCAAAGCCGTACAGTCAAATTTTTGTCAACCCTCGCTGCCACCACTGCGTTTTCCTGATGGATCACTGGCTCACAAAGCCCAAGAGAAGGCGGACATGCTCGCAGACCTCTTTGCGGCTAATTCCCGGGTCGATGACCGTGGCCTGCAGCCCCCCACCATCGCCAACTGTGGCCACACTATGCCTGATATTGTTATCAGGCAATGTGATGTACGGGCAGTGCTGCGGTCACTCGACACGCGGAAAGCCAGTGGCCCTGACGGCATTCCGGCGGTGATGCTACGAAAATGTGCTGCTGAGTTGTCTCCAGTATTAACGCGTCTGTACCGCCTGTCATACTCTACAGGCCTCGTGCCGGAGGCCTGGAAGGAGGCGAACGTACAACCGATCCCCAAGAAAGGGGATCGATCCGATCCAGGCAACTATCGACCCATAGCTGTCACCTCAGTCATTTGCAAGGTGCTCGAGCTTCTTATTAATAAGCAGCTCATGCGATACCTGGAGGATCACTCGCTAATCAATGATCGGCAATATGGCTTCAGGCCAAAACGATCAACGGGTGACCTCCTGGCATTCGTCACGCATGTATGGGGTGAGGCTATGGAAAAGTTCGGCGAGTCCTTGGCTATTAGCCTGGACATCGCCAAAGCTTTCGATAGGGTCTGGCATGCTTCGCTCCTTTCCAGGCTTCCGGCATATGGTCTACCTCCTCAACTGTGCAGCTGGATTGCCAGTTTTTTAAACGAGCGCCGAGTGCGGGTCCTCTGCGATGGCCAGGCTTCTCGCTTTTTGCAAGTGAATGCCGGGGTACCGCAGGGGTCCGTACTGTTACCAACTCTCTTTCTTCTGCATATCAATGATATGCTTTCCCTCGGGAACATTCATTGCTATGCAGATGACAGTACATTGCACGGGAGTTACTCGGTTCGTCCGACGGCGGGGCGATCTGTGATAGAGGAGGAGAGACGACATCTCGTGGGTGATCTCGACCGAAACCTCGACAGTATCTCCCAATGGGGTGCCGAGAACTTCGATCGAGTTCAATGCCCACAAAACACAGGCGTGTGCATTTACAGCGAAAAAATCCCCTTTCCTTCCCCTACCCACTCTTCAGAATGCAATATTACCAATGAAGGACAATCTAGACATCCTTGGCATAGACGTTCGTCGAGAGCTCAATAACACAAAATACATTGAGAGATGTATTGGGCTAGCTTCGCGGAAACTAGGAATACTGAACAAGGTAAAGCGATTCTTTACACCGCACCAGAGGTGTCTGCTGTACAAAACGCAGATTAGACCCTGCGTTGAATACTGCTCTCACCTCTGGGACGGCTCCGCGAAGTATTTGCTGGACGCACTCGACGCTATGCAGCGACGCGCTGTTCGCATTATAGACTGTCCGGAGGTAACGGGAAGCCTTGAGCCGCTAGCCCAGCGCCGAACAATTGCTTCCTTGGCCGCGTTCTACCGTATTTACCACGGTGAGTGTTCTGAAGAGCTCTTCAACCTGATCCCACCCTCTCCCTTCCGATCCCGAACAACGCGTGCCGGGCAGAGATGTCACCCTCATACCGTGGAAACCGTCTTCGCGAGAACCGAGCATTTTAAACGATCGTTTCTCTGCCGAACGATGGTGGCTTGGAACGCCCTGCCTGCGCACGTGTTTCCTCCAACATATAACCCTGGGCTCTTTAAGCGAAGCGTGAAGAGGCACATTACAGGGTCGTCAAGTTGAGGGCCACTCTCTATAGTATTCCTGTGTACTGTGAGAGTCGCCCTCAATTGCCAGACGTCGCCTCAGCTTACCATCAGGCGAGTGGCGTCAATTTGTCGACCTAAATATAAAAAAAAAAAAAAAAAAAAAAGAAAAAAGATTTTTTTTTCAGATATTGTCACGTTCGGATATTATCATGCTATGTGTACAAATGAGGAAGTTTTCTTTCACTGTTGATAGCTCAACTATCGCGTGTGAAACGAAAAATGAACACATGGCATGATAAAATCAATTGCAGTCCATATATTCGTTTAAAAAAAAACTTGAAATCCGTGATATTTTTACTTAGGCCTTTGAGATTAGGGAAACAATGACGTAGTCTATCGATAGTTACAGTGTTATCCATTATTCACGGGGCAACCTGTTTGTTTATACAAAGTATATAGTTTAAAAAAAATAAAAGTAGGTACCATTAATACAATAAAATGTAACGTTCTAACCTGTTCGACAATATGAAGTGTAGGGATCGAGAATGCTTTTAAGTATGTCATATTGCCTGCAGTTTTCCTAAAACAACTTTGTTCAAAATGTCTCGAGCATATCCGATTATATTTGGTCGGTTGCCAGTTTAGTCGCCCTGTGGCTCGAATCCATAATTGACGGATTGCAGAGTCCTTTGGAAATCTGGAACAACAGTTTCATTAATGTGAAGTTTTAAGAATAAATAAGAAATACCCCTCATTATGGGTAATTAACCAGTACCTCAACTGGTATCCCTAAAAATTATATAACCTGGACAAATTAAAAATTTGGTAAAAATGGCGGACAGGCCTGGCTTTTGTTTGGAGTTCGATATTTTTAACTTACCACTTTATTTGGTTGGGTAATACACGAATTTTAGTGATAATAAATCAATATTTTGAGCCATTATTTCTACTTTAAAGAACTTGTTAATATGCTACGGCTCTTAATCTGTTAATATCTTTACAAAGCAAGGGATATTTTAACTAAAAATCGTACTTACGTATGATAGGTTATGTCTTGTGATTTCCGCTCACTACGGCTTTTGCAGCCTAATATATAACATATCACCATGTTGAATAGGTGTTTTTTAAGCAACACTTATCTGCCTCTTAATTTCACCACCTAAATTACTGTCAATTACGAAGAATCCTCACGACAATTAACGATCACAACAGACTTGTTGGTCACAATCTCCACTTGTGACCAACAAAAAAAACTGAAACTCTGACAAAGACAAAGAATATAGTTTTTGTACTTTTCATTCCTTACAGTTTTTGTATGTTGTGTCTCGTTCATACGCGGTATTATTATTTGCGTAGCAAATCCAGAGCATACTTGATCCTAGTAACTCAAACACAAACGAAATGACGTAGCTTATTCAAATTTTGACAGCAGTCAACTGACAGTTGCCTGTTGACAGGAGGAGAGTTTCCATTTCAATAAAGAGGCGGGAAATACAAACATTCACGGACTTATTGAGCAGCCCTCGTAATTTTATCGATTGATAATCTTCAAACACGTTGTACCTTACCAAGTTCATCAGTATAAGACTAATCGACTATTTTTAACACTGTGATACGCGCAAAAGCTCTGTAGCCATGCTAGAAACAAAAAAAAACTACTTTGAAGTTGAAGTGTGAACGACAGACAAGAGAATTGATAATTTGACATTTTGACATAGATGTCATGATATTTGTCAAGCTGTCACTTTATTTCGCGATGGATTTATAAATTTTTAAAACAAAATAGTTTTGTGACCACTTAATTCAGTGTTACCTTGTTTGTATACATTTACACTCCCACAAATTATTCAAGATTCATTTAAAGTTTAATTATTACCTTCGTAATAGTAAGAGTAACCGATAAAAATGGAGTCTGATATCATCAATTGGAGTAACAAAGAAGTTTTAGATTTACTTCACAAAGAGAAAATATCTAGTTTTATAACAGATATTTGTAAATCTAATGATATCGACGGTCAATGTCTTCTGTCTTTTGTTGATCGAGATTTTTATGATTTCCCGTTCGATCATTTAAAACTTGGTGAAAGAAAAAGATTTATCTTGCTGGTAAAAAAGCTACAGAAATACAATCGTACAGCGATGTTCGATCTTGGCCTTTGTGATGATGCTGTCAGTAATCCCTCTACAAATATAAACTTTCTAGGAACTAATTTATCACATTTGAGTTATAATTTACGTAATAAAATACCAGAAGAAATATATAGGCGGAATTCAGAATGTGTGTCAACCTATACAGCAGAAGTCAAAGCTTCCAGATTAAAACCTGAAGTATGGAAGACTGCAATAGCTCTAGGTAAATAAATATTATTTTTACATTATTACTTTGTAGCTATGTGTTTATTTACATTTATGATGATGTCCAAATGGAGTGATATAAGTATCCCATCTGGTGCCAATAAAGTTGCCATATCTACATAGTTGCAAGAAGACATGTACAACACTTATTTTAAATCAGGCATACTTAATTTATGGATAGATACTGTAAATAAAATTTGTATAATTATGTCCCCTTCGTCACCTATACTTAGTGTATATTGTACACAATGTATAAACCAAATTATTTTGGTAAAAATGTATTATATTTAATAAAATACTCTAAGGGAAGTGTACATTATAAAGATAAGGATGTTTCAATAAGGCATATGAGGTACTGTATGTAATGACTTCCTTAGAATAATTTGAACATAGAATAGGATCTAGACAACTGATAAAAATACTTGTATATTTATTCTCATCATATCTCTCAGGCATAGAAACCCGATTCACTACTTCTGATTTAGACATACACTTCCTAAATAATCTTCCAGAATTGTTATTCAACAGTTAAATGATCTGGCTGATTACTGCTGCTGAACATGATTTAGTTTTCTCGTTCTCAATTCCTACAGGTTATTTGGATAAAAAGTATCATATGTCATTTGAGGATAATTCTGCTGTAGTTTAGTGAAAAAATTTTTAAAATTGTCTCAGTAGAAACGAAGCCTATTTAATGTAAACAAACAATATATATCCTCTTTATAGTACATATTAGTATAAATGTAGGAGTGGGACGTGACGCAAAACAGATAGAAGATAAAGGTGCATCAATCTCAGATAGTTTAGATAAAATGGAGCATTCACCGTAGCTTTTGTTGAACATTGAGCAATAAAAGGGAGCTTCACTTGAAAGTCACCTAGGTTTTATGATGGCTTTTTATGATACATTTTGCTTATACTACTACTACTTACATATTATGTACTTACTTATGTCTACTAATAAAGAATGAAGGAACGAATGTTTGTTGGTGTCCACAAATTTTTAAACCATGAATGATTTAGGTATAGAAAACTACACCACTCCAGTCAGTCAGTGTGAATCAATTAGAATTAGTATTGAACTGAAAACAGATTTTGATTTGATTAACTTTGATTAACAATAGTTAATGTTACAATGTGTTTGTTGTCTTATTTATCAGGTTATGTCTTCCTGGTTACATGGGTGACAGCTGTGGTGATGGTGATAGTTCACGACAAGGTGCCGGATATGAAGAAGTACCCTCCGCTCCCAGACTTATTCTTAGATAATGTGCCACACATACCATGGGCATTTGACATGTGTGAAATTACTGGATCATTCCTCATGGCCATCTGGCTTGGTGTACTATTCTTCCATAAACATAGGTATGTAATATACTAACTATTAACTATAAGAATATTACATACTCTTGCTATTTAATTATTAATCATAGTTTTGGGCAGTTTCATTTATATGAAATTTTAATTTCGTTTGATTACAATCTTAGGACCAAACAAGCCTTAAATTAAAAAAAATGGAATGCGCAATACCTACGTTCCTGTACTACAGGAAGTATGCGTACATACATAAAGTAAAAACATATTTTAATAAATTCTGCGTATCATGCGTCGTAAACTCGTCAAGTCTTCGCATAGCTACTGCTTTATACACGGAATATCCGTTTTGTGCACAGTTCGGTATAACAATTAATAATATTATCAAAATGAATACAACACCTTTCTTCCTGCTTGCGCAAAACGCCATAACTGTCCGCTTTCAGTCAGTGGAGCGTATTTTGCATAAATGTTTTTATTAAATTGTATTATGAAGGGTGAAAAGGTACTTGTTCCTATCACTGCTCTAGCGTGGCTAAAATGGAGAGTTATTTTTATCTCGCCATCATTTTTGTAATTGCATTGCAGGGATAATACTAAATAGACCCATAAATTTATCATTGTAGTAGGTGCCCACCTATTACATAAATCGATCCTGCGGCAGGACCGACGGAGCGCAACATAGTTAGTCCCATTAAATTAAATAAATTCAACTACATTGCAATATTCCGCCACATGCCAATTACCCAACTCTCGTATTTATTCATGCACAAGACCGCCTTCCAAACCCACTTAAAATCAGGTCGAAAGCATAGAGACGCTTGAACCCTAATATTTTAAATGATCAACTTAATTTCGCCTCTTCCCCTTTGCTGCGGGTAGGTATACGTCATTCAAACAACGGTGGTGGGTAGACATAAAATAATTTGGTGTAATGGTTGTGGGTAGAAATAAAAAACCTTAGGATTTTAGGAGTTGATTCGGGCGCCGTGCGCCGAGCCATCGACATCTCCTGATGATGCCCCTGGTAGGGGGCGAAACACGTGTCGAGGTTTTTGGAGTTTACTCCTTAAGAATCGATTTTCATATATAAGGCGCCCGGTATGAGAAAAATCCGAGGGGTAAAACCTACTAACAAGTAACGAAAATCGTGTCACGTTTTTGGTGCGCACCTCTAGTGCGCAACTTTCTAATTTGTTATGGTTAGATACTCGTACTTAAGGAGTAAACTCCAGTCGTGCGTCGGAGCTGACACACACACTTTTTTTTATTATAATTTGCACGATAACACAACTCTCATATTTATTCTATTTTCAAAATTATTTCTCTATTCTTTCGGCCTAATTTTGGGTTTGGAGGGCGGTCTTGTGCATGAATAAATACGAGAATTGGGTAATTTGCATGTGGCGGAATATTGCAAAGTAGTTAGATTTATTTAATTTAACTAAGGACTTCCGAAAAGTAACGCCTGATAGTATTAACTTTATAGTTAGTCCCTGCCACTGCCCCTGCCGTGCTTGTAGGCCCCTTTACTTACAATTTGTACCCGATTGCACATCTACGACCTATCGACAGTGACAGCGAACTCTGTGACTCTAAATGACGGTTTAGGATCAACAAGTGAAAACAATATCCTATCGCAGTCAAAACATGTCAATCCGCCTCTGTCCATCACAAACAATGTAGCAGTAACATGCCACATGTACCTACTATTTACTATGTACCTGCTACTCTGCTATTTAACAAACCTATGCATTTGGTCGCGTTAAAGAAATGTGGTCATGACTATGCTAATTTTGTATTTCTATTGTTTGTTTTATGTTTCAAGATGACGGTACGCCCGTTATATGACCTATTTAGATTGAATTACGATTTACTCGGACTCGACTCAGAATACTGGTGCTCTGGGGTTGTAATTCGAAGGCTTCGCTAGAAAAAAACATCACCACAAAGTATTATACGTCCGCTGTGTTGGACTGATTAGAATACGACTCAATAGAGATCCAATTATTGTTAAAGTAATGAACTGAGATTATTAAAACATCAGTTGAACATTCATTATTTTCGTCAGATTACCAGAGTATGTATATATATAATCACTACGTTTGATTCAGTCACGTCTGCTCACGTCTGCTGATCGTTTACCCTGCTCCCTTGCAATGATTCGGTACCTACGTGCCCGTATGCCCGTTACAGTCTCTATTCACTCTGCATTTGTGCCAAGCTGGTTAAAACAAAACCTAATTCCCTAATAATGAAAAAATACATAAATATTCATATTTGGTAAACAAAAAGCATAATATATTAAGGAAACTTATTTCATCATAGTCGCGTACAGTTCTAATGCGTCATACGAAGCAAAAAAAGTGTGTGTTCGCATGAACGTTGTCACGTACAAAATATCGAACAAGTCGCGTGAATTATCGTATTGTAAACAACTCCATCACAATAAAAGTACGTAGTTACCTACGGCTGGAAAACTCACACTTCCCTTTGTTTACGGTTAAACAAAAACAAAGAGACTTGTTTACCAACACAAACCGACGAGTCCTTGAATTCTTGAATGATGATGACTTGTACCGATATATGTTTATAAAACCGGCCAAGTGCGAGTCGGACTCGCGCACAAAGGGTTTCGTACCTACCTAAACAGCAAAATAATCACGTTTGTTGTATGGGAGCCCTCTTAAATATTTATTATATTCTGTTTTTTTAGTATTCATTTGTTGTTATAGCAGCAACAGAAATACATCATCTGTCAAAATTTCAACTTTCTAACTCTCACGGTTCATGAGATACAGCCTGTCTCGGTAATAGGGTTCCCGTTTTACCCTTTGGGTACGGAACCCTAATAATATTAGCAAGACACCACGTATGTATACCTACTACTTATGTAACTACTGTAACTAAAAATAAACAAATCGTACATTAAGATAAAATTAGGATATCGCCCAAGGGGTAATCAGAGGTTGTACACCTAAATATTGACATTAGTTTGGTTAGTTTTACTCAAAACTGTTACCGTGCACCGTGCACCATATACAATAGAACAATAATAACCACTCTGGATGTTAATATGTAATCTGAACCTAAATCCTCATTTTCTACTGATAATCTTTGTTCTCATTGACTTCATCTAATCTCATTGACTAATGATAATCTCACAGGGACATTGCGTAAAAGAAAACAAACGATAAAACTTATGTAGATTGTCGAGGTCACTTAGGTAGATTAGGTTTGGTATATTGGACTGCCTTGGTGGCGCAGTGGTATGAGTTTGCGACTGGCCGTCCCTGAGGTCTCAGGTTCGGTTCCGGGTCCAATCAAATGATTTGTGTGATCCACAAATGTTTGTTTCGGAGTTTGGGTGTGTTCTATGTATAATATGTATGTGTTTAGAAATATATAAGTATGTTTATCAGTAGAAATACCTTCTACCAGAGACGCCTGGCAATTGGCACTGGCATTGGGGTTGGGCCGCGAAATTAAAAAAAATACATTATTTGCATGCAGTCCCTAGATTTACCGCTACGGTACTTAGATACTGACTCATCTGTAAGCTAGGTACGATACCTATGGTCAATGGTCCACATTATAGTCGCTAACATTTCTAACTGTAACAAAAGATCGTTTTCACTATCGGTTACGTACCTAACCTACGATATTACGTATTTATGTATGTGGGAATATTCTACAAATGCACCGCTAAACCTACGTTTTCTCACTTTATTGTTATTGCTGTCGATGTTAATTAACTATTTGCATTTTCACTTTATGATCCAACGACATTCTTGGATATTGTGATCACGGGTGTACCTATCAGTAAAACATAGCTATAATAATATGTAGATAGTTTGGATATTATATGCACTATGATACCTATCGCTATCATATCCCCACCATTCAAACGGTTATGGAGACAATATAATTTATAATTATTCATAGAGATTAATAAACTTGAAGTGTCTGTGTGTGATTTCAAATTAACAATTTTTCACTGCACAATTAAAGTACCTACTTAAGGTACTTTCATTATGAAACCATTTTTTTGTATTTTCTAAGATTAGCCGAAACAAATAGACAGACAGACAGGACTGTGTTTGTTTCGGCTAATCTCAGGAACGGCTGGACCGATTTGTAACAGGACTTCAACTGACGGATATCTGATTTAATAACTGCCACTAGATTATTTATTTATTTACCACTTAGCTTTTATTTACCACTAGAAACAACCCGCGTTAAAAAGTTTATAAAATGAACAATAAAAATACAAAAATACAAAATACCTTTTATCCCGAAAATGTGTATTTTTAGATTTTTTATTGTTCATTTTATAATTTAAACAGTCACGTGACCATAAAGCTTTTAAATTTTACGTATCGGAGTCCAAATTAACTATGTTTTTGGACGATAAGTTATGGCCCCAGGGAGTCATATTTAGACGATTTATAAATTATCGAAAGAATGTTTCGAACAGTGAAATAACACTGTAGCGGCCCAATGCAATAACAATGGCTAGTGATATTTACAATTTTGTGAGCTACAATTGTAAGAATGTGAAGCGCTCGGTTGAAGATATACGACAACTATGTCGAACCTCACACATAATAGCCCTACAAGAACATTGGCTACTACCGCATGACATTGACTTCCTGGGTTGTATTGATAGTGACTTTGCCTACACTGGTGTGTCACCCATGGACTTGTCGGAGGGGATGATCTCGGGTCGTCCATGGGGTGGTGTAGCAGTTCTGTGGAATAAGAAAATTTTCCAAAATGTATCAATAGTGAAGTGCGATAATACTCGAATGTGTGCGATAAAAGTTGTGGAAGGATTAAGGTCGTTTTTAGTGTTTAGTGTATATATGCCAAATGATACGACAGCGAACCTAGCGGAGTTCACGGATTGCCTCGGATTACTGAGTGCTATAGTGAGTAGCGAAGGTATTGAGAGTGTTTACATGCTCGGGGACTTCAACGCCAAACCAGGTGCGCAATTTTACTATGAACTTTCTAATTTCTGTTGTGATTTGGATTGGTCGTGTGCAGATGTATTACAATTAGGCTTGCACTCCGACGCGTATACCTATGTTAGTGATATAAATGGTGCCGTAAGCTGGTTAGATCACTGCATTGTCACCAGTTCAGCTTTACAAAGTATAGTAAGTGCACGTGTTAATTATGCTCCGATGTGGTCTGACCACTTTCCACTCGTAGTTCAGTGTAATTTGGGGTTAATTAAACCAAAATTTTTCAATAGTGGTATTGATTGTAATAATAAAGTACGATGGGGCGAAAGAATCCCTGAACAAATAGGGTTGTATACTAGATTATGTGACGAACATCTAAAGCGAATAGATTTTCCATACGAATTAAGTAACTGTTGTGACAAGCAATGCGGTGAGGTTGACCATAGATTAATTATTGACAAAATGTACCGAGACATAATTGGGGCTTTGTGTGTAGCGGCCACTAAAAGTCATTATGCTAGCCGGTCAAACAAGAAGAGATTTGTAACCGGGTGGAATAAACATGTTCGCGAGGCTCACAGTGATGCCAGATGTAAATTTAAGCTTTGGGTTCTATGTGGTAGACCGAGGGCCGGTCGTGTTTGGAGAGATATGCAAGACAGTCGTAGAATCTTTAAGTCTCGACTCAAGTGGTGTCAGAATAACAGTGATCAAATTAAGATGGACATACTCGCATCCAAACACTCTAAACATGATTTTCGTGGTTTCTGGAAATCCGTAAATAAATGTAGTAGCAGACCGGGTTTGCCTGTGGGAGTCAATGAATTGAATGAGCACAAATCCATCGCAGACATGTTTAGGGAACATTTTACCGTAAAATCGCCATTGGGGCCGCCACAGTCCGTCGTCAGTAATATATGCAGTGGGCGGGACATCGGTATGCTGTTCGATGCAAAGGATATTAACAAACTCATCCAGTTGATGTCCCGTGGAAAGTCTCCAGGTCATGATAACTTGAGTATTGAACACCTGAAATATGCTGGAGTACATCTGCCTCGTGTGCTTTCTATGTTCTATACATTGTGCATCGGACACTCGTATCTACCTGCAGAGATGATGAGGACGGTGGTGGTACCAATTTTAAAGAGCAAGACTGGTGACATTAGTGATGCAAATAATTACAGACCGATTTCCCTGGCTACCATATTGGCTAAGGTGCTTGACGGTTTGCTTAATGTACAGCTTGACAAATATCTAAATATCCATGACAACCAATTTGGGTTCAAAGCGGGATTATCTACCGAATCAGCTATTCTATGTTTAAAGCAAACTGTCAGGTACTACACCGACAGGCAAACACCTGTTTATGCCTGTTTTCTAGACCTTTCGAAGGCATTTGACCTGGTTAGTTATGACATACTGTGGCAAAAGCTACAAGACATTTCGATGCCTGAAGATCTGCTCCGTATTCTCAAATACTGGTATCTCAATCAGGTCAACGTTGTTAGATGGTCAAGTGCCTTGTCGGAGCCGTACAGGTTGGAGTGCGGAATGAGGCAGGGGGGACTGACGTCTCCAAAGCTTTTCAACCTGTACGTGAACGCACTGATTGAGGAACTCAGCAGTACACGCGTCGGATGTCACATTGACGGAATCAGTACTAACAATATCAGTTATGCAGACGATATGGTGCTGCTGAGTGCCTCAGTTTGTGGGTTGAATAAATTGTTACGTATATGTGAACGTTACGCACTCAGTCACGGCTTGATCTACAACGCAAAGAAAAGTGAATGCATGGTCTTTCGGGCCGGGGGTCGCAGGTGCCTAGACAATGTACCATCTATAAAGTTAAATGGAACTGAGCTGAACCGGGTGCATCAGTTCAAATATCTAGGGCACATAGTTACTTCTGACCTGAAGGATGATGCAGATATAGAGAGGGAACGAAGGGCACTATCGGTGAGGGCGAACATGATAGCCCGCAGGTTTGCGCGGTGCTCGGGAGGCGTCAAAATTACTCTTTTTAAGGCATTTTGCACGTCTTTCTACACCAGTGGCCTGTGGGTGTCATACACGCAGAAGCAGTACGGGGCCCTTAGGGTCCAATATAACAATGCATTTAGGATGCTGATGGGGCTGTCTTGGCGCTGCAGTGCTTCGGGCATGTTTGCCGAGGCGCAGGTTGACTGCTTCTATACAACCATGCGAAAGCGATGTACAGCTTTGATCAGCAGGATGAGAACCAGCACTAACAGCGTCCTGAGTGCCATTGTGAGTAGGTTTGATTGTCGGTACGTAAACCATTGTTGCGGGGTTCATGTACTAACAAACAAACAAATGAGTAGGGGCGTGTAGATCAAGTACGGCCTATGTATTTTTAATTGTATCACATCTCAATGTAGGTAATGTTATTTACTAATGTTATTGGTTCATTTATTTTAATTTGAGTATTTTGATTATAATCTAATTATATTATGGTATCTAGTGAATTTGAATTTGAACTGACATACTTTTAAACTGACATTTTCACCTGACTTTTTTATAAACTGACATTATATTTTATAATTACCTATTTAGGTTAGATACCAACATTGACATATAATTCTTTTCATTTTTATCGCGACTTCGAATTAATATGACTATTGCTAAATTTAAACTTACCTACCTACTTTATATTGACATTACCTTATTTGATTTAGTTCTTGTGCATACAGCCGGCCTATATAATATAAAATGTTTTTATAATTTTTCATTTAAATTGTACCTAGAATATTATTTATGACTATATTTTTGAAATTAATTGTATCGTATTGTTTTATGGGTTTATGACCTGATAATAAAGAATTTGAATTGAATTGAATTTGAATTTGAATTGAATTGAATAAACTTTTTCACGCGGGCCTTTTCTAGGGGTAAATAAATAGCTTTTATTTACCACTAGAAAAGGCCCACGTGAAAAAGTCCACTATGTCCAAATACAAGTAACAATCTTTCTGCAATGCAAACACATAAAACGACAAGACCAACCCCTATTTATTATCTTTGTTCTGTCTGACTCAATATTTATCATATACCTATTACGGGTACACCACGATATGAGTCGTATCAACTAGGTATAGGTATTGTGTGCTTTAGTAGCCGAGGACACTGCAATGTACAAAGCAGGTTTTGACTTTTTGTTACTGTGTCATTGATCCATCAAACAAAGCATGCATTCATGCGTCGTCTATTAAACTATAGATTAACGTTAGATTAATTAATTAATTAGGAATACACCTCAACCTTAGTTTACTACACTTTTACTTTACTTTTTGTCTACAAACTTACTAGGTATTAGTGGCAAATGTATTAAAAATTGTTAAATTGATTATTAGTTAATCGCTCAAAAAGGACAAATCTGTTTTTTTTCTGTTCCATGCGAAAAAGATGTAGGTACAGGTTGTTCTTTTAAGAAGCCACCTTACCCTACCTAACTTGACTACCTTTATTGACCTAAATCTCAAAATCTATAAGGTCTAGGAAACATACTTTTTTCATAATCCTTATCCTTTTATTTTGTCGCTTACGTTAAATTTTCGAGAACGCGCTCTAGACCCTTCGATCTCTGTCTGTCCTTTGGAAAGTGAATATCGCTATCCTTCACTCGAGTCCTTCACTTCACTCGGGTTAGCGGTAGCCGAATCGGGCGAATTGATTAGGGTCAGGTGCCTTCTTAAGAACGAAATTTAGGCGAATCAAGTGTACTTTATAAAGCTATGTACCTAACCTACTACGTTTTAGTTGAAATATTTTTATCTAGTATCGATAGACCGGTTTATTACCAACATTATGCTACCAGTTTTCTATCTCATTATTACGCATACTTGTTATAACGACGCGTAATCATTTCATTGAGCTGATTCATCTCTAAATAATTAATTTCCCTTTCAGAAATGGAAATTAATTATTTAGATGAATCAGCTGAATGAAACACAGCACATCCTCTCCATGACGTTTTTGCATTAAAGCTAGTCTCCATGACAATTGTACATTATGCTAGGAGTATTTCTTTATTGTTGAAGGTGAATTGCCTACCTGTCTAAATCCGTCTCATTAAATCAACAGGGTGTTCTAAACACTGGCTGTTAGGATGCTACTGAAAGCTCCTGTTGTAACCCTATACACATGCAACCGTTCAAATTGATCTAATTTCGTTTTAAATATAAACATTTTACATATTGCACATGATTGGTTTCAATACAATTAATTAACCTACAAACAAAGACATTAACATTTAAATGAATTACATTTGTAGTATCTATGAATATCGTATTGTTGTCAAGCATTTTCGCCTTTAACAAATACAAGTCGTTCAATGTTATCGGAAAACAAAATATGTATACTCGTATGTAGCTAATGATGCGCAGTTAAGAACCACACCATTCACGATAACAACGTAATACGTGAATGCGGTGTTGAATTGACCTTTAAGACGTCATACCTCATCTCATAAACAGTGATGATGTTTGTTGAAAAACAATTTCATAATTGGCTTTAATTAGTTCACTGGCAATTTCTTAGATGCGCCGAGGAGTTCTTTGGTTGATGGTCATCCATCTCACATCATAGCTTGTCTTACATTTGCCATTTACCAGTTTACCGAATTGTTATTTTTTAAGCGTCTGCCGTCCTTAATAACTAGTCACACAGACAAACAGTAGTCTCAATTATGAAGATTCTTTGCACAGTTATGGTATACCTACTCACGTTTTTTGACCAATATACCTATTCATTAAACTTAATGGAGATTCCACAACTAACGATGGTTATAACTTTTTGCGACTCCTCTCTCCAACTAAGATTTACTCAACTATTTACGCGTCACGCTCTCATTCACCTCCGTGCATCAGAGCTAAAAAATTACCACTTAGTTTCTCCTATTTATTTGGTAAACGGCTACAAAGGAGGATGGGCAAAATGTATGGAACTTGGGACCACCCTCTAATAACAAAAAGATATATGTCGTTGCACAGGTCTTTTCAATTGGAACAATAATCATTATGACATCTTTGTTGTTACTGCTGTCCGTTTGAAGCTATGAAGCTTTTTATTGCTTAAGAAAAATACTAAACAATTATTTATATCCACGTACTTTACAGACATAAAGGTTAAAGAAAACATTTTTGAACAGGGAAAATAAAAACACATAAGAATGATTTAATTGGTCTCATGGGTGATATAATAACATCGTTTAAAAATGTTGCGGGTGCATTAAATCCTGCATGAATTGCATATCCTAAATACCAGATAATTGATATTATATGTGCACATGTGCCCATCGTTCGTCGTCCTGATAGGCATGTACAATAATGTTCTATTATACTATTGCTGTTTACATTTTGGTCGTTGTTTATTAAAATGTAGCAATAGTATATTCTTTGCCTGACATGACGTGATTGAATGCGTCCACGCAAAAGCCACACATTTTCGTGTATGCCATAATCAGGTAGATCGTCTAACCGATTTTCCCTATACGTTTCTATTGAGTATCGGCCATCACGAAGATGCTCGCTGCAATAACTTCCGCGCCAGTTTCAATTGATATGTACCTAAGGCTAGTATAATTATTTGGTCTTCGGTCATCGATGTTTTCTATTTGATTAGCTTCCAGTCGTTGAAAATCTGCCCTCCGGTTATTCAAGCGCTTTCTTTCTACATAATTGTATAAGAGATTTGGTGCATCAACCTTGCGTCTTATATGATACCCTCTACTACGCTACCCTCAAAACAGGCAAATGCCTGAACGCGTACGCGCGTTATTACAGTGTCGGGATATGTATAAAAACTAAACATTAGTATCTGTATTAATATTTTTCTCAAGTAATTAAAAGCTTCATCACTCCAAACGGACAGCAGTAACAACAAAGCTGTCATAACAATTGTTGTTCCAATTGAAATGACCTATCTAACGATATATATCATGTTGGTATTGGAGGGTGGTCTCAATATGACCATCCTCCTTTGTCGCTAACACAACATGATTGTTATCTTCAGGCAATTTTATGTATATGACGGAAATAACTGAAACCTAATAACATGCGATTTCATGAAACTTGTATTCTGATCTGATATTTGTTTTAGTTTGAGCTTAGTTCATAACTAACTAGGTACTCTAAACTATAGTCTAGTTTTGTAATCCATGATGCCCAGATACTAGGCTTCATCGGGTAGGACGGGTATAGATAAATTAGTACAACATTTTCAGTTCAGAATCATAATAATAAACGGTGACACGTTTTGTCTAGGTTTATAATTCTGCGGCGATTCTTCGCACTTGCGGGGACCGTGTTCCTGCTGCGATGCTTCACAATGTTGATCACATCGTTGTCGGTGCCCGGGTCTCACCTGAAGTGTGAGCCGCGCTCGTATCCGCCGGCGGACGACCTGACAGTGTGGGGCCGGCGGCTGTTCCAGGCGTACGACATCTGGAGCGGCGCCGGCATGTCTGTGCGCGGCGTGCGCACGTGTGGGGACTACATGTTCTCAGGGCATACCGTCGCCCTCACATTGCTCAACTTCTTCATCACTGAATGTGAGTAGCTTTTTACACCAAATAGCTTTCATTATTATAGAGTTTAGTTTGTTTGGTAGGTAATTAGGGCAGGTTGCACCACAGAACAGTTAAAAGATTATCTCTTTTAACGGTTTTGTGGGTAGCACAGCAACAGCAAATCTAGTATCGTAGTTATGTCCTCTAGGAGTTATTCGGATCCCGATTGACAATGCAATGATGTAAACATTAGGAAACTGCCGCTTGGCCCATAAATTTGCTATCTTGAATTATGTGTTCTAGTAATATCTATTTATGTATTAGGTATTAGTATTAGTAATAATTAGGTGGAACATGATATTTCAGCTTACGGCACGTGACTTGTCTGAACGTGAAGTAGTTCTATTCTAAGTACCAAGGCTGCCAGTATGCACAAATTCCGAAAAATAGTAAAACATAAACTGACAAACAATGATTGTAGATACCTCGGAAACGAAGACAATTTACTCTATTTCTTACTACATGCTGATATTATATTCCTATTACTCGTGAGCAAGACAGCAATATCCGAATAGTACATTAAACAACAACACAGATACTGGGTGTCAAAGTTCTGGTGGCCTATTTATTTACGTAATCAATATGAATTTGGTTACTATTAATATATTTTATAAGCAGTGAAGTTTGCTAACTTTTTCTTATAAAATATTACAATATGAATCATAGAAACTAAAGTCTTGGGCTGGACTTGAACCAGCGACTGATCCCTTTCCAGGAGGACGCCGTAAGTCACGATATTAGGCTATTAGGTTAGAGGTGTCTTGATCAGTTCGGTTATCTCTTTGGACGAAGTGGCTATTGACGATCCTATTCATTCTGGTACTACTGATTTTTTCTTAAAGAAAGCTAGCAACTGCACATAAGTAGATACTAATTACTACCATACCATAAAAGAACAAAAAAACATGCTGTAGTTTTCAACTGCACTAGATAGCTACGTATACTTTATGCAAATCATTGTCGTCTGGTGATGGGCCAACAATGCATTGTCTCTGGAGAAGTTGTATCGCGGTGTCCACTACTGCCGCCCTTCTCGCCTGTCCCATAAGTTTCCTGACATTGTCTGTCTAACATTATAGAGAATAATGTTATAAAAACAAACTCACGCGTACACGAACACATTGGAATGATTTGTTTTCAATTGTTCCAAGATGATGTTCTGTAACTTTCGCTGCCGAAGAAGCTGCTGTTGTAATGTAGTGGAAATTAATTAAAAACAGATTTAAACACATGCCATTGCTAGATAGCTATTATCCGCTATTCACTGTTCTATATTTGTTGCGGACATACGTGACTTCGTTCGTTTAGAATTCTTACTAAAAAACCTTTCTCGCTATTTGACACACTGACAATCTTCAACAATTTATGGTAAATAAACTTCACTGCATTCGGCCAATGACGACATCACATGAATAGTAAATAATATTATAGGTACATATTGCAATGCCATTATACTCGTATTATACCTACTTCGCAAAGACTTCCTATTTTCCAGTGTTCATTCCACACGCTTCTTAATCATCTGAAATGTGTAAAATACCTACAATCGATTAAACTTTTTTCCTTTACCTCTTTGATGACACAAAAAAGAATGAATAAAGTTAAGGTTGTAATATAAATAGTTGGTAGATACCTTTTGAAAGATTTAATCAGAGTAGTACTTTAAAACTGACCTCTCTATTTGCTAAATTTCATAGTCACACTAAACTGCAAGTTGTGCATGTAGTTATCATATCATAAATATTGCATAATAACATTTTCTTCCATAACTATACTAACAGTAGTGATTACCGATGATCTAACCAATCTAACATCGGCTATGTAGCTCAGAAGCATTGATTGCGCAAATATAACTTATGTTGTCACCAGCGATGTGTGTGACCCACATTTGGCGTTACATCGGCCCTTTTACTGCCAATAAGTGTCATTCAAATTGGGCTTCTGTACAAATACAATATTGTGTCTGTTAAATTGGCTGCAATGTGAAGTAATTGATGACAATTGTTGGAGGATATTTGCTTGGCTATTTATACTGAAACAATTACTACTACTGGTTACTAAGGAGCCCTTTCAACATCTCCGATGCCGAAGCCAGCATCCCCTTCACGTGGTGCACATCCTGCTTAGCAGACGAGGCTCTGGCAACATTGTATTGTATTTATTTGTAGTTAGATACCTACCTAATTGTTTTTTAGGTGAACAATGTAACCTTAGTGATACTGAAAAGGGATACTTTCCTGAAAACTTTTTCATAATAAATCTTATTTCTTAGCCAAACCTACCAGACATCAGACACTTTATCTTAGGTTGAGAGTTCATGCGAAGTCTAATGAACCCAACGAGAACGGATTTACAGATCCTATAATTAATTTCAATGATCATGGTATTTTTTGCGGGGCAGAAGTTTGTGATAGGTACGTTAGGTATACATATTATGATTTTTTAAACTCTGCAAAACAGGCAGAAGATATTCTTTAAATTTAGATAACCACGGGTAACTAAATATAATTACAAACTTTTTCCAAGCAAATTAAAAATAATTGCAATATTTAGTACCAACACCATCTTCTTCGGTGGCGTGATCGGTAGTGCATCGGCTTTCGACTCCGGAGTCTCGGGTTCGATTCCCGGGTCGAATCAAATATTCGTGTGATCCACAAATGTTTGTTTCGGAGTTTGGGTTTTTGTATATTATGTATTTAGAAATATTTAAGCATGTTTATCAGTTTTCTAGATCCCATAGCACAAGCTTATAGCTTAGTTTGGGCTAGATGACGTTGTGTGAGAACGTCCAAATATTTATTTATTATTATCTAAACCATTGTACCTATTCCTATGCAAATATAAAATTCCGTTAACTGCAGAACGTCGTCGTAAAAACATTTGTTTAAGTAGGCACTTAATTGACCATTCTACGTGCGCTTCAAACATAAAAACGTGAAATCGTTGTTGTTATTCAAATACCATCGACATTTAAGTTGTTTCCCAGTAAATTGCGAGCTTAAATTTTCTTATGAGAATGTCAGTCGCAGGAAGTGCAACAAACAGCTACATCCGGGCGTGTTCAATTCTAGTAATTGAATTGTAATAAGCACTGATTCTCTTCACTACCACTGACAATAATATGGCTAAATTATAGAATTATTGAGAGGTCATTATTCTTATAAGGTTACTACAGGGTTAAGGGAGACCATTAGGGCTAAGAGCTAAGATTAACATCAGAAATTCCTTGCAAAGATAATTAATCACTCTCTACCAATTGTATCTTTGAAAAATCACGTAAGTAATCCTACTAATATTATAAACGCGAAAGTTTGTGAGTATGTAAGTATGTATGTATGTATGTATGTATGGATGGATGGATGTTTGTTACTCTTTCACGTAAAAACTACTGAATGGATTTTAATGAAACTTTACAATAATATAGCTTATACATCAGAATAACACAGGCTACAATTTATAAAGAAATTGTGTGAATTGTTCAAAATATGACGCGGTGCGACGGGAACGGGAAAAAATCCAAATTACCACGCGGACGAAGTCGCGGGCGACCACTAGTAATCTATACTTATAATAAATCTGTAGAAGTGAAAATTCTGTACATTGAAAATATCAAAAAAATAAATGGCAGGGGGTGTTACTAGACCGACACCGAACCCAAAATGTGATTAAAAAAAATTTTGTCTGTCTGTCTGTTTAGGCATCACGCAAAAACTACCGGTTCGATTACGATGAAACTTGGTATAATTATTCTTTAATATCCTGGGCACCACATTGGGTACCTTTTATGCCGGAAAAGTATATACAATAAAAAACAAACTTAATTTTGCGGTTCGATCCCTAGACCCGATTACTGTACCAACCGCAAATAATAAGTTTGTCGTATTTTTTTTTATATTGAGTTCGCCAAATTGACGCCGCCCGCCTGGTGGTAAGTCGTGACGACGTCTAGCGATTGTGGGCCACTCTCATAGCACACAATAGGTACTATAGAGAGTGGCCCTCAACTTCACGACCTACTGATGCACATCAGTAGGTCTTATAGGTAGGCTCTTCACGTTTCGCTTAAAGAACCCAGGGTTATATGTGGGAGGAAACACGTGCACAGGCAGGGCGTTCTAGGCCACTATCGTTCGGCAGAGAAACGAACGTTTAAAACGTTCGGTTCTCGCGAACATGCTATCCACTGTGTGGGAGTGGCATCTCTGCCCGGCATGCGTTGTTCGGATTCGGTAGGAAGAGGGTGGGATCAGATAGAAGAGCTCTTCAGAACAGGCTACGTCACCCCTAGGGGAGTTCACTAAGGGGTGCTGCACACGGCTAAGATACTATAATATTTTAACTTAAGATACAATATCGCTCGCCATACAATTCAATCACACACGACGAAGATAATAAATAATATTTTATATTTTCGTATCTTAAGATGAATTTTTATGGTATAATAGAGAATATAATCGAAGATACGCGTATAATAGAGGAACTGTTGTAGGGGGTTTGTCTGAATGTTTGAACACGCTAATCTCAGAAACGGGTTAACCGATTTGAATTTGCGGTTTGGTTTTCAATCGCTTCATAAATAAAAAAGTTATGTAGATCTAAATTAACACGCAGGCGGAGCTGCGGGCAACAGCTAGTATGTAATAAAACAAAAGGGTCGGTAACTGATTAACTCTTAGGAAAATCTCGTAAAAACACAATAAGCGCCTAAATGCCACTAGAAGAGAAGAGGTTTCCGATTCGAGCCGGAAAAACTATTTTTATAATTAAAAAAAAAAGCGTTGTAAAAATACTCTTATCTAGAACGTAGGATTATGAAAATGTTTAACACAGTTATGTTAATGTTAATCTTGTTGCTAATAAAAGTAGAAAATAATGCGTCGTTTTAAAACCAAGGTAGATTAGGTGTGTGGTACTCGTATATTGGACTGCCTTGGTGGCGCAGTGGTATGAGTATGCGACTGCCGTCCCTGAGGTCCCAGGTGAGATTCCGGGTGGATGCAAATTATTTGTGTGAGCCACAAATGTTTGTTTCGGAGTTTGGGTGTCTTCTATGTATAATATGTATGTATTTAGAAATATATTAGTATGTTTATCAGTCGTGTAGATCCTATAGCACAAGCATATATTAGCTTAATTTTGGCTAGATGATGTTGTGTGAGAATGTCCAAAAATATTTATTATTTAATAAATATTTATTTAAAATAATTTTAATTGAATTTTCGGCGATAGGGTATTTTCCTAATCTTGAAGATTAGAAGAGGTTTGCACTATTTTTAGGGTTCCGAACCTAAAGGGTATATCTCATGAGTCCGTCTGTCTTGGGCTATATCTCATGAACCGTGATAGTTATAACCCTTTGTGCGCGAGTCCGACTCACACTTGGCCGGTTTTATATTAAATACAGGAACTGAATTATGTAGGTATCACAATCCTAAGATTGTGAATAATATTATTGATATATTTTCGAATTTTAATCTTAGCTTTTGTACCAGAATTTCTTACGTTTTGTTAAGACTAGAACTTCCTTTCTAGTCTACACAGATGACGACGTCGGTTTGGTCTGGGTTAATTATCAGGATTAAGTAGTTTAACCTGCAACGTGTTGTATTCCAGACACGCCCCGCAAAATGTACCTGCTACACATCCTCACGTGGGTGATGAACATGTTCGGGATATTCTTCATCCTGGCGGCGCACGAGCACTACTCCATAGACGTGTTCATAGCGTTCTACATCACCTCCAGGCTCTTCCTTTACTACCATACGCTCTCCAACAACCAGGCACTCATGCAAAATGATTCTTCCCGGTAAGCACCTATTTGACCTTTTCTATATTCAATATGAAAAATATTGTAAGAATCAGCTGAAGTTGAAAATATTGAAGGCTCTTTAAGATGTGTAGGGATACCTAGATTACCTAGTCAACGTCACTTGCAGATGACAAATATAATTTACTAGCGGACGCTCGCGGCTTCGCTTGCTTGGCAAATTATATACACAAAAACCTCCCTCGAGAACCACTCTATCCTCTAACTACTCCATCCATTGGTGGAAACCGCATCAAAATCCGTTGCGTAGTTCTAACGATCTTGATCTAAGCGTACAAAGGGACGGACCGACTTTGTTATGATTGTTAATTGAGTAGGTACACTGTAGTTATTTAGGTATTCGTTTACTTACTTTGTCATAATAAAAATCATGGGTTTTGAGAGGTATACTTTATTTTCAAGGATCCGGGTTTAACTATCAATATGAAAATTTAACACCCAAGAACTTAGTAAAAGGATTAACGACCTCGCTACATTAGTATTGTTGTAGTCGCGCTCGCGTATCATATAATAATCCACTATCGTGTCACGTATCACTATAATTGACAAGTTGATCTATCTAAGCAGGTCACTAATTACTGTTATTATTGTTTGTGAAATATAAACATTGTAAGGCTATTGTACTTAGATTATTACGTGCAATGTACATAAAGTGGCAGTGACTGTCGTACTAGATGAGTAAAGAGACAGAATCCCGTATCTGTTAACCCTCGGCCCCAGTAGGGACGTACGAGTTTTAGAGCTTTTAAACATGTTTAAAAATACTTAATAATGTTTGTTTAATTAATACTCATCACTGTTAAATTTATTTTCGTTGATAAACAATTTAATTACTTTTTAATAGGCAAGTAGCAACTAGCTTACGTCTAAATAGAAACGACAATGACTGATATGATATTAGAATGATAAGAAAACTGGTTTATTGTCCATTAGACACCTATTAAACATTGGTACCTAATGTACTAATTACTTTTACATAATTCTAATGGAGGCTAACATGCCCATTATATACAAAAGCCTCTATAAAAATAAAGAAAAAGAAATTCTAATGGCGATGCTTTTTATTTCAGAACAAGAATTTGGTTTCCACTTCTGTCGTTCTTCGAGTCAGAAGTCGATGGCATCGTACCGAACGAGTACGAGGGTCCCTTGACTATCTTGAACAATACAAGACATTGGTTCGTGCAACTAATCACGGACGTCAAAGAGTCGTCCATAGCCAAAACCGCGGGCACCAAGCTCCAAGAAGGCGCTGCTATGGGCGAGTACTCTGTCGTGAAACTCGTCGACGGCATCAAAAGAAACCTTAGTTTAGTAGAAGAATACAAAACTTCACGCCAAAGATTAGTCACGTTCGACAAAAATATACAAGCGTGTTTGTTAGACGAGTGCGCTGATGTGGAGTTGCGACGCAGGAACTTGGCGGACTTCCCCGGAGAGACTCTACTCAAGGAGTTGAGTAACCCTCCCTCTCCGCTCATGAAGAAAGCGTTATGAATGTACATCACACATTCATAACGCTTTCTTCTTTCGTCTACAACTTACCCAACTAGAGGCTGTTTGTGTAGTAACTACATGTTTCGTTGTAGATAAACTTGTGCAATGAAATCGAATAGATACCTGAATGTTTACATTTCCATTATAGATTTTATATCATGTTATTCCATATTTATTTTACTATGATAAGTTAAACGTAGAATAAATTATTAAGAAAAATTTATTTGCTCAAATTACTAATCTTGAATAAATAAACAAATTTCGCTTATCTTTTACAATTCCTTACATTACATACATACACATATCACGCCTATATCTCCGAAGGGGTAGGCAGAGGTGCACTACACACCCAGTTTTTGCCAGTATTTTTTTCGGTCCCAAGTAATAGGGAGCAAGCCTATTGCCGCAACTGGGTACTTTAGAAAGTTTTTTTTTTTAATTACATACCTGTTAAATAGGTAGTTTACCTGTTTGCTACCAGCGGCAGACAAAAAAACCAACAGCACAAATAGGAAAAAGTACAATAAACCAAATGCAGAACAAATTTTTAAGAAACATCTTCAACATTCATATTTTTTTACATGTTCCATTTTAATTATTGAAGTAGCCCAAACCTAATGTCAAATCCTAAATCAAGCATAGCTGCTTGAAGTATGTATTTATAACTACATGTACATAAGCTCGAAGAATTTTTGAAAAAATGTGCAAAATCACATTCGATGCGCTTTGAGTCAGACAATAAATATTTTTTTGAATTGGCTACGCTAACTTAACACTGAGTTATCAAAACAACCTAGTCATCCCAGATTTCATTTCGGAAAAAGCGCGTCGGATCCACAGGTGGTCCATATTCATGGTTGGAACTAGGCGCAAAAGGGGTCAGGAACTCAGGAGGAGGAATAAAACTTATGAGAATTCGTTCGTATTTTATATAATTCATATGAAAAATTGTTAAAATATGTCTTTAATTAATATTATTAAGAGATGAATAAAATTTTTTGTCATGAGATAAGTAATATTACAACCAAAGCTATGTGTGCACATAAAGAATGACCACATATGCAATTATTAAGCAACAATTGATATAAATAATACTATTAAAATGGCAGTCAAGTCGAAAGTGAATGCATCCTTCCAACATGAAATAAATAACAGCATATTAGCTCATTCTCATGAATGTTACTAGCATTTATAAAAACAATTTAAAAAATAATACATTGTAAACAATTAAAAGTGAATACTATATATATCATGCTATAGGCAAAATATTGTAAATAGGAAGTTAATACTTTAATAATAATACAAGCCTTAGTGAGGGATAAAAATGTTAAATAGAAATCTTACTCTGGAACATTGTAACATTATAAAATTAATTTATTCATTTTAAACTCTAATAATGTAGGATGATAGGCCACTTCATAATAATAACTATATCTATACATCGCCACTTACTTGGAGACTCAACAAGTACTTCTTTGCATTATATACAATGACTATCAAAGAAGAGTATGATGATAATGCATTATAAATAACAGAACTTAATGAATAGTGCTGGCTTAGGTCTAATGATTTGAGCTGAAAAGCAAAGAAACAGTCAGTCCATCATTCAGCTGCAGCAGCTTGCTCACTCTGAATTAAAGCATCTGAGGGCTCATCCTTTCCCTTATTAGTAGGCACACTTTTCTCCCGGGATTGTTCTCGTGAACTCACAGAACCATTTTTATCAAGAACTTCTTTCTCCGGGGAACCTTCTAAGACATCTGTAGATGTTGCTTCAATTTCTTTTTCAGTAGCCTCATCTTTGGCATCAGCCGTGCCTTCTTTTTCAACCGATTTTTGTCTTTCAGTGGTATCTTTTTCTGGGGATTTTTCTTTTAATTCTTTTGTGGCATCCCCTGTTTCATCTATGTCCTTCGCAGGTGTGCCTTCTTTAGACGTGGAGGTATCATGCTCTTTTACAGCAGAACTGTCTCTATTTTCTGTAGTTGCAGTCTTATTTTCAGGTTCAACATCAGCCACCTTGACAGCAGTACTTCCGTCCGAATCGCCATTAATAGTTTTCTCCTAAAAATGATAAGTGTAATTATAGATACAACTATTAACAAGAAAATCCCTTACAACAGATCACCAAAGGAGATGCCCAATACTTACTGTATCATTCTCAGCTTGTACTGGCTCTTCTGGAGGGGCTTCCACTTTTAAAAACTGTTCTAAGGTATCAACTTCATTTGCCATGTCAAAATGATCATAATCCTGAAAATCATAAGTGGGGCAGTTAATATACGTGATTTACAAATAAACAAGCAGATTTTAATATAACTGTATTTGTTAACTGTTAAAATATACAATAACTGCTATCTGTAATTACTTAAGAGGAAATTTCACTTTGATTCCACAATGAGATCATATTATTTTTATTATGAACAAAGAACACAAAACAGTAGGTAAACAGTTATTGTCTACTTAGTTTCAGTTTAGGATAAAAGCACTCACCCCACAATATTCTTCATCGTTAAATATCTGTGGAGGTAGAGGCGACCGCGGGTTGGGGTCGCTGACAGTACCGCCGTTTGATTTCGAGTTGTTTTGCATAAAGTCTTTATCGGTTTCTCGTCCTGGTTCCGTTATGTCAATGACATCATATTTAACGTTTTTGGAGTCTAGTATCATCATAACACGTTGCTGTCGTTTCTTCACCTATAAGAATCATAATTCACGTAATCAGAAAAGATCATTACATGAATCAGCAAGTGAAAAGTATAGAAAAGCACCCGGCCATCCCAGAAATTTTCTAATATTAAACGTACCTCTTTGTTACCAGAAATACCACTAATATATACTTTAACAACCATATTGATAATCTTTCGATATACACTATTTTATTGATGAATAAAAGTCTTTAAAAATTAATAAATGAGAAAAATAGGCTTGGCCATTAGACAATCTGTTTTTAATAATAATAATTAATTAGACAGATGACAGTTCTTGTACGAGTACGACAGCTATAACAATCATTTCTACCACTTTCTACTACAAACCTCAATTCAGTGAATAAATCTTTATTTACAATAAGAATTATTAATACATAATTATATACTAAAAATATTTACATTACAAAATGTCGTTTAAAAAATCCTCCGCGTCATTGCTGACTGGGAAGTTTTCCAGAATGCTGGCTGTGTTGCCACGTTGGATGGCGATACTTATTTCTATTCAGTACTTTAATGTTCTTTCTTAAATATAGAAGTATCTCTTTAATCTAATCATAAATGCATTTGTTTTGTGTATAATATTAACTAAATTTTTATTTTCAATTGCAAGAAATTTGGTTTGTATACTAATTATAACTAAACTACCTACTCTAAAATTACTACCTACCACGTTTGCTATGCGATTCAACTAAAGTAACATTTCGTTTTACGCTGTAATTTCCAGACTGTCCCGGGTTGTACGTTTTATTCCAAAAAATAAGGAACGGCGAGCTAGCGTAAATTTTACTAAGACTGCATATTCATCTTTCCCAAGCACACCACATGGCTGGTGGAGATCCTAAGGTGGAAGTGGAGGAACGTAGGCTGAGATTTACAAAACCAGGCGACGGCGCCTGACCAGAAGTATGTTTCACTGGTGTAGTGTATAGGGTAGCGGTAGGTAGTATGTACGGCGGCGCCGGCGGTGGTGGCAGCGATTACTATTAGCATGGCGGAAGTTATAGACTACAACTATCTTTAGAGAACTGAGTAGAGTAGACGCGACGAGACGTCAACCAGAAGGAGCACGAAATTAAAGGATAAGGTTTCCCCTTGCAGGCCACTTAAGGATCCCTTTCTAGTTATCTCGAATCTATTTATGATGCAGGCACATTACCTACGCTACTGTAGGTATAAACCTATGACCATAGGTATTTTGCAATTGCTCTATCTCAGTAAGCTGGATACTAAATCGTAACAGCAAAAATTATATTTCAGACGACAGTCCAGTACACCAGCGTAATTGGTAGACGTTTCTTAAAATAGTGTCTTTATACTTTCCCCTCGGCACAAAACTATTAAGCCCCATGCCATACTAAACATTACACGGCCGTAACTTACGACACAGATTGCCGCTAAGCGGAAATAAGTATATTTGTATTCCAGAACTTCGTCTGTTGATTAGCAGTTGGCAACTGTTGCTGACGTTGTCTAAGTATAAGCGTTAAAAATACTGATCTAAAAACAACTGTTGTATTTTTTTAAACTTTTAATAGTTCTCACCGTCGCAGGATAAAACCAGTTCCCAACGACGCGGGATAAAACCTGACCCAACCCCAGACAGAGGCCACGCAGGTGGCCAAAGTCCGTCGGGCGCCAATGGAAATTGTTCCTAGTGCTAACTAGAGGCGCTCGGCAATGGATGGTTACATTAGCTAGCCAACTTTACCTTAAAAATTACCTGTTGCGCAGTATTTGACTCCACGTGATCCACTCCATAGTACCTAGAGAAGTCTGTTTTTCTTTCCACTACTGCGATATGGAATATGAACAATAATGAATGAACAATATGGAATATTGGTCCATCTCTCTAGTGTCATTTATTACAATCTACCACGCAGCTAGCCATGAACGTGAAAGTCGGGCAATAACCTACTGTACAGGGTCAGTATCCGCCGGGGGTGGGGGGGGGGGAGTGTTTACTACTGTTAACACTTGCGTGGTGATAATAAAACGGCATTATTCTTAAATAAAATTTTATTACGTTTATTTATAATACATAGGCATGTTAATGTAGAAAATTATTGATTAAAGCAGCAAAGTTCCTATCCTTACGAGATGCAATCAGAGCATTTTGTGGAATGTTTATTACCTACTTAACAGTAGGTATATGGAGAAGATGAACGAGGGAACTAATCTAACGAAAAGACGTTTGAACGACAGTCCGTACCTACAAAATCGTATTTCCTGTATTGATTGCCTACCTAGTGTAGTGGGCACGACAAGGCACACACGGCTGTGCATTGTGCGGAAATATTATTGGCTGCTGTCCAGATCGGCTGTCAGCTGTCAGCTGTTCGCACTCGACGAGCCGTGTTGTTGATACGTGTTATTATTGTTACATTCCAGATTTACTGACCGGCACATTACATGTCACAAACGATTCATAGTCTATAAAAAGCGTAGCATGATCGCTTTTAATAATTAGATACTAATCATATCTTTTTACTTTCTTTCGCTATTACCTAAACTAAACGATAAAAGCAACATATAAACACCGAGCTTGGCTCGTACACTCAGCTGAAGGAATGTACAAAAAGTTACCGTTTAACATATTCTTATTATCAGTCATTAAATTTATTGAAACAATTTCATTATACTAGTAACCTATTATTTTTATTTCAAAATATACAAAAAAATCTAAGTCTATTATTATGTACAATATATATATATAAAGTTATCAAAATAAATAAAACGAAATTATAGCAAAGATCAGGCTTACAAGCACCCGAATATTAAAATTCAAATTAACTACACTATGATGTAACTAAGAGAAAGTTTAGTTAAGTCGAGTCGACTCGATCGAATATCTATCAAATGTTAACATGTGGTATGACGACAATACACTGGTACGAGTATGTTCCGTTAGTCGTCATTAATTACATTAAAACCCATTTCAATAATCAGTTCGGTATACTCGTTGGCAGTGTGACAACATTTTGATGTCTGATCACAGCAATCAGTGATCAAGAGAGACCTATGCGTGAACATGACATGTCACTAGCGTTAACAAAAAAGTAGTTAATTACATCGTCCAACATTATCTCGGTATTAACAGTTTTGTGCATTGTACATTGTTTCTACATAAAAAGTATATAAATTAGATAAAATATGTCATATTTTTTTTCTAAATTTGTAAACAAGATTTATAAATAGAAGAAATAATAGCGTAAGGGCGACTCCCACTCACAGTATAAAAGCTATCGTTTGGACGCCCAAACTGGCGATTTATCGTCACTCACAATCTCATAACATTAGAATTGACACACAAAAGCAACTGAGCGGCAACACTACGCGAACACTGTCCGTTATACAATAAAACATAAGCACTAGAAAAGTTATCACATGACCTTAAAAGAAATATATTGTTACTAGATTCGTAGGCCAATATTGTCGTACGCAGTGAGTTCTATACAACCATATTTGATCAAATTAGAAACTAAAATCCACTCATAGCTGCTACGTGTGCTTGTAGCCACTACCCATGTTGTCGGGTTACCTACTAGTGTTTAGTTGCCTCACGTCACCACTAGGGCGCGCTATCTGCGTATTAACTATGTCCATTCATTTATTTTACCTTCGACTAGACGTTTTCTGTTTTAATTAAATTTTAAAATTTTTATATTACTATCCTAGTTTTGATAATACAACCTCGACTGCTTCGGTGGCGTAGTCGGTAGTACATCCGCTTTCGACGCCGGAGTCTCGGGTTCGATTCCCGGTCGGGACAAACTTTGTGTGATGACATATACGTTTGTACCGAAGTCTGGATGTTTCCTATGTATAATATGTATGTATTTACAACAAAATGTATTTACTTAAGTATTTATATTTGCGCAGTGGGATTGCGCAGTGGGACCGGTCCAACCAAGCACAGAGTGAAAGGCAGGTGTTTTGGGACAGCATGAAAGATACCTTGGGTAAATGCAAGCCGAATGAAAGAATCATAATGTTAGGGGATTTTAATAGTCGGGTGGGAGTGGAGCGTGATGGATATGAAAGTGTTTTGGGTAAGTTTGGTTTCGATAGAGTGACTGAGAATGGAAAAAGTTTGCTTGAAGTATGTTTGGAGTGGAATCTTGTGGTAACAAACACTCTGTTTAACCACAAAGATATCCACATGTATACTAGACAAGAAGGAGAACAGAGAAGTATGATAGATTTTGTGATTGTGGACGACAGATTGAGAAAGACAGTGATGGATACCCGGGCTTATCGTGGCACTGGTGTCGACACAGACCACTATATGGTTGTAAGCCGGTTAAGAGGTTTATTTAAACGGTGGCGACACTACGCCCATGAGTCTGGGACCGAGCTTGAACGGATAAAAGTAGAAAGTTTGCAAGAAAGGAATAAAAGAGAAGAATTTCGAAATAGCTTGAGAGAGAAGTATGAGAATATGGATGAAGAAGATGATATTGAAAAGTTATGGGTGCAGTTAAAGGAAGGACTTGTGCAAGTAGCTGTGAAAGTATGTGGTGTCAGCAAAAGGAAAAAAGGATGTATGGTCAAAAGAATGAGTGTAGAGGCACAAATGGTTGTAGCGGGCAAGAAGAAAGCGTGGCTGGACTGGTTGGCAATCAAAGCCAATCACAGAATGAATAAGGCGACAGAGGAGGATGTCTCAATAGCAAAAGAGGAATACAAGAAGCGTAAAAGAGAAGTAAAGAAGGTGATAGCTAAAGAGAAAGAGAATGAAAGGGATGAATTTGATAGGAGGTTATCTGACAACTTCCAGGAAAATGTTAAACTTTTCTGGAAGTCTATAAGAACAGCCAGGGGCACTATCCAATCCTCGCAACTGGACAAAGTCAGAAACCACGATGGAAGCTCTCTGATTGGGGAAGAAAGTGTTTTAAAGAGATGGAAGGAATATTTTGAAAGTCTGTTTGAGAAAGAGGATGCGCAAGTGGAATCTCGTATAGAGGACAAGAATAAAAGTGGGAATGAAGAGGAGAATGAAATAAGTGTGAAAGAGATTATGGATGCACTGAATGGCATGAAAGCTGGAAAGGCAGCAGGATATGACAGGATCTCGACCGAGATGCTGAAAGCAGCACAAGGCGTAGTATCAAGTCAGCTGTACCGCCTTTTTAACCTTTGTTGGAGAAGCGGTAGTGTACCAGGAGACTGGTGCAAAGCCGTCATTGTGCCGCTGTACAAAGGGAAAGGGTCACAGCGAGACTGCAAAAACTACCGCGGGATAAGTCTGCTCAGCGTCGTCGGCAAGTTATATGCAAGGGTTCTGATTACTAGATTGACGAATGACACTGATGACAAAATGTGGGATGTGCAAGCTGGATTTAGGAAAGGAAGAGGATGCATGGATCAGGTCTTCTCTTTACGCAGCATTGCCGAAAAGTTCCTGGCAAAAAGACAAAAGGTCTACTGCGCTTTTGTAGACTTAGAGAAGGCCTATGATAGAGTGGTGAGGAGCGAATTGTGGTCAGCGCTGTCCATGTATGGAGTAAGCAGCAATCTAATACGAGCACTGCAATCACTTTATGAGGGTTCCAGTGCTTGTGTCCGCATAAACGGGACTTACACGGACTGGTTCGGTATCGAACGAGGCGTCAGGCAGGGCTGTGTAGCGTCACCAATGCTGTTTAACCTATACATGGATAACTGTCTGAAAGATCTGAAAGCGAGTGTGTGTGGTTTAAGAATGGATGAATTGACCATCAAGTGCCTCTTATATGCTGATGACCAGGTAATACTTGCGTCATCGGCGGAGGAGTTGCAGGTGATGGTTGATATTTTGAATGACTCTTTGAAAAGGAAGGAAATGAAAGTGAACGCAAGTAAGACGAAAGTAATGGTATTTGAACGAGACGAAAGCATGTCGAACTGTGCGATTGTTATTGAAGGAGAAAGAGTGGAGCAAGTGAAAGAGTTTGTGTATTTAGGGTCTAAGTTTACAAGGGATGGAAGATGTGACGACGACATTGAAAGAAGAGTTATGGCAGGAAATCAAGTGAATGGGGCTCTGCATAACTTTATGAACAGTCAGAAGATTTCCCGGAGGGCTAGGCTGGCTGTTCATAGAGGAGTGCTGGTCCCTACACTTATGTATGGAAGTGAATGTTGGGTTTGGCAGAAGAAGCATGAAAGTAAAATAAATGCAGTGGAAATGAGAAGTTTGAGAAGTATGACTGGGGTGACATTGGTTGAGAAAGTGAGGAACAGTGAGATACGAGAACTTTGCGGTGTATCAGAAGATGTAGTGAGTAAGATAGAAAAAGGGATGCTTAGATGGTTCGGGCACGTAGAAAGGATGGATGAAAGAAGATTGACGAAACAGATACATAAGGCGGGTGTGAATGGACAGGCAGGTAAGGGTCGACCTAGGCGAACGTACTTCGACCAAATCGGAGATGTTTTGAACAAAGGCCAGGTCAAGAGCACCCAGAACCGGAGAGCGTGCATGAAGATAGTTATGAAAGTGGAAGAAGCGAAAGAAGTATGCCAGGACCGTAGCAAGTGGAATTCCATAGTCTCTGCCTACCCCAATGGGAAAGAGGCGTGACCATATGTATGTATGTATGTAAGTATTTATATCAGTTTATCAAGTACTCATATCACAAGCTCTGCTTAGTTTAAGACTAGATGGCGTTGAGTGAATTGTCCTAACATATTTATTTATTAACCTAAATATGATTTAAACCAACATGGTAATTTCGACGCCAACTTTCATTGGATAAAGGGTATTTACCCCTCATGCCATCTTCTTTTATCCAGCGTATACCGAGTATACCGAGACATATCCAGCGTATACCGAGTATACCGAGACATATCCAGCGTATACCAAGTATACCGAGACATATCCAGCGTATACCGAGTATACCGAGACATATCCAGCTGATACCGAGTATACCGAGACATATCCAGTTTATACCGAGTATACCGAGATATATCCAGCGTATACCGAGACATATCCAGCGTATACCGTGGCATATCCAGCGTATACCGAGACATATCCAGCGTATACCGTGGCATATCCAGCGTATACCGAGACATATCCAGCGTATACCGAGACATATCCAGTTTATACCGAGATATATCCAGCGTATACCGAGACATATCCAGCGTATACCGAGGCATATCCAGCGTATACCGAGTATACCGAGACATATCCAGCTTATACCGAGTATACAAAGACATATCCAGTTTATACCGAGTATACCGAGACATATCCAGCGTATACCGAGGCATATCCAGCGTATACCGAGGCATATCCAGCTTATACCGAGTATACCGAGACATATCCAGCGTATACCGAGACATATCCAGCGTATATCGAGTATACCGAGACATACCCAGCGTATACCGAGTATACAGAGACATATCCAGCGTATACCGAGTATACCGAGACATATCGGCAACTCGCTAACAGAACACGTACAGTACTTATAACAAATGTATTTCGTACACATCTCGATAAATAACGCTAATTGGCTAAAGCTAGCTCATACGTCAGCAGACGGCATCTGTGGATGGTATTAGTTCGTCTGTGGTTGGTATCGTACCCCTTTCTAGAGTTTGGCAGACGCATCCGTGGATGCTGTCCACAAACGCATCTGATGACGTGTGAAGCTAGCTTTAGAGACATCCAAATAATCTCAAATTCAGTGTACTAAACAAAGTCTCGGTAGAATTGTGGTGGAACTCCTAGGGAAGAAAGCAGCCTAGAATCCTGCCCTACACTATCGTAGGTAATAAAAGTTTAAAAACCTAAGATAACATGTTTCTCTTGACATGGTAGGTACCTGCTAAAGAGTTACTACTGGATAATGAAATAAAACTGTACGAAGCCGTCATGTCAAAAGTTAAATAAATAAATGGTGGTTGGTGTAGTAGCGTCTGTGTTGTAGTTTAAACAGGGGTGCCGAAGTCTGGGTCTCCGTCCCCGGCGAGGAGCGCGGGGGCGAGGGAGGGGGCGAGGGAGGCGTGGGAGTGGGCGAGAGAGGCGTGGCCGGGGGGAGGCAGCTTGCCCCGCGCCGCGTCCCCATTGGTGGAGGCGCGCGCCCCCGCCCCGCCCTCCGTCACGCGACGCGCTGAGCCTATCCTGCACCAAACAAACGGACACTTATACATTTCAATTGGTCAGTCATTTTCATTTCTACGCACTTTTTCGGGGGTTTGCCGCTTGCCTCTTAGGAGCCAGTGTTAGAGCAGTGAGTTACGAGGGATAGCCTGAGTCGAGTAGCCTGACCCTGCATCCAGAGGCGCTAAAATAACTATAGTAACATGAAACTCTTATTGGATAGGATATTTTAGCTGTGATAATGGCTTATCTATAATTATGTAATAGTAGAGTAGATAATTGGACTTTTTAGTTTTCTGAATTAAAAAAAAAACAATTATAAAGATTACACAATGGGACTAATAAAAAAAAATTAAAACATGCAGTTGTTAGTAATAAATAGATAATTTATTCATGAAGAAAGTAAATATGGTACAATATTCACAAGTTATGCCTGTATTGCCGCGTAAAACCAAAGGTAAGCGAGGGTGGGTTTACATAAAATATAAGTACCTGAAACCCTTTGACTCTCTCCTCATAGGTTTGACCTCCCCATTGACGGGCTTGTTAGGTTTAACTTCAGTCACATGGTCAGTGGGTTCGATTTCGATGAGTGTTTGTACGAGGTCCTGCGGCGCAGGCGCGGGCGGCGACTCGGACACTATAATACAAGGTTATTGATCTAGTCATTTAACTTCCATCCATTCTGTACATAAACTCACGACCGTTTCGTTTCCTCAGTGGTCGGCAGAGGCGTATTATACGCCCACTTTATTTATTTATTTATTTTGAAACTTATGCACAAAACTATACAAAGGCGGACATAATTATCTACCAGCCAACCTTTGGGTGATGCAGAGAGAACTAGTAGTAGGTGCTCAGAGGTTGCTACGACACTTAATGTAAATCATGTTATCGGAAGATGAAGCGATACACAATAATTATTATGGTAAATAATAAACTTAAATCCTAATAACTACTTATATAATTAATACTAATATACATATATGACGTCAATAAACCTACATAATACTAAAACATACCTACATAGTACATACAATTTACATAAAATAGATACACAAATATAATTACATATAAAGCTACGACTTCTATAAAGAGTAAGTGACAAAAGACCCACTTTATCGTCCGTATCTAACGTAAATTGGGTCTAGGACGAAATGTAATACCTATGTATAGGTAATATTCTGCTCAGGGTTATGTCTAAATTCTAAAGCCTTACTTAGCTTTTCAACAAGTGCATTTTAAATTAACTTGCTGAGTATGTCATAGTTGAAAAATAAAACCAGCCGTATAGTGGTATTTACGTAAGAAAAACGCTGGACGAGAGTGAAAGGTTTGTGTTTGCGCATCGGCACTCTCGCTCTTACTCGCTGTTACCGCCATATAGATCGATAAATCGTCTACTGCGCAGCTTGAAGGTCAGCGTTCTTTTTATCTGACGCGAGATATAGTAGGCTTATATTCTAATATAGAAATACCTATGCAATGTAGTTAGTGTAACAGTTGGTTTTCCTAGAATAAGTCTAATATTGAATATCTAAGGTGGTGAAGACGATCAAAACTTCAAATATCTTACGACGTGTTTCGCACAATTCGTTTATTTTATCTACAATATAGAGGCATTTCTCTTTCAAATCCTCTGTCTATTTGCCCTCTTTTCTCTACCTCTCCCTCTCCTCAGTAAAACCTACTGATTTCGCTTCAATTCCTTACTAAATCGAATCATAAATCAATCACTCGTGTTGGCTATAGATAGATCACGTACAATACAATAAAGTGACCCCCACCGGCGTCACCTTACCCCAAGGTGGTGCTGATAGTTACATAGGGAATTCCACTCCGATATCAAAAAAAAAAAAAAGTACCTCCATCGGAGACAATGAAGCCGTTATCACAGGGCGGTTCAGTCTGCGGCTCGTCGGACGAGGGCGCGTCTAGCTCGACCGGTCGGTAGGCGCCCTTAGTGCGCCAGTCCTGTAACAGATCGTGACTGAACATTTGTAATATTTTGCCAATTATAGACTGTTTATGATGTTCTTCGGCACTATTTTACATTTATGAAATTATTATTACTGTTCTGTTGTATTACAATGACTGCTATGTTTTAATGTGTTTACTGCTGAAAGGAAATATATAAATATATTTAAGACAACATTGTTAGGTTATTTTTGTAAGGTAAAATATTATCACCATCTCGGTGAAGTAGGGCTCGCATTTATTTATGTTTTCCAAAATATAGCAACAATAAAAAACATAAAGAATAAAGATAATATAAAAAACATACAGTCGAATTGAGAACCTACTCCTTTTTTGGAAGTCGGTTGAAAATTTACAAAAATATTTCGACAGATAGGAAAAGAATGTAATTATAAGAACATTGGCGAGTTCGAGTGTCGAGTAGGTGTAGGTACCTGCGGTTTGCGTTTCTTACAGCCGGGCGCGCGCGAGGGAGCGTGCACGGGCGTGGACTTGTGCGAGTCGCCCGACGTACTGTCCCGGGTCGTCCGCACACCCCCCCACTGCACACAACATTCATATTCAAATCAATATTTAGGACATTCACACAGCGCAACCCACAGTAACCTAATGTAAGTTTATGTTATGGTATCTAAACAACTGATAAACTCGTATACCTAATTCTAAAGTAAAGCCAACGAACGATAATTTTCGTCAAACACCGGACCTCTAATGAGTTACATTGCGATAGCAAGCTATTATTATCTCTGTCCTTTTCACTCATATCCAGTAATAACGTAAGTTGGTCGACGACGTCGTAGAGCTGTCATTGCGTGTTTCATGGTTCAGGTAAATATTGAGTACCGTAGTTGTTAACAATGATTAGTGAATAGACAGTTCAATACAGACGACAGCAATTAGAATAAGGAATTTGACAAATAAAATATTTTAAACTGCCGAAGCTTTGTTTGAGTTTTTATATAGTCTCGGTGGCCTTACTTTAGATACATATTAGATAATTACACCCTGACCCAGAACAAACCACACAGTTTTGTCCTTTTTTTATATTTGGTTCGTCAAATTGACGCCGCCCGCCTGGTGGTAAGTCGCGACGACGTCTAGCGATTGTGGGCCACTCTCACAGCACACAATACTATAGAGAGTGGCCCTCAACTTGACGACCTACTGATGTGCCTCTTCACGCTCCGCTTAAAGAACCCAGGATTATATGTGGGAGGAAACACGTGCACAGGCAGGGCGTTCCAGGCCACTATCGTTCGGCAGAGAAACGAACGTTTAAAACGTTCGGTTCTCGCGAACATGCTATCCACTGTGTGGGGGTGGCATCTCTGCCCGACACGCGTTGTTCGGGATCGGAAGGAAGAGGGTGGGATCAGATTGAAGAGCTCTTCAGAACACTCGCCGTGGTAAATACGGTAGAATCAGTCCTGGGTGGGATTCGAACCCACGACCTCCGTGTCCAGTGATAGTTAGGTACGTTAGGATGTGTCACTAACCACTGGATCACACAGGTTGTCAGACGTGAACCACACACTTTGTTTTTTGATTTGATAACTATGTATCTCTAATGTTAGCTCGTAAAGTAATGTTATGTAATTTCATACTACCTATTAGAAATTAAGAGTAGTCGTGAGTTTTATTGCAATGTTACTTCCTATTGTTTTGCGAATCTGTCAGTAAATGTAACTTAAGAAGCAATTTAGACTTAACCTTTATAACGACTGACTTTCAAAAGTGTTACCTTGTAACCTAATTGATAAAAGTATGTTAATTTTTTTTCTTCTTTACACACGATAATTTAATGTAAGAGTCTTACCCGTCACTAATCTAAAAGTTCATTTATAAAGCAGTGAAGCATACCATCAATAGTTCGTTGACAATACGATAATTATATATAACTGGCTTGATGCCAAGCGCAACAAAGGACTTCAGCAAAACAGTGTCCAGCTAAACATAATTTGTGATCGATGCCGCCATTTTTCTTTGATCTCTGATACAACATTAATTAGAGTTTGTTTTCATGTGTGACGCTATTACCTTAAACTGCCTAGACCTAGCTTTAATTATTAATTTGTTCTAATTTTAATTCAGTCGCTTCGTAGAGTTCACCAGCCTCCACATAAAAGTGCGTTACTAACTTTTGGATAAGAGGGCAATTACTTTTAGGAAGACTAAAATTCTTAAGCTTAATATAATGGCCTCGTTACCCTACCCTGGCTGAATGACACTAAGTAAAACTGCACGATTTTGGCCTCTTGGTGCTAAGGGGCTCTATCAACATCTCCGGGGCCTATGTTATCCTGAGTGACAGACGAAGCTTTGACAATAATACTAAGAGCTCAAAAGAACGACAATAGGCTCGCGTTGCGAACGCTAACCGCTGTCAAAACCTATTGTTTTTGTTGCGTTGTGTTGGCGCGGCTCATAGTGTCGTTTGTGAATACGGGTGTGTGTGTGTTACCTCTAGTCGCGCCTCTATTTTGATGGAGTCGTCGTCCATGTCGAGTATGTTGAGGTTATTGTTGATGTTGTAGTCGGCGGGCAGGCAGGGCGCGGGGGGGGGCACGCGGTACACGTCCGACTCGCCGTCGCTACCCGACTCCGCGTCTGATGTACGTCTGTACCATGAAACACACTACATCAGTGGCGAGTCAGGCCGAGGCCACACCGTACGGTACAACGTGACAGCTCGTCATCTAACATGTCATCGAGAACACCAACCGAACACTTCAGTCCGAGTTCGATTTTTGCTGAGCGCATGGCTGGTGGCTTTTTAGGTTACCTCTGGCGCTCCGCAAAAATCGGGCTCCCAGATACTCACATACCGAACAACGTTTCTTGTCCTGCACCTGGAGCTAGTTATGAATAACTAGTTCTTCTGTGCGGGACTATCAACTAATCAAGCATTACCTTGACATTGGCAAATCATCGATCATTAACGATGGAGCCACGTTTTTTAAAGAAGAAGAAGAAACACTTCAGTCAGCTTTATAATACACTAGCTGATAACCGCGGCTTTGCCCGCGTGAAAGTTTTAACGTTTTTAATTCCCGTCAGAACACATTACCGTGATAAAAAGTAGCCTATGTTACTCGAGGATTATGTAGGTACATATTAGTAAAATAATTTTCATAATCGGTTCAGTAGTTACGGAGCCTACAAATAATAATATTAGTAGATATAGACAGTAATAAACACACAGTTAAACCCCCACACTAATAAAGTGTTATAGTTAACATAGAATCACAGAACAAAATGTCAATCGTATTTATGAATCGGCAGGTGTTTATGAAATGAACCCAATGCCAATGTGTTAACTGTCCTTCGTGACCTAACATTATATTAGTAAATCTACTAAATAACTCAAATAACATGTAAAACGTCAAATATTTTAATGATTAACAAAATGATTATTATTTCCAAACATTGGTTTCAATATAAAAAAGGCAAAATAATCTTGATCTTGGTGTTGTCTTGACTCAGTAATGTAACTTGTCACGAAATTGTGCAAATATGTACTATTTTAGGTTCTAAACTTCTTTTTCTCTTTAGCACCTCGCTTTAAAAAAATATAATAGTCATGAATAATATTAAAAAAGTAATCTCTAGATAAAATACGGTAAAAAAAAATGTGTTTTGGCAATAGTGAATTATTCGTTTACTAGCTCACAGCTTCACCTGCAAATAAAATTAGGCCCGCCATTGTACACATTCGTGCAAAAAGAAAAAAAAAATCTTGTTAACCCCCATGAACCTATGTGTGGAATCCACAGTATAATATGTTTCCTTTCAGGTTAACAGCTATCTATGTATCACATTCCAGCTCAATCAGTCCAGTGGTTTGTGTGCTGGAGCCATAGAATGGTGTATATTTTGATAGGGGGTTATCAAACCTGATACATAGATTGGTAACAGGAACTTCTAGTTGTGTCTAATCGTAAAACGTAGCCGTAAAGTAACACACAGCCTGATACACTCTGATAGTAATTATAAACAGTTTACATGGATTCGATTGTCGGCACTTGGTGAAACTTATAGTAATACATGTTAACAAAAAACACTTGTACAGCGTCTCACTTTTATTTAATTTACAGGATTCAACCTGACCGGTTTCGATATCTATTCAACAATAGGTGCAAAGGGGCCCTTCTTTGGGTGCAAAGGGGCCCTTCTTAGGGTGCAAAGGGGCCCTTCTTACATCTATCGGGCCCCAGCGACCTCACCTGCTAGTGGCGCACCTGCTGATTAACGGACGAGGTTCGTATATTACGGTACCCATGTGGTGGCTTTGGCCCCTACGTGGATACCAGGTGGTACAACAGTGTTGGTCCGGGGGGGTACCACCGTGCAGCTGTGCTAAAGCCCCCCAAGTAACCCAGCCCAGGCTGGGTTGCGTTAGGGGTTCAGCAGCTGCACTGCCGGGCCCGGGGCGGTGTATGGTGCGGCAGGCAGGGGTCCAGTGGGGGCGAAGCTGAGTCTAGTGTGGGTGGTGTGGGTCGATTCGCCGGCCAGGGAGACCCTTAGCAACGGCGTTGCCGCGGCCGCCCGCAACATAGTCATGGGGCCCGCCTGGGACCAACCACCCCAGTAGGCTGCCCCACATGTTGCGCATAATCCTGTTGTGGGGTCGCCGCTCCGGGTGGTAACCGGTGTGGGGTAGCGGCGGCCTTGCATCAGGGGGGTTTGGGAGCCCTTCCGTCCGGCGGGTCGGCTCCGACCTAACCACACGGTTCTAGACGAAGTTAGCCTCTGCACTTTGTCACTTACTGCCGCACCAAATATCGCCCTGTCTTCACCCTTCCCCATATTTCAAAATGACAGTGCAACAAGAGAATAGACGGTACACAGCGGCCCCTAGAAACCCCACAAAGTTGACTTCGTTTGAGGTGGAGTTCGCGAATATCCGCGGACTCCATGCAAACCTCGATACCGTCCACCATCACCTGGAGTCGGCACGGCCTTCTGTGATGTTCCTAACGGAGACACAGATACGCCGCCCTGACGACACGTCGTACCTCTGTTACCCGGGCTATATCATTGAAGAACAATTCCGCGATAAAGCCGGGGTGTGCGTGTTCGTTAGGGCGGATGTTTGCTGCCGCCGGTTGCGCTGTCTGGAGAACCCCTCCTACTCCGTCCTTTGGCTGCACGTGGATCATGGCTCCATGAGCCAGATCTACGTGTGCGTCTACCGCTCCCACACAGGGGACACTGGGACAACAAGGCTTTTCGAATACCTCAGCGAGATGGCTGACGATGCGCAGGTGCGGTTCCCGAACGCTGACCTGGTTTTCCTGGGGGACTTTAACGGTCATCACGTTGAGTGGCTGGGGTCCCTTAGGACCGATCATGCGGGACGAACCGCCCATGCATTCGCTCTCTCCCACGGGCTGACCCAGATGGTACGGGGGATCACCCGGATACCTGACAGGTCAGACCACACGCCCGCCTTGCTGGATCTACTGCTGACGAGTCGCCCAGCCGAGTACAGTGTGTCGGTACGCGCCCCACTGGGCACATCCGACCACTGTGTGGTGCACGCCAGCTTCCAAGTGCCACCGCCTGTTCGTGCTGAACAAATGACTCGACGACTATGGCACTACTCGTCGGCAGACTGGGACGGTCTCCGCGATTACTTTGCGTCCATCCCGTGGAGCCAGCGCTGCTTTGTAGGGAAGGCGCCTTCGGATAGCGCTGCTGCCATTGCTGGCGAGATCAGTCTAGGGATAGAATATTATATCCCTTTCACTGATGTCGCCAGCATCCGCAAAGCTCGCCCCTGGTTCGGGCGTGAATGTGCCGAGGCTGTCCAGAAAAAAACAGTCGGCATATCGCGCCTGGGTCAGGGCTCGGGCGGCACGTGACCCGAACGTGAACCGCCTCAAAGCAGCGTACAATCGGGCCACTAGGTTCAGCAAGAGGGCCTTCAAGAGAGCGGATGCCCAGCGCGTCGCGCGGCTTGGTCAGGAGCTCACATCCCATCCCACGGGCAGCCGTGGATACTGGCAACTGGCCAAAGCCGTACAGTCAAATTTTTGTCAACCCTCGCTGCCACCACTGCGTTTTCCTGATGGATCACTGGCTCACAAAGCCCAAGAGAAGGCGGACATGCTCGCAGACCTCTTTGCGGCTAATTCCCGGGTCGATGACCGTGGCCTGCAGCCCCCCGCCATCGCCAACTGTGGCCACACTATGCCTGATATTGTTATCAGGCAATGTGATGTACGGGCAGTGCTGCGGTCACTCGACACGCGGAAAGCCAGTGGCCCTGACGGTATTCCGGCGGTGGTGCTACGAAAATGTGCTGCTGAGTTGTCTCCAGTATTAACGCGTCTGTACCGCCTGTCATACTCTACAGGCCTCGTGCCGGAGGCCTGGAAGGAGGCGAACGTACAACCGATCCCCAAGAAAGGGGATCGATCCGATCCAGGCAACTATCGACCCATAGCTGTCACCTCAGTCATTTGCAAGGTGCTCGAGCTTCTTATTAATAAGCAGCTCATGCGATACCTGGAGGATCACTCGCTAATCAATGATCGGCAATATGGCTTCAGGCCAAAACGATCAACGGGTGACCTCCTGGCATTCGTCACGCATGTATGGGGTGAGGCTATGGAAAAGTTTGGCGAGTCCTTGGCTATTAGCCTGGACATCGCCAAAGCTTTCGATAGGGTCTGGCATGCTTCGCTCCTTTCCAAGCTTCCGGCATATGGTCTACCTCCTCAACTGTGCAGCTGGATTGCCAGTTTTTTAAACGAGCGCCGAGTGCGGGTCCTCTGCGATGGCCAGGCTTCTCGCTTTTTGCAAGTGAATGCCGGGGTACCGCAGGGGTCCGTACTGTCACCAACTCTCTTTCTTCTGCATATCAATGATATGCTTTCCCTCGGGAACATTCATTGCTATGCAGATGACAGTACATTGCACGGGAGTTACTCGGTTCGTCCGACGGCGGGGCGATCTGTGATAGAGGAGGAGAGACGACATCTCGTCGGTGATCTCGACCGAAACCTCGACAGTATCTCCCAATGGGGTGCCGAGAACTTGGTCGAGTTCAATGCCCACAAAACACAGGCGTGTGCATTTACAGCGAAAAAATCCCCTTTCCTTCCCCTACCCACTCTTCAGAATGCAATATTACCAATGAAGGACAATCTAGACATCCTTGGCATAAACGTTCGTCGAGAGCTCAATATTGTGTTATTGTATTGAGAGATGTATTGGGCTAGCTTCGCGGAAACTAGGAATACTGAACAAGGTAAAGCGATTCTTTACACCGCACCAGAGGTGTCTGCTGTACAAAACGCAGATTAGACCCTGCGTTGAATACTGCTCTCACCTCTGGGACGGCTCCGCGAAGTATTTGCTGGACGCACTCGACGCTATGCAGCGACGCGCTGTTCGCATTATAGACTGTCCGGAGGTAACGGGAAGCCTTGAGCCGCTAGCCCAGCGCCGAACAATTGCTTCCTTGGCCGCGTTCTACCGTATTTACCACGGTGAGTGTTCTGAAGAGCTCTTCAACCTGATCCCACCCTCTCCCTTCCGATCCCGAACAACGCGTGCCGGGCAGAGATGTCACCCTCATACCGTGGAAACCGTCTTCGCGAGAACCGAGCGTTTTAAACGATCGTTTCTCTGCCGAACGATGGTGGCTTGGAACGCCCTGCCTGCGCACGTGTTTCCTCCAACATATAACCCTGGGCTCTTTAAGCGAAGCGTGAAGAGGCACATTACAGGGTCGTCAAGTTGAGGGCCACTCTCTATAGTATTCCTGTGTACTGTGAGAGTCGCCCTCAATTGCCAGACGTCGCCTCAGCTTACCATCAGGCGAGTGGCGTCAATTTGTCGACCTAAATATAAAAAACAAAAAAAAAAAAAAAAAATGGCTCAACAAACAAACAGTTCAACAATGGCTTGAAGATATGTTAGACAGTGTAGTAAAATACTTGTTTAATAAATATAAATAAAATTTAATATTTAAAGTGAACAACAACCTTTGATAATGCTATAAAGCGAAACCGGTCAGGTTGAATCCTGTAAATTAATAAAAGTGAAACGGTGTACAAGTGTTTTTTGTTAGCATGTATTAGTTCACATGAACGCAAATTTTGAACTAGGTCTTACGTCTTATTTGATCGTTCCACCTGGTAAGTAAATGGCCGCTGGTGGCTTTTCGCAAGAGATATTATGAAATTACAACGAGATGATAATTAGAATGTACGTATAATAGAATATAGGTGTAACGTTTACCTGACCTATTATAGTCCGGGGTCCGAGGCGCGGTGGGCGTGGCCCCAGACCCGTCCGGCTCCACGCCGAACACCTCGTCGTCCTCGGGGTACAATGGAAACCTGCCAATACGTATGTTTAATATAAATACTATACATATAATAGAGTATTGTGACACCCAGACAAGGCTATAGCCCTGTCTGGGTGTATTTGCCTCGCCTCATGCGGATGACTTGAGCCCGCAGAGATGTTGGTCGGGCCCCCTACCTACTAATTTACAAGTAATTTTGACTGCCTCGGTGGCTCAGTAGTATGAGTATGTGACTGCGCCCCTGAGGTCCCAGGTTCGATTCCGGGTCTATTCCAATTATTTGTGTGATCCACAAATGTTTGTTTCGGAGTTTGGGTATTTTCTATGTATGTATTTAGAAATATATAAGTATGTTTATCAGTCGTCTAGATCCCATAACACAAGCTTATAGCTTAATTTGGGCTAGATGACGTTGTGTGAGAATGTCCAAAAATTTTTTTTTTTTTAGTTTGACTGAACGAGTCTTCAAAATATCGTCATATAATATTATCCGGTTGACTCCCATTGCTGGACAAAATCCTATTACTCAAAAACCGATATATATCGACATGTTTCTATGTAAAAATGTCAATACAGATTTTACCTTACATCCTTTAGCCTCCAGCTCCAGCATGACAACTTGGTGTCAACTTCAGTCACTAACCAATAATATCGCAGAAAACTTCATATCATTTGTTTTTTTTTTAAATATGTTAGGACAATTCACACAACTCCATCTAGTCTCAAACTAAACAGAGTTTGTGATATGAGTACTAGATAAACTGATATAAATACTTATAAACATTTTTTTATGTAAATACACACATATTATACATAGGAAACATCCAGAATTCGGTATAAACGTATCACACAAAGTTTGTCCCGACCGGGAATCGAATCCGAGACTCCGGTGTCGAAAGCAGATACAATACCGACCACGCAACCGATGCAGTCGGTCATCGACAGACTGTTCGGAGCGCTATGATAAAGGATAGTTCAAACCTATAGTTATCTTCAGAGAGTCTATCGTCGTCGTCAGTCGCGATGAACTGCACACAAAGGGCGCAGTCCCCCTTCACGCTCTGCAGCGCCTGCACGGCATCCTTGTGGCACGCCTGCAAACATTACTGCCGTTCGACACTGTGTCACTTTATAACATTTGCCGAACCGTACTGTAGAACCGCATTCGAGCGAACAGAAAGGGACAAAACGAACAGTTCTATTTTTATAATAAGTTTAGCGAATATTTTTATGAGTCAGTTTTTCCGTACCCAAAGGGTGAAACGAGAACCCTATTACTGAGACTTCGCTGTCCGTCCGTCTGTTTTGGGCTGTATCTCATGAACCGTGATAGTTAGAAAGTTGAAATTTTCACAGATTATGTAAATTTCTGTTGCCTCTATAACAACAAATACTAAAAAACAGAATATAATAAATATTTAAGGGCTCCCATACAACAAATGTGTTTTTTTGCCGTTTTGGTACAGAACCCTTTGTGCGTTAGTTCGACTCGTACTTGCCGTTTTTTTTAAAATAAAAGCTTCAACTTAACAGGTTTCTCAGATATGAGTAAGGAGGTAACCGACACAGGCAGAGAAACGGGCCCGCGCTAGTACCTAAGCCTATAAACATTGATTTTATATATACAGTCGGCTAATAAATGTTCAATGTTTAGTTTATATTTACGATATTTGATCACAGATTTTATGATCGTGTCCTTATTGCATATGATTACACTATATAACAATGTTGGGGTGATTCGGTGACGATCACTTTATGCGCTCGTTAACATAATATAATCCTTATAGTCACCTAGTATTTACTTACTTATTAAGTGATGGATGTTGTGAGATGTCTAGTGATCGTAATTCACTGAAAACTCCTAAAAACTACCGTGAGAATGATGTATACTACTGTATCAAGACAGTTTACTATTTCGATCGTATCTTCATTGAAAGATTAAAAATATAGAATGTTCAAACTCTCAAATTGCAAGACACTGCATCACTATTTAAGCTTCCACTCTATTTTGGCTGGTGAAAATGTCTATGAATAGATTCAGTAACAGTGATGGTGATATGATGGTGATGATGGGTGTTTACCTGTGTGAGATCAACATCGTTAATGGCGAGTATAGCGTCGCCCACGTACAGCTCGCGGGTGAGCGCGGCCGGCCCCCCCGCCTCCAGCTCCGAGATCAGGATAGGTACGCCGTGCTCGCGCCCGCCCTGCACATCACGTCAGTGTTGGACAACTCGAATATAGGTAGTAGGTACATAACAGAAAAATCCTTGTCTCCTGCCCGAAGGGATACATTAAGCCATTTTGTGGTGTCAAACCCAGGTAAAATGTCACGAACCCATTTATTGCTATTTTTAGGATTTTTCCTACGCTCGGACTGCAGAGAGTATCCAGCGGTATTTAACATCAGTCCTGGCTGGTTAATAGAATTTATAGTTGCATTTTTGTGTTTTAGATTTTCTTGTGCCCGGTAAATTACAACTACTAACTGGAAAAGTGTGGCTCTCTATGCACCAGGGTGTTGGAAAGCTTTGAAAGGTATTTCTCATGAGTGTCACGGGGTGGGGAGGGGAGGCGACGTGGACCTATCATCTATGCTACTATTGTAGCTGTTTCCCAGTGTGTATAGGTGTGACACTCACAGTGACGGAGATGCCGAGGCCGAGGTGTGGCGAACGGCGCACGCGCACAGTGCGGGGCTGCGGGCGCGGCGCGGGGGGCGACCCGCGAGTCTCGCGCCCCGCGCCGGCCGCCCCGCGCCCCGCACCCCGACACACGCGCACCAGCGTCTTGTGCCGCTGCACCAGGATCTCCGCCTCCACCTGCAATACATCACAACCTCTATTATTTCCTTCTCTATTTGAATCTTAAACATACCAAATTTCCTACACTATCTGCACGTGAATCTGGTTTCTGAATAACAGACGACCACACGGGCCGCCGAGGTACCTGCGACCAAAGTGAATCTCGTATTTCAGCGCGCATGTCCCGCCCGAGGAGTTGCAGCTGTTGTATCCTACCCGCCAATTCTTTGTCCAGGTACTTTGTTGCCAGCCTGAAAATATTTCAAATACAATGTAGTAACTTTTATCGTTCGAATGTAACAATTTATTGTCCTAGTGCTCACCTAGCGCCAAATAATTCTGAATGTAAGGCGAGCACAGTTTCCCGGAGTGCGGCGTTTTCTCTTGCAAGTTGTGCCGCCTCAGCGCGAGCTCGGGCAGCGTCCGGCACATTGCCCGCCGCGTCACCACTTTCTTGACACCCGCCTGTGTATAGTAACAATAGAGATTGATTACTTGAGGGACAGATAGGGAAACGTCTATGAATGCTGCGAAAATACATTTATTTATATTGAAACATTTTGCATTATCACTGGAGCGGGCGGTAGTTTATGTAATCATGTTGAATCGTTAACTATTCCTATGAATCTAAAAACTATCCATGAAGCTAAAAACTACGTAGGTATCGCATACGGCATCGACGAAGAATAGATAAGGTGTGCGAACCTAGATGTAGGGTAAACACCCAGTGGCCAGCCTCGCTAATAGTGTTTAAAGTAGGTAACAATTCTAAAATAAAGTTTGAACGAATCCTTGTCTCCTCCTCGATTAATACGCACTAATACAAATCAATAGCATATAATTAAACGAGCTAGGTTAAGTTTTTTCTTGCACCGGAGCCAAAGGTATGACGATACGTGTCGCTGTTTGACTCAATGAAACACGTTCGACTTTTTGATAAATTTATTGTACCTATATTTTATTGTTGTATGTCGTGGATTATTATATTGAGTTACTATAAAATGTTTATTTTGCCATAAAATTATAAGTATGCATTTTATTTGCTGTAATTTAGGTGGCTGACTACTGGGTTTCGATTTTTAGGTGTAATGGTATAAATAAAATATTTTGTTGATTTCTGTGGTCAATTGAATAAATAACGTTTCGGAGAAAAGTTATTGTTTTTATTCATAGTCTATTTATACTGTCGATTGATGGCACTCGGTGGAATTTGTTACACATATTGGACAAAAACACTTGTACTTTCCACTAGTTATTATTTATTTTTCTAACCGGTTTAGCCTCACTGCATCATCAGAGACCTTAATTAAACCATTTCATTAATTTGTCCAATATTTATTCATAGTATTTCATCTTTAAGATATAAATTAATCAAATTCTATTACTCACTAAAAGGCAGACCACTGGGTAAGTTACCCTACCCAGATATAAAAAGTGTAGTTTTATAGACCCATAAATCCTTTGATGAATTTCAGTTGGGTACCTGTATTAATATGTATAGCTACTAAAAATGAACTAACAAGTTCCAAAATTAACGAGTTGTTCAGTGATTTTTAATCTATTCATATTAAGTTTTGTAACTACATAATATATATAAAAGTTTTAAGTAAATAATAGCTTACCAGCTGACGCCGCTCGCGCTTGCACTAATTCCGCCCTCATATCCACAAGCTCAGCCTGTAAACAGAAAGGAAAAAAAACATATTTAATCTCGGCTCTAATCTCCACAAACAAATGGAAGGCATCGTATATCAACAATAAATAGTGTCGTATGTCATAGAAATGATTTAGCACAATAGAGTTTAATCTCGAACCCCAATCACCGGCAGTGTAAATCCGAATTAAAGCATGGCAACGACACAACCGTAACGGTCGTCGACTGGATATAGAACACGCATAAATCGCTTGACTTCTGCACCCTACACTACAGTTCCCTTGATAGGCACGTGTTGCGCCCACAGCCTACCCTCATGCTTACTTCACATGTCATCATGTCACTAAATATATTATGATTTATATTAACTTTCGTTAAAGATAGTTCAAATATGCTGCGTAGGTCGAAACAATATTCAGAAGCATGGACGATATACCTTATAGTATTCAAATTAGGTAAGCATAGCTAATTTTACTACTTATTAGAACACTTTATTCTGCCAATGCATGTCTCTGGCAATAAACTCTAATGTTTGCAATTTCACTTGTTTAGTTAAAGTTGAAGTGATTGAAGAGGAACGTTAGGTGTAACTTGTTGAAGTTATATGTTGGTGTACTTCTGTAAAATGTACCACATGTAAAATCAAAATGAGGTCGAGTTAATTATGTAATCTTCAGATTACCCGACAAATTTCACCCTCAAGGAATAATTTTGCTTTAAGAGGATCAGTTCCTAAAAAGTATTGGTGTACAATAAACTTGATTCTATTCTATTCTTTTAAGAATAACAAAATTGCACGAGGTAAGCAGTAAATATATGGTTCCAACTTTACTGACTTTCTACCTAATATGTTTAGATGCATGCATAGCCTTCACATATTTCTATCTTAACCTTAAACGCACAACTTATCATGAGTATTGTCAATGTAACATAGGTCATAAAATTTATCCACTAAAAGATTAAATAAATTAAACTTCTGCGCGCTGAGATCGTGTGTTCTTTAATTAAAGATCCTCGATTTTCTTCTTAATTATAAAAATCTATATATGTATAATGGTACTATTCCCTATTCTGTGATAGTGATGGTCTCTTGGTGTAATGATCTCTTCTCTCGATGTTTTAAATATACATCTGTTTGCGCCAATGTGTTCTCAGCCTTTACACGTAACGTGTGTAATCGTCCTTATAATCCTCCCACCTGGACCCCATATCCCTCATCTCACTCCAACTCACCTCAAGCCTACAGAAGCGAGCGAGATGGATATATTTACCGCTCCCAGAAGAACAAAAGATTTGACAGGTGCAAATCTCTTCACTTGCAATTTGAATTTCGTCGAGTCATACAACCGCAACGTATTTTTACGTAATTAAAACCGCCTTTTTTTATACACCGCTTTAAAACAATCTCCCGCATCTTGTCTCAAGATTTGAGATTAAATAATTAGTGAAGGAACAGGAAACAGGAGCTGGCCAGCCCTGAAGGAGTAAATAAACCAGAAAATACGAGCGCCCCTTTGAAACAGCAGAAGGTGAGTCCTAGATCCTAATTCCTTTTCTTTTTAATCTCAATTTTTCGATTATTTTATAATCCCCCGCAAATACAGTCCACTAAAACCCGCACCGATAGAACAAGTTCTGGGAAATGGAAGAAATATCATCCAAAGGATTTCTAAGCCCTGAGGAAAGCCAGTGCGAGGATATTTATACCTCAACCGTGTCACGTGACTCCACTGGTCGATATTGCACCGCGTTACCTTTCTGTCGAGATCCGTCTGACTTAGGCGACTCTCGCTCAGTTGCCATCCGCCGCCTGCTGTCGTTGGAGCGCAAGCTACAGGACCCGGAGCTGAGAGCCAGCTATAATGAAGTCATACAAGACTACCTCGACAATGATTATCTCTCCGAAGTCCCGTCTGTCAGCGAGGATTATTCGCAGGGGTATTTTATACCGCATCATGCCGTTGTGCGACGTGACAAACAAACCACGAAAGTTCGTGTGGGTCTGGACGCTAGTGCTACAATGGTATTTCACTTAATGATATTCTTCATACCGGACCTAACCTTCAAGCGGACATTTTTGTCCTATTACTTAATTTTCGCTTATTCGAGATAGCTTTAATCGCTGACATAAAGCAAATGTATCTCAGAATTCGTCTCATACCTGAGCACCGCAAGTATCAAAAAATCTTATTCCGCTTTGATCCATCTCAACCAATACGTGAATATCAGTTCAATTGTGTAGCATTTGGCGAGAAATGTAGCCCGTTCTTGGCCCTGCGCACCGTACGCCAGTTAGCGATAGATGAACGGGACCGTTTTCCGAGCGCCGCCGCTGTCGCATCGCGCGAGCTTTACATGGATGACTTAACTACTTCTGTATCAACGGTTGAAGAAGGAAAATCACTCTCTCGAGAACTCATCGACTTTTTTTTTTTTTTTTTTTTTTTTTTATATTTAGGTCGACAAATTGACGCCACTCGCCTGATGGTAAGCTGAGGCGACGTCTGGCAATTGAAGGCGACTCTCACAGTACACAGGAATACTATAGAGAGTGGCCCTCAACTTGACGACCCTGTAATGTGCCTCTTCACGCTTCGCTTAAAGAGCCCAGGGTTATATGTAGGAGGAAACACGTGCGCAGGCAGGGCGTTCCAAGCCACCATCGTTCGGCAGAGAAACGATCGTTTAAAACGCTCGGTTCTCGCGAAGACGGTTTCCACGGTATGAGGGTGACATCTCTGCCCGGCACGCGTTGTTCGGGATCGGAAGGGAGAGGGTGGGATCAGGTTGAAGAGCTCTTCAGAACACTCACCGTGGTAAATACGGTAGAACGCGGCCAAGGAAGCAATTGTTCGGCGCTGGGCTAGCGGCTCAAGGCTTCCCGTTACCTCCGGACAGTCTATAATGCGAACAGCGCGTCGCTGCATAGCGTCGAGTGCGTCCAGCAAATACTTCGCGGAGCCGTCCCAGAGGTGAGAGCAGTATTCAACGCAGGGTCTAATCTGCGTTTTGTACAGCAGACACCTCTGGTGCGGTGTAAAGAATCGCTTTACCTTGTTCAGTATTCCTAGTTTCCGCGAAGCTAGCCCAATACATCTCTCAATGTATTTTGTGTTATTGAGCTCTCGACGAACGTCTATGCCAAGGATGTCTAGATTGTCCTTCATTGGTAATATTGCATTCTGAAGAGTGGGTAGGGGAAGGAAAGGGGATTTTTTCGCTGTAAATGCACACGCCTGTGTTTTGTGGGCATTGAACTCGACCAAGTTCTCGGCACCCCATTGGGAGATACTGTCGAGGCTTCGGTCGAGATCACCCACGAGATGTCGTCTCTCCTCCTCTATCACAGATCGCCCCGCCGTCGGACGAACCGAGTAACTCCCGTGCAATGTACTGTCATCTGCATAGCAATGAATGTTCCCGAGGGAAAGCATATCATTGATATGCAGAAGAAAGAGAGTTGGTGACAGTACGGACCCCTGCGGTACCCCGGCATTCACTTGCAAAAAGCGAGAAGCCTGGCCACCGCAGAGGACCCGCACTCGGCGCTCGTTTAAAAAACTGGCAATCCAGCTGCACAGTTGAGGAGGTAGACCATATGCCGGAAGCTTGGAAAGGAGCGAAGCATGCCAGACCCTATCGAAAGCTTTGGCGATGTCCAGGCTAATAGCCAAGGACTCGCCAAACTTTTCCATAGCCCCACCCCATACATGCGTGACGAATGCCAGGAGGTCACCCGTTGATCGTTTTGGCCTGAAGCCATATTGCCGATCATTGATTAGCGAGTGATCCTCCAGGTATCGCATGAGCTGCTTATTAATAAGAAGCTCGAGCACCTTGCAAATGACTGAGGTGACAGCTATGGGTCGATAGTTGCCTGGATCGGATCGATCCCCTTTCTTGGGGATCGGTTGTACGTTCGCCTCCTTCCAGGCCTCCGGCACGAGGCCTGTAGAGTATGACAGGCGGTACAGACGCGTTAATACTGGAGACAACTCAGCAGCACATTTTCGTAGCACCACCGCCGGAATGCCGTCAGGGCCACTGGCTTTCCGCGTGTCGAGTGACCGCAGCACTGCCCGTACATCACATTGCCTGATAACAATATCAGGCATAGTGTGGCCACAGTTGGCGATGGCGGGGGGCTGCAGGCCACGGTCATCGACCCGGGAATTAGCCGCAAAGAGGTCTGCGAGCATGTCCGCCTTCTCTTGGGCTTTGTGAGCCAGTGATCCATCAGGAAAACGCAGTGGTGGCAGCGAGGGTTGACAAAAATTTGACTGTACGGCTTTGGCCAGTTGCCAGTATCCACGGCTGCCCGTGGGATGGGATGTGAGCTCCTGACCAAGCCGCGCGACGCGCTGGGCATCCGCTCTCTTGAAGGCCCTCTTGCTGAACCTAGTGGCCCGATTGTACGCTGCTTTGAGGCGGTTCACGTTCGGGTCACGTGCCGCCCGAGCCCTGACCCAGGCGCGATATGCCGACTGTTTTTTCTGGACAGCCTCGGCACATTCACGCCCGAACCAGGGGCGAGCTTTGCGGATGCTGGCGACATCAGTGAAAGGGATATAATATTCTATCCCTAGACTGATCTCGCCAGCAATGGCAGCAGCGCTATCCGAAGGCGCCTTCCCTACAAAGCAGCGCTGGCTCCACGGGATGGACGCAAAGTAATCGCGGAGACCGTCCCAGTCTGCCGACGAGTAGTGCCATAGTCGTCGAGTCATTTGTTCAGCACGAGCAGGCGGTGGCACTTGGAAGCTGGCGTGCACCACACAGTGGTCGGATGTGCCCAGTGGGGCGCGTACCGACACACTGTACTCGGCTGGGCGACTCGTCAGCAGTAGATCCAGCAAGGCGGGCGTGTGGTCTGACCTGTCAGGTATCCGGGTGATCCCCCGTACCATCTGGGTCAGCCCGTGGGAGAGAGCGAATGCATGGGCGGTTCGTCCCGCATGATCGGTCCTAAGGGACCCCAGCCACTCAACGTGATGACCGTTAAAGTCCCCCAGGAAAACCAGGTCAGCGTTCGGGAACCGCACCTGCGCATCGTCAGCCATCTCGCTGAGGTATTCGAAAAGCCTTGTTGTCCCAGTGTCCCCTGTGTGGGAGCGGTAGACGCACACGTAGATCTGGCTCATGGAGCCATGATCCACGTGCAGCCAAAGGACGGAGTAGGAGGGGTTCTCCAGACAGCGCAACCGGCGGCAGCAAACATCCGCCCTAACGAACACGCACACCCCGGCTTTATCACGGAATTGTTCTTCAATGATATAGCCCGGGTAACAGAGGTACGACGTGTCGTCAGGGCGGCGTATCTGTGTCTCCGTTAGGAACATCACAGAAGGCCGTGCCGACTCCAGGTGATGGTGGACGGTATCGAGGTTTGCATGGAGTCCGCGGATATTCGCGAACTCCACCTCAAACGAAGTCAACTTTGTGGGGTTTCTAGGGGCCGCTGTGTACCGTCTATTCTCTTGTTGCACTGTCATTTTGAAATATGGGGAAGCGTGAAGACAGGGCGATATTTGGTGCGGCAGTAAGTGACAAAGTGCAGAGGCTAGCTTCGTCTAGAACCGTGTGGTTAGGTCGGAGCCGACCCGCCGGACGGAAGGGCTCCCAAACCCCCCTGATGCAAGGCCGCCGCTACCCCACACCGGTTACCACCCGGAGCGGCGACCCCACAACAGGATTATGCGCAACATGTGGGGCAGCCTACTGGGGTGGTTGGTCCCAGGCGGCCCCCATGACTATGTTGCGGGCGGCCGCGGCAACGCCGTTGCTAAGGGTCTCCCTGGCCGGCGAATCGACCCACACCACCCACACTAGACTCAGCTTCGCCCCCACTGGACCCCTGCCTGCCGCACCATACACCGCCCCGGGCCCGGCAGTGCAGCTGCTGAACCCCTAACGCAACCCAGCCTGGGCTGGGTTACTTGGGGGGCTTTAGCACAGCTGCACGGTGGTACCCCCCCGGACCAACACTGTTGTACCACCTGGTATCCACGTAGGGGCCAAAGCCACCACATGGGTACCGTAATATACGAACCTCGTCCGTTAATCAGCAGGTGCGCCACTAGCAGGTGAGGTCGCTGGGGCCCGATAGATGTAAGAAGGACCCCTTTGCACCCAACTACTTACTTAAGGACGACTATTTAAGGCCGGGAGTTTTCACTTAACTAAGTGGGCTAGTAACTCACCTGAAGTGCTAGTTTCTGTACCGCAATCAAATCGAGCCTCCGTTGATTTTTCTGATAAGGAAAATATGAAGGTTTTGGGCCTTAAATGGCTTCCCACTCAGGATATATTTACATTTTCTGCTTCTCGTACAGAGGAAACATTTACTAAACGTACTATTTTATCTGGCATCGCACGTCTATGGGATGTACTCGGTTTCACAGCACCAGTCATATTATTCGCGAAACTCATTATTTTAAAGAATTATGGTTACTCAAAGTTGGCTGGGACGATCCGTTGCCTGACCACATACTCACACAGTTTCATAAGTTTAACGAACAGTTACCGCTTCTTACCGAGTGTAGAATACCGCGTCATTTAGGTGTAACAATTGGCTGTAGCACCAATATTGTAGCGTTTGCGGACGCAAGCATGAAGGCATACGGTTGTGTTGTGTATCTCCATGTAACTGACAGTGCTGGAAATGTACATGTTAATTTAATATGTACCAAGTCCAAGGTCGCCCCGGTAAAGGTGGTTTCCTTGGCGAGACTTGAACTATGCGCCGCCGTGCTGATGTCAGAATTGGTTCGATTGGTAAACGAAACTTATAGCCCTCGTACACCTCGTATAGAAAATGTATTCGCATTTTCCGATTCAAAAATAGTAATTTCATGGATTAATTCTTTACCGCATAGATGGGATATTTACGTCAGTAACCGCGTCGCGAAATGTCAGGAAAACCTCCATCCGCGACATTTTCATCATGTCAGTGGGAAAGAGAACCCCAGCGACTGTTTATCTCGAGGTCTGTTGCCTGAACAGTTATTAGCGCACCCGCTGTGGTGGCATGGTCCATCTTGGATCTCCACCCCGGTATGTAACTGGCCGATAGCCCCTTTCATTCCCGAAGCGTGTGAAACCTTACCTGAGCTTAAACGTAAAGCTCTCGTTTGTACCACGGCAAATGCCGTAGTTCAGGAATTTATTTATGACCTGGCTCAGAAATATTCTAACTGGAGTAAGATTCTCCGCATTATATCCTACGTTTTAATATTTACAAAAATATTACCTCGTAGTGTCCGCATTACCGCATCTCAGCTCAACATAGCTGAAAGATATCTAATCCGCTCTGTGCAGAGTTTGAATTTCACCCAATTGATTAAAGATTTGACAACTAATAAGGCTCTTGCCTCACCACTTAAAAAACTAGATTTATTCATTGATGAACACGGCATTATAAGAATAGGAGGTAGGTTGTCCAATAGTAACTTACCGTATGAAACTCATCATCCCGTATTATTACCGAAGCATAATCATGTTACGCACCTTTTAATAGATTATTTTCACCGCTTGCATTGTCATACGGGAGCAAATGTTTTGAGTTCGTTATTACGCCAAAGGTATTGGATTTTGTCTTCACGAAACGTTATCAGACAACGCGTTCACGCTTGTAATTTTTGCTTTAGAAACGCACCGTCTGCTCTTGAAACGAAAATGGCTGACTTACCTTCGTATCGCGTACAGGAAACTAAAGCATTTGTTCATACGGGTGTAGACTACGCTGGCCCTATAAGTATAACTCCGTGTCGTCGTCGTGGACAACGAAGTCATAAATCGTATATTTGTTTGTTTATCTGTTTGGTTAAAGCTGTTCATATAGAACTGGCTACTGATCTCTCTTCCGATATATTTATTTCCGCATTTAAACGATTCATATCTAGACGTGGCCTGCTTCGCATATGTGATGCATATTCGCATATCTGATGAAGCGCAGGTGCGGTTCCCGAACGCTGACCTAGTATTTCTGGGGGACTTCAATGGCCATCACATTGAATGGCTGGGGTCCCTCAAGACTGATCATGCGGGTAGAGCCGCCCATGCGTTCGCTCTCTCCCACGGTCTGACCCAGATGGTATGCGGGATCACCCGGATACCAGACAGGTCAGATCACGCGCCCGCTCTGCTGGATCTACTGCTGACGAGTCGCCCAGCCCAGTACAGTGTTTCAGTAGGAGCCCCACTGGGTAGTTCCGACCACTGTGTTGTTCACGCTGGCATGAAGGTGTCACCTCCTGCACGTCCTGTACAAACGTCACGACGACTATGGCACTACTCGTCAGCGGATTGGGACGGTCTACGCGATTATTATGCGTCCGTCCCCTGGAGCCAGCGCTGCTTTGTAGGAAAGGCTCCTTCGGATAGTGCTTCTGCTATTGCTGGCGAGATCAGTTTAGGGATGGATTATTACATCCCTTTCACTGATGTCGCCAGTATCCGCAGAGCCCGTCCCTGGTTCGGGCGAGATTGTGCCAAAGCTGTTCGACAAAAACAGTCGGCATATCGCGCCTGGATCAGGGCCCGAGCTGTGCGCGACCCAAACGTGGGCCACCTCAAAGCAGCGTACAACCGGGCCACAAAGTCGAGTAAGAGGGCCTTTAAGAGAGCGGATGCCCAGCGCGTCGCGCGGCTTGGTCAGGAGCTCACTTCCCATCCCACGGGCAGCCGTGGATTCTGGCAACTGGCCAAAGCCGTGCAATCTAACTTTTGTCAGCCCTCGCTGCCACCACTGCGTTACCCAGATGGAACACTGGCTCACAAAGCCCAAGAGAAAGCGGTGCTCGCAGACCTCTTTGCGGCTAATTCCCGGGTCGACGACCGTGGCCTGCAGCCCCCCGCCATCGCCAACTGTGGCCACACAATGCCTGATATTGTTATCAGGCAATGTGATGTACGGGCAGTGCTGCGGTCACTCGACACGCGGAAAGCCAGTGGCCCTGACGGCATTCCGGCGGTGGTGCTACGAAAATGTGCAGCTGAGTTGTGTCCAGTATTAACGCGTCTGTACCGCCTGTCATACTCTTCAGGGCTCGTGCCGGAGGTCTGGAAGGAGGCGAACGTACAACCGATCCCCAAGAAAGGGGATCGGTCCGATCCAGGCAACTATCGACCCATAGCTGTCACCTCAGTCATTTGCAAGGTGCTTGAGCTCCTTATAAATAAGCAGCTCATGCAATTCCTAGAGGATCACTCGCTAATCAATGATCGACAATACGGCTTCAGGCCAAAGCGATCAACGGGTGATCTTCTGGCATTCGTAACGCATGTCTGGGGTGGGGCTATGGAAAGGCACGGCGAGTCCTTGGCTATTAGCCTGGACATCGCCAAAGCCTTCGATAGGGTCTGGCATGCTTCGCTCCTTTCCAAGCTTCCGGCATATGGTCTACCTCCTCAACTGTGCAGCTGGATTGCCAGTTTTTTAAACGAGCGCCGAGTGCGGGTCCTCTGCGATGGCCAGGCTTCTCGCTTCTTGCAAGTGAATGCCGGGGTACCGCAGGGGTCCGTACTATCACCAACTCTCTTTCTTCTGCATATCAATGATATGCTATCCCTCGGGAACATTCATTGCTATGCAGATGACAGCACACTGCACGGGAGTTACTCGGTTCGTCCGACGGCGGGGCGATCTGAGATTGAGGAGGAGAGACGACGACTCGTGGCTGATCTCGACCGTAACCTCGACAGTATCTCTCAATGGGGTACCGAGAACCTGGTCGAGTTCAATGCCCGCAAAACACAGGCGTGTGCATTTACTGCGAAGAAATCCCCTTTCCTTCCCCTACCCTCTCTTCAGAATGCATTATTACCAATGAAGGACAACCTTGATATCCTTGGCATAGACGTTCGTCGAGAGCTCAATAATAAAAACTACATCGAAAGATGTATAGGGCTAGCTTCGCGGAAACTAGGAATACTGAATAAGGTAAAGAGATTCTTTACACCGGACCAGAGGTGTCTGCTGTACAAGACGCAGATTAGACCCTGCGTCGAATACTGCTCTCACCTCTGGGACGGCTCCGCGAAGTATCTGCTGGACGCTCTCGACGCTATGCAGCGACGGGCTATCCGTATTATAGATTGTCCGGAGGTAACGGGAAGCCTTGAGCCGCTAGTTCAGCGCCGAACAATAGCTTCCTTGGCCGCATTCTACCGTATTTACCACGGCGAGTGTTCTGAAGAGCTCTTCAATCTGATCCCACCCTCTTCCTTCCGATCCCGAACGACTCGTGCCGGGCAGAGATGCCACCCCCACACAGTGGATAGCATGTTCGCGAGAACCGAACGTTTTAAACGTTCGTTTCTCTGCCGAACGATAGTGGCCTGGAACGCCCTGCCTGTGCACGTGTTTCCTACCACATATAATCCTGGGTTCTTTAAGCGGAGCGTGAAGAGGCACATCAGTAGGTCGTCAAGTTGAGGGCCACTCTCAATAGTAATGTGTGCTGTGAGAGTGGCCCACAATCGCTAGACGTCGTCACGACTTACCACCAGGCGGGCGGCGTCAATTAGGCGAACCAAATATAAAAAATAAAAAAAAATAAAAAATGTATTCCGATAACGGAACAAAGTTTTGTAGGAGCCAAATCTCAGATCAATAATTTACTCACGGATCATCGCATTGAATGGCATATGATCCCCCCCGAAGTCCACATATGGCTGGGCTTATGGAAGGAAATATCAGAAGCACTAAATTACATTTATACCGCGTGATTGGCTCACAGTTGCTCACATATGAGGAACTGCTAACCGTTTTAACTCAAATCGAAGCTATTTTGAACTCTAGACCGCTGTGCGTCTTATCTGAGGACCCATTTCCGGAGCCTCTTACCCCCGCGCATTTTATTATGGCTTCTCCTTTAACATACTTACCCGCTGTACCTTTTTCCGCGGAAACTAAGTCTAAGGAGCTGCTAGATCAAATGGTCAATAGCTATTGGAAGAGATGGCGTTTAGAATATCTTAACTCTTTACAAGTACGCCAGACTTGGTGTGCCAATACAGATAATGTTAAATTGGGTACTGTCGTTCTGCTACATCAGGACGATGTGCCTCCGCTCCGCTGGCCCCTCGGCATCATACAGGAACTTTACCCAGGGAAAGATGGTCGAGTCCGCGTGGTTAAGGTTAAAACCGCAGCTAGTTCGTTTAAACGACCTATTGTTAAGCTCTACCCATTACCTACACAATAGTATAATATGCAACATAAATAATATTAAATTTAGCTTGGTTTGGGTAGGTTATGATAGTTTTAAGTAATTCATGTATACTTTATACACTTTAATTTTATGTTAAATATTTTTACCGCTTTCTTTGATAATACTACGTATCATCAAGGGCCGGGAGGATGTTTGCGCCAATGTGTTCTCAGCCTTTACACGTAACGTGTGTAATCGTCCTTATAATCCTCCCACCTGGACCCCATATCCCTCATCTCACTCCAACTCACCTCAAGCCTAAAGAAGCGAGCGAGATGGATATATTTACCGCTCCCAGAAGAACAAAAGATTTGACAGGTGCAAATCTCTTCACTTGCAATTTGAATTTCGTCGAGTCATACAACCGCAACGTATTTTTACGTAATTAAAACCGCCTTTTTTTTATACACCGCTTTAAAACAATCTCCCGCATCTTTTCTCAAGATTTGAGATTAAATAATTAGTGAAGGAACAGGAAACAGGAGCTGGCCAGCCCTGAAGGAGTAAATAAACCAGAAAATACGAGCGCCCCTTTGAAACAGCAGAAGGTGAGTCCTAGATCCTCCGCCGGGCGCCACTGGACATACCCTCTGCTAGTAACCAGGGACGCCCGGCAACGGACGTTAGAGCGGCCGCGGCCTTGGGCCGCGGAATTAAAAAAAAAAAAAAAAAAAGTCCTAGATCCTAATTCCTTTTCTTTTTAATCTCAATTTTTCGATTGTTTTATAATCCCCCGCAAATACAGTCCACTAAAACCCGCACCGATAGAACCAGCGCATACAACATCAATTAGGTAAGGTTCACTGGAAAAACAAAGTGGGCGTTCGGGCGGGAGACCGATGATCAACAGAGGAACCTTCTTGTGTTGTGGATGCTGAGGCCAGAGGTTAAATACTGATGCAACTTGGGACTAAGACTAATATTATGTAACATTAATAATACTTACATATAAAGTGCTATTCTTAAATTCAAATGCATACTATAAAAATTCAAGTAGGTAGATGCACATCCAAAGTGCAGTGCATGTTGTATGCAGGGGCATAAACCTATAAACTCAAGTGGATGTGAAGGAACGCAATGAAATGTATCTATTGCTCAGGCGCAGCTGGTTGGTTATGTATGATTCGATAATTAAAAATATTACATCATGTTTGGACTACAAGTACTGTCGCTAACATTACACCAGTATAAACAATAACACACACACATATATCACGCCTATATCCCCGAAGGTGTAGGCAGAGGTGCATTACACACCCACAATTTGCCAGTATTTTTAGTCTCACGTAATAGGGGGCGAACCTATTGCTGTCACCAGGCACATTTATAATGGGTTATGTCCAAAATGGCCGAATGAATTTAATAAAAAGTAGCAGCTACATTGTAATTTTGAAAAAAATTTGAAACCCGTTGCTTTGCTATGAAATGTTGATGAAAGGCAACAAAATCTTACGTGCCAGCCGCTGTGGCACAGCCAATTAAAGTCCTGGGCGTCTCGGACTAAACATACACGTATGGTTATACCCTTGTTTCCGCGAAGGGATAGGAGAGGCATATTATTACACATTCAATTTTCATGAACGGTTATGTATCGTACGTTAAACGGCAGGTGCACCACTTGTTTACTTGAGCCTCTATGGGCACCTACATGAATTAAGTCGGTACATGAATTAGCGACGCAATTAAGATGTAATTGCTATCTCAATAATTTGACATACACCTCGCTGTAGGTTGTAGGAACATGTTGAATGATATTGAAGAACAAGTTTGACGCTAATGATGAATCTCAATCACGTCAATAATTGTGGACTGAACCTTGATTTATGATAGAGTCATTATTGAAAGGGAGTTATTTCTAAAACGGGTATTGAAGCCGGAGCTTTAGATAATAACAGCTAAGATGTGATCATTAATAGAATTAATTAACGAGAAAATGAATACATATGGAAAGGTTTATGACTATGATGCATAATTTCATGAATGATAAAAATCAGTTACCTACAAAAATGTATAGATTATCTGACAGTTATAAAGATTAGCATACATAACCCACCTATACAGTACTCATAGCCTGTGGTATGTATTGTATTTAGATTCAAATGGCAGATTGTGCAATCTGCCATCTAAATCTTTATCAAATCTTAACCAACAACAGTGAGTCTCCTCAACAATGATCTTGTATTCATTCGAAGTCGAGCCAAGGTTGCATTAAAAGTACTATATCACATTCATCATGATTTCTTAAAAAAAAAATACTTGGGGTACTTTATTGCGTCGAGTGAAAAGCAACAATTTAATTTATTGATTGATTGAACAATTACAACATTTGACTAGATATCAAACCTTAACCGAGATGATATCGTATCGTACGCAGACAACGGAAGCTTTTCGTAGTCAAATGACCGCTCCATCGCCTGTTGCCGGGTGTCTCTGGTTCACACGCAGAAGGTATTTCCAGTGGCGCCCGGCGGATCTAAGAAAACGATGTGTTCACTTCCCTCCTTTCTAAAGTATCATCCATTTCCTCGAGAACTCTAAGATCTGCTGGAAGAAAGGTTAAAGTGACTAAGAAAGCCTTTGTACATTTTGTTAACAATATTATCACGATATGAGGAAAAGATGTTAAAACTTAACTACTTTTTTATTATGAACCAAGAAATTCTCAAATAATTAAAGTTTATTGCCAGCTTCTACGGTCCATAGGTCATTAAAGGTATTTTTACTGTTCACCAGAAGCGAACTTTAGTATTATTATTTTAGTGAACTGCAAATATTTCTTACTGAAGACAGCCTTCGCAGATAATATTTCGTAACAAGTTTGTCACAATATATCTCAGGAGCAACGCAATAGTTTTGCACCTCTCCTATCGACAAACGTTTCCGATCCTTATCCACATTTCGCAGTATTTTTATTACACTCAAAAGAATCAAAAATAGATATAAGTTAGTTTAATTAATAAGTCCCTATCTATGGTTCTTTATCTCCGCGTTTGTATGGAAATAATGCAGTTAGCAACTTGATTAAATAAATTCTTAGAGGTAATTTTCTAAACTGCTGGTTTGGTTATGGTAGGTAATGCTGCAGTTTTACTAAGGCCGGATTTGACCAAACTCATAGTTACAGTTGGTCGAATCCATCCTAAATGTGTTTAGGAGAAGATGACGTGCAGGTTTTAGTAGCCGTACATTATCAGTATAATTGCTAAATTGATCAGCTGGCAGATACACCTTGAGACAATGACCGAAACTGCACGCTAACATAACTTTATGAATAAAAAGCAAACATAGGCACTCATTTAAGATTATACTGCCTCTACACGCGTTAACTATGCGCTCGAGCATGTACCCAATATTTAAACGGACATTATTTGGGATGAGAATATAAGATATCTCGTAGTGTAAACCAATAAACACGACCTACGCTGATTTGGAGATCATTATAGCTTCAACAGTCAAGTGGGCGTTTGTTGTTTGTTGAATATTAAAAGTACCAAAAATCTAACGTCGCTCGTTAACACATCACTATTAGACAGAGTAATCTATTCTATCATAATAAATGAACAGTTAGACTAGCATTGCCAGACAACTTATATCATTCATTAGGGCAATAATAAAACGAGAAAATATCTAACATAGTTAGTAGGTAGTTGGCAATTTAAATATCAGTTGCAACTACGACATGTTCAGATTATTTTATCTCCCTTGCCTAATTAGTGATATAGTGTTAGACAGACGACAATGAAATTACAGACTATTTACTGTGGTGTTATACTGGGCACTGGGTGATCAGTGATTATATGTTGGCCAATACGCCAGTGGCTTTATGCGCCGTTGAGCCACAGATCTTAGATAGAAAGTAACAAACGGAAGATTGATTCACCGCTGTTAGATATCAGTGCATGCATCTCAGATACATGAAAGATTCGTTGGATGGCCGGATTCGCCGCCTGCCAGCGTTAGAACACAGATCGTAGCTTTGACAAACTGTGTAATGCAACAATAATAAATCTTCTAAGGTGTGTCGCCACTTTTACATGTCTTACAAATTGAAATCTGATTCTCTTATACAACAGCACTAGACACAGCATTTTTGGAAACTCTCAAAACTTGTGCCATAATGTTTAGAGGACCACACGTGATGTTAAGTACAATCGTTGTATATTTAAATAAGTTCGCTATGTTAAGTCAAGCTATCGTTCGCCTTTTAACGTTATATAACGAATGAAAGTAAAGGGTTATTTATGTTGAGATAAGCATAAAGCACGTACATTATTGTTTGTTCTTAAGTAGGTAAATTTAAGTAGGTATCTATTGTAAAGCACCAGAAATTCCGTGATAAAAAAGCTAGAATATTTATTAACTCGGATACAAATTCGGAACTGCTAGGTACTTAGGATTTTATGATTGCTGCTATTGATCGCATATACATACATGGTCGATTTCTTAAGATTTTAAATAGCCTATTAGGTCTTCCACAAGTGACGATCCAAATACTTTGCTTGCCGTATTTACCTATTACTACCTTCCTACTCCTAAGTTACTGAATGGTTTTACGTGAGGTTTTCTCAAATAGACTTGGTCAACTTAAACAACAAGTTGATTCATCCAAATCGGATGACAGGAAGACAAGTTATCATCATCTATAAAACGCGGGTGGAGCTTCGGGCATCAGCTAGTCTTAAATAAATAATTAGTGTGTTCCTACTACGTATAACTTGCTACCTAAGTAGTGCAGGAGTTGGTGTTACATGAGGTCATTGTATCGCCAGTTGGAACTCTATATGCATAGTTTATTTGTCTGACAAATACCCTGTGCTTTGTGCATTTCTTCATTTACATAGGACCGTTGGTCGAGCAGCAGAGGAATCGCGCTCAGGATACAAAGTACTCTGACATTTCGCTTATTGCCTAATAATATGATAATTAATTCTCGACCTGTCATTGTATAAGTCGTACAGGTACGGTAATACATACCTACTTACATTTATTTTATTTATTTTTAAGAAATTATAATTGGTTTTTATCAATCATAATTTTAAAATTTATAGTCCGAGACGACCCGGACTTTTATTGGCTGTACCATAGCGGCTGGCACGTAAGATGTAGTTGCCTTTAATCAACATTTCATCGCAAGGCAACAAGGTTAGAATTATTTACATTGGGTTCGCCAAATTGACGCCGCCCGCCTGGTGGTAAGTCGTGACGACGTCTAGCGATTGTGGGCCACTCTCACAGCACACAATACTATAGAGAGTGGCCCTCAACTTGACGACCTACTGATGTGCCTTTTTACGCTCCGCTTAAAGAAACCAGGATTATATGTGGGAGGAAACACGTAGGGCGTTCCAGGCACGCGTTGTTCGGGATCCGAAGAGGGTGGGATCAGATTGAAGAGCTCTGCAGAACTCTCGCCGTGGTAAATACGGTTGAATGCGGAATGATTATAACATAGCTGCTACTCTTTATTATTAAACTCATTCGGCCGTTTCAGAAATATACTATTATTATAAAACTCATAAAAAAAACTTTCTACAGTGGGCACTATAGAAAAGTTACGGCAAAAGACTTGCCCTATAACGTGGGACCAAAAAAATATTGGCGATGGAGTAGGCAAAGGTGCAATACACACACTCTGTGTGTAATGCACCTCTGCCTACTCCATCAGGGGATATAGGCGTGATGTATGTATGTATGTATGTACAAATTTAGATGTCTACCAAATATGCGATTATTAAGGAGTCCTGAAGAATTCTAAAGTATGAAATATTTTGCTCCTTAGGGACAATAAAACGCAAAAGCAAAGTTTTTTATAAAAAGCCGTTTAAGGCGTTTGACGTGAGGCAACATGAACAAATAAATGGAGATTAGTAAATCTTCCAGACAAATAAGGAGTGTAAGTTATTAAACATATGGAAAACCAGGATTTACAGGTTCATACCATTATAAGATAACGGTGCATCTGCCTACATTTCAGCCATACTTGACTCTTGTGCAACACACTACGACGGTAATGTAGCAACGGGTGCATTACTATAAAAGTTATTTTAAACCTGCGTTAGATCGATAAGTATATTGTATGAATCATGATCGTCCTGCTCGAACAATGGTGAGAGTTAAGGTGGTTAAGGTGCAAAGGTGATGGATCGCCACCCAGGGACCAAGTGCGTTATCTGACAGTCAACAGTAGGTAAAGTCGTAGAACGCGGCGGGGAACTTGCTCCGATCCATTTGCCCTATCTCAGTAAAGGGTTATTACCGTTTTTCACTTAGTTCCGATCCGAAGCATGTTTCCATAACTAAACCGTAAACCGTGATTGGGGTTTGTCAACAATTCGGTGACAACAAATAACTAAAACTACTCGAAATCGTTGATTAACGAATTAAAGGTTCTCCCGATTTTGAGTTGTTTATAATCAAATCAGAGAAAACTTAATTTTATACAAAGGTACTTAAGTAAAACGCGTTTACATATTAGGTAAATTAAATTCCATCCAAGTATCAAAACCATTAAGAAAATTCCTATATTAATTAATACCGTAAACCGAATTGGAACTTATAAGTTTTCTTATAAGTTTGTCGGACTTGATATGCCGATGAAAACAGTAAATTAAACTTTGATGTAACTGCTAATGACAAATGTAAGACAATTATTTGAACTCGATCCTATCGTGCCGTTAAATAAAAATAGTTATCTACTGAAATTAATGTTTAAGTTGGATGTAAGGATGTAAGGTCATAGTACAACTCTGTAAACTCTTCGCTAACCAGCAATGACCTGGTAGAGTCCAAAAGAAGCAGCACAACCAACGTTATGCGTCTGGTGAAACTGTGAAATCATGTTACGAATTGTCGTCACCTAGGCACCAATGGCATGGGGAAGCGAATCCCAAGCTCTAAAGCGAGAGGTAAAGATACTGAGGGTGGATCCAAATAGAATTTAGTTCAATAATAAACATCATAGTACGAAATCATTATTTGTCCGAGTCATCATACTATGTAACTTATCTATACAGACGATATAAGAGACTGCAAGCATAATATGTAGGTAGTTAGGTACCTAACACACAGTGAACATGTTTAATCTATCAACATTTGTATGTCAAAGCGAAATAGAAAGGTAAAACACATACTGTATGTAGGTCTTGATTTAAAAAATAATAGTTTAAAAAACTAAAAAACACACTTTTATAGAGAATCCAACTAAAAAGTAGAAAATAAATTTTAAAAAGTTTGAATTAAGAATAGTGTAAATAAGAAATAAATGTACCTATACAGGATGTTACGAAAAGGTTATATCAACCGGAAGCCAGCATCTTCAGCTGGTCGACCATAACCCGTTTCGATATATGGCGACCGCCAAAGAAAAAAAAAGTTCATCAAAAAATTTAAAAAGATATCTCAAATCAAAACAAACGTGTCCCAACGCTACGGCTTGACGTAGCTACAACTAGACAATGAGCGCGTGGTACGTATGTACAATGCTCTTGGCGGTGGCGCGGGCATCGCGGCGGTGTGGGCGTCCTTAAAGGATTATTTTTGTTTATGTAAATAAAATTTTGACCAACACATAGTTATGTTTCCCCAGATACTCGTCCGTGGTTCCACAGGTGCACCACATGCAAGTGATAGTAACATCTCTGTCCCCAATTTTAGAAAAATATTACCTGCTTACAGGAAAGGTTAATTTTTTTGTGTAACAGTGCTAAATGCGGCTTCGACTCGACTGCGTACACAGTATTTTTAGGTATCAAAACTCACGGTAGGTACAACTCCCGGGCAACGCTCAAATGGCCTTCTGATGCTCCTACACAAAGCATTATCTCGTAATACTCTTCGTTACTCAGAGCCATTACTACACAACACAATCACTATCACACACAACTTGACACAACTCACAAATTAACACACTAAACAACTATTTAGCTACCTCACTGCACAAAGCAAAGAATGCAACTGAACTGACCTGTGACCTTGCTAAATGATTTTAAATAAAATTCTAGGAACTTCAAACGCCGTCCGACGCCGACCGAGCGCTTCGCGCGGCGTCGCTTGATGCGAAACAGAGACAAAATGGAGTGAGACGGAAGGCTTTTCACAGGCGCGCATTATTTGTACCTATTTTAATGTCGATGACCGAAGCAGCTGATTTTAGTTGTTAAACAAGTGTGTATTTTATTCAGTAATAATGTTTTTTTTATGAACTTTTTTTCTTCTGTGGCGGTCGCTACATATCGAAACGGGTTCTGGTCGACCAGCTGATGGTGGTGGCTTCGGGTTGATATAACCCTTACGTAACACCCGGTATTATTGTAAACAAGTTAAAAATATGGCAAAAATTTGCCATATATTTTAGAATTTTCGAAAGTTATTTCATAAAATCTAAAAAATGTCACATGACATGAAGTTCAACATCATTTTAGAGGTCTTTGACCATCGAGTTGACCTGAGTCTCTAACTATTACCGTTCTCGTTGACCTCATTTTGACCTTGAAATCAGAGGTCAAAGGTCAAGTTCATTTTAGAGGTCTTTGACCATGCTGAGTTGATTGGAGCTGGTCTTGAGTCTAACTATTACCGTACTCGATTTCACCTTGACCTTGAGATCAGAAGTCAAAGGTCATATTCATTTTAGAGGTCTTTGACCATGCTGAGTTGATTGCAGCTGGTCTTGAGTCTCTATTACCGTTCTCGATTTGACCTCGTTTTGACCTTGGCCTTGAGATCAGATGTCATAGGTCAAGTTCATTTTAGAGGTCTTTGATCATGCTGAGTTGATTGGCGTTTACACTGAGTCCCTAGCTCTTACCGTTCTCGAGTTGAAAGTTGTTCACGGACGGACGGACGGACGGATATTACTGTTGTATAAGAGATTTTCGTTTCGAAAACTCTAAAAAGCGTGAAGTGCATGTTACTATATTATCAAAATGATAATTCTTCTACTTATATCTGTCAATAAAATATTTATAACTATTGACACTATGCACCTCACGCTTTTATAAGCTTCACTTATATGTTTGCTTGCTTGTATGTATGTTTGTAACCGACTCTTTTGGGTTCGATTTTGCCCTGCTTTGAACGATCAGATTTAATTCAAACTTTGCACACCTGTCAAAGACCAATGACAATGCAATAATGGGATTAAAAAATAAATAAATAATAAATACATAAATAAATATAAATAATAAATAAATAAAAATAAAAAATAGACAATAAATAAATAAATAATAAAAACTAAACAATGAAAAATAAATAATAGTTTAGATGACAATGCAATAATTCGATTAAAAAATAAATAAATAATAAATAAATAAATAAATAAATAATAATAAACTAAAAAATAAATAATGGTTTAAAAACTAAATAAACACGCTTTTATAGAGAATCCAACTAAAAAGTAGAAAATAAATTTTAATAAGTTTGAATTAAGAATAGTGTAAAATAAGAAATCTAATATATAAAATTCTATTGTCGTGGTGTTTGTAGTTAAACTCCTCCGAAACGGCTTGACCGATTCTCATGAAATTTTGTGTACATGTTGGGTAGGTCTGAGAATCGGACATCTATTTTTCATCCCCCTAAATGTTAAGGGTAGTCCAACCCCAAATTTTTTTTTTAATTTTTAGATAAATTTTTATTCATACAACCCTGAATTTTCAACTATCTACGATGAACCCCTATTTTTCCATCGCGATTTTCCGTTCCTTCAATTATAATTTTTTTCTCAATTCAATTTGATCTTCCGCCTTCGCCGGTCGATAACCGATCAACTATCAATCGATGAGTTATCCCCGCTAGATGTCTACCGTTGTCACCTCTCATCCGGTCTCCTGTCTTACTCACTATACAGTTTTCGGCCATTTTCTTTTGGTTTTATTTGTGTATCGATCGTAGCAGTGACTGTTACGTATTATTTAATTTTTTCTGTGCATCTCTCCACAATATTCGGGTAATGTAGTATTTTAGATTTTAAAAATGTATAATAATGTCAGTTAACATTTTTGTTTTAACATTTGTTCATTGGGATAGGCGTAGAAGTTACCATACTGTCAAGTCTTCTAGAAGAATTGACTTGTCAAATATGAATGAATGTATTCGTACGCCTTCGAGTTTTACCGTCCCGTGTTTGTAGTGAAAGTTACGACGATCACAACTCCATTGTCACGGAATTTTATATTTTGAAAAATCGCCTGTCTGAACCGGGATTCAAACCGGTGAAATAGTATAAAGGAATGTTATTTTACGACAGGCTCATTTTAAAATAAAAGAAAGAACATGACACTTAGATATGATTACACGATAAAAATGTAACATGTAGCGAAATTTTTAGGAAGAAAATTCCGAACGGGATTAAAGAACAGGACACATATTGAGCACTTGCTAAACTAAATTTTAATTTTATTATTTTGCCTAATGTAATAATCGCCTTCCATTCATTTGAGATGCTAAGTTAATAAGAAATCGTAGGTCACACTATAAGTTTTGCGTAACTGAAAAAAACAACATGTTAAAACCAAAATATTATGCTTTTCAAAATACTCTCCTTTACATTTTGAACATTTTTTCATGCGATCGAACCATTTTTTAAAACAGGAGGACCACAGATCTGAAGGCATGTTTTCTACGTGCTGATTGAACGCTATCACTGCCTCTTCGGAGTTAAAAAGTAAAACCTCCCATAAAATCTTTGATTTTGGGGAAAATACAGAAATCACAAGGTGCTAGGTCGGGGCTATGCGCAGGATGGGTGACGAGTTGTAGTTTTTCGGAAGCTAAAAATGACTTTGTTTTGTTGGCCGTGTGTGAAGCGTTGTCATGTTGTAGGAGAACGCGGCTTTTGGGTCGTCTTTCGCGAACTTTTTCTAACACCCTGGGTAAACAATTGGTAGAATACCACTCGGCATTAACACTCTTTTGATCTTCAAGTGGAATTGTACAGATGGGACCCGTAGCTGTGAATAAAACCTCACTTTTGTTGGCTTGTTCTCATTTTCAAACACCCATTCACAAGATTGCTGTTTTTTTTTCGGGTTCAAAACAATAAATCCACGTTTCGTCTCCTGTGACAATGTCATAAACAGCATTAGAATGTCCGTGGTCGTACTTTAGTAGCATCTGTGTGCACCATTCCACGCAAGCCCGCTTCTGCTCTGCTGTCAGTTCATGAGGGATCCAACGACAACAAAGTTTCCGAACTTTCAATTCTTCGTGTAAAATTTTCTGGATTTGACTCATACCAATCCCCAATAGGTTCGAATTGTCTCATAGGTAATCCGCGGGTTTTCTTCAATTAACCGCTAACAGTAGCCACATTATTTCCGTTGACGGCAGTTGAAGGCCGCCCTTCACGAAATTCGTCATGTGAAGAAACTCGACCTCTCTCAAATTCAGCAAACCATCGCCTCACAGTGCTCAAACAAGGTGCTTCTCTCCCAAAAGCATTTTGAAGACGAGCGGCACAGTCTTGCGGAGAGAGAGAACTTTTAAAATCATAAAAAATCATCGCTCTAAAATCTTTTCGACTTAATTCCATTTTCGTTGCATACGTAGAACTTTGATGTGTGATAAAAAAACAATTGACAAATTATTTCCCGCCAATTGTTTTTTTTTATTACTAGAAGGTTACAACGTTTAAAAAAATATAACATTCGAAATTCAAATAGTTCCGATTAGCTAGAAGTGCAAAACTTTTAGTGTGTCCCATTATCTATTGACACCTCACGCTTTTTTACAATAATATACATTTATTTTTTATTTACACTATTCTTAATTCAAACTTATTAAAATTTATTTTCTACTTTTTAGTTGGATTCTCTATAAAAGTGTTTTTTTTTTTAGTTTTTTAAAGTCTATTTTTTACAATAATATAGGTACATTTATTTCTTATTTACACTATTCTTAATTCAAACTTATTAAAATTTATTTTCTACTTTTTAGTTGGATTCTATAAAAGCGTGTTTTTTTTAGTTTTTTTAAACTATTATTTATTTTTCCTTTTTTAAGTTTTTTATTTTTTTTTAATTTTCCATAGAATTATTGCATTATCATCGATCTTTGACAGGTGTGCAAAGTTTGAATGAAATCTGATCGTTCAAAGTAGGGCAAAATCGAACCCAAAAGAGTCGGTTACAAACAAGCAAACATACAAGTGAAAAAGCGCATTCCAGCATTAGGTACCTATCTATTTATACTATGTAATAGTAGCAACTGAATGGTTTGAACGTATGTTTTAAATAATAAATATATGCATGTATGCACTCTATTGAGATTCTATGTACTACTCGTATTATTCTAATGTGATTGGATTGTGACCACACCTGCCAGAAGCGCACTTGCACAATAAGTAGGTATCCCGTTTCCCGTGTCGTCGTTGTCGCAGAGACGTGTTGTCTACAGTAATTTCTTGACACATGATTCTCAGAACTGAATCAATGCAAACTTGCACTGCAACCCGAATGAAGATATGCTAATTCCCTGCAGTGTTCCTATAAATGCCCAGTGTAGAATTACTAGCGTACACCATTGTTTTACACTTCAACGTAAATTATAGTTCCTAAGTCACGTATTTGTCAATGGGAAAATGACACAACGTGCTTTTCAGTTATTGGTAAAGTAACACCATGACATCATGTATCATTGAGAAAGTACATTTCATGTTTCTTAATGCGCAAAGGTTAATCGCGTAACAAGTCGAATTTAATTAATCGATAACAATTATCCTAGGTACTTACTAAATGAATAACCATCCATAATATTTACAAACTATAATTTGATTGACTGTCTCATTTTAATGACAAATGTACCGAGCTTATATTGATATTGCAGTGGATAACGAGAACTGAGAGTAAGCTCATAGGTGCCTTGCAAAGGTTATTTTGTTTAATACTATTGTGTATGCATATCTGTGGCACCTTCCTGTGTAAGGGATCACATTGCCCATGCGCAAACTCTATCTCGAACTCGAACGAAATTGCAGCATCAAGAATGCGCAAAATAATTACAACAACATGTTTTATATATCGAATAGATAATACACCTTATAATTGACTAATAAATTAAGTGCAGTGTTATCGTTAGATAACACTGTTTTAGAAACAAAAATGTGAACGTTTAGTAGATCGCTACTAAATCTACAAGAGATAGTAGTACAGACCAACGAGAGGGGAAGCTTACCTTCAGTTTATTTATCTGTCAATTTAATAATTGACAGATAAAAAAATCTTACATACATAGCATCACACCTTTTTCCCCGAAGGGGTAGGCAGAGGTGTGCAAACACACCCACATCTCGCCAGCTATGTTAGGTCCCATGTAATAGGGGGCGAGCCTATTGCCATTTACCGGGCACAAGTTCCAGACTCTGGGATAATTATCTGGGTAAAATTCTAAAGAGAATTATACATTATCCACCAGACCCGGGAATCGAACCCGTGACCTCGAGCGTGGCAGTCCGTACATTGTACCATTGTGCCACCGAGGTAGTCAAGTAAAAAAATCTTAAATATTTTTATATACTTACTTAATAGTAAGTATATAAAAATATTTAAGATTTCAAGATTACGTTCCATCTGGACGAATTAAAGACATTGGTACGAATTAGTGACGTTGTTGATTTAAAATGATAACATTTTTTAAATACTTTTTATTTTAAAAACTTTTAGGATGACAACATCTACCGACCAAACTTCCTTCTCGCATATTTAACTCTCTTACTAATCACATCTGAACGACAAAACAGATATTTTTATAGTACGTAATAACTTCTATAGTAAAATTCAGAAAAAAATCTATCGATTTCGTTTCCAATTAGAATTGGTAGAAAAAACTACAATATTGTGGTATCTAATCTTGAGTACAATACAATACAAATGAGTACAGCACAATATTGTGGTATCTATCTCATTATGATTTCGAAAAGCTGTAATAAAGCTTAATGCTTACATTTATGCTAACTGGAGCGACGACTCTACACTGGTTAACAAGTTTTATGGTGTCATTAAACACAATACATTTTTATCAATAATGCTCCCAGACACATAAAACAACAAACAATAAAACCGATTTCAAGCCATAAACTTATAATGCAATGGTTTATGGCTGTTCCACTGAGCAGTAAAATTGGCATCAAGTCATCAAGGTAAAGGGAACGCAGGAGGGATTCAGGCTTCGAAGAATGCGATGCAATATGCTTTCTAGCGCATGTGAACTCAATTACCTACTATGTTCCTGTATTGTGTTATATTTCCCATGATAAGACTATTTGCGGAGCAATGCTGAACACATCAAGATCGGTAATGTTGAATGAGTTTCAATATGTAAGGTTAGAACAGGTTTCAGAGCTGTGTCTGCGGTCTCGACGCTAACGTCCGCCTAGGATGGTGCTCGAACTCACCACAAAGTGACCGCAAGTAATGAACGTACTATGGCCTTTATCCCGCCCGCTTTAAACCTCAAAACACGGAATGGAAGGAACACATAATAACATATCGAGTTACCAACCTGAATAGGAACATACAATAGCAGTCATGACTGACGCGGCGATTTTGAGATAAGCATCCTGCCACAATGCTCACGAGTACACTTACACCAGCAGATGCATTTTGTCTATTGAATAGACACGTACGGTTCACCGAATGTGACAGTGACCGACGCATTTGCGAAAACGAGCATTGTATTTATTACGTGCAAATAAATGGTTGCTACGAGTATTAACCACGAATATAAGTGTTGACAAAATTCCTCATTATTTCTGCAGTGCCATTTTGAACTGTTTTCGACTGAATTTCGCTCGTGTTGACTAAGAAAAGAAGACTATGTATGAAAGAATGCTCTCGCTTTCGTACTCGGTAAACTTTCAGGATTAAAGTTGACTAAACTGATAAACCAGGATCAAAAATTTGCACGCTAGAAGTCACGTCATTGGCAACAGTTTACATACATGTTAAGATGCCAATGACAGATTTTAACGGAACTTTCACTGGCAGATAGCAGATGTAATCAGGTATAATATAGGCTACTTTTCACTGACAGATAGCAGATGTAATCAAGTATAATAAAGGCTACATTTTATCCAGGGAATCTGTTACCGCGGGGGAAGCCGCGAGCATTCGTAAGTTCTTTAATATGTATAAACAATTCTAATGCCAATGAAACCATAAACATTTTTCAATAGATACAATAATTCCAATTGAATGGAGTTTATTATAGGATTTCACCACGCTCAAGCTTACGCAGAAATAAATTGCTGCCCCCGTCACGATATTTATTCAAATGATCATAGTTAATCTATCAATAGCTTTTCTTTGTGTCATTTTATAGCTTTTAGAAAATATTGTAACTTGTATACGCGAGTTGTTTAACTTATAATAAGTAAGCATGGAACTTATTATTTATAGCTGTGCTTACATTAAAAAATCTAATTATATTAAGTGAATTACCTAGCAAACGATATATTGCTTCATGCATATCAAAAAACCATTTCTCTCAGTGAGGTAATTGTGAAAATAATGGTAATAGCCATTCACCTGCGGGAGGCTGCGTGCGAAGTCGTTAGTCATTTAGTTCTCCCATCTAATTGCAAGGCAATATACCTAAGTACCTACTTCAAGTACTCGTAAACAAACACGGCTATTTCAATTATGGAAGTCGTCGTCACCGTCGAGAGTCGAGACTCTGCATAAAAATGAACATGAACGTGGTTTTAAGAATGGTAGGATGGAACCCAATGGAAAAGGAAGAGAATATAATAAAAACCCGCCACGTGCGAGGACTTGCGCACCGAGGTTTCCGTACAAACCTTAAAAAATGTGCTTTTCGCATTTTTTTATCCGTGTTTCAAGATTCTCAGTTCAAAGGAAGTACCCTGAGTGTCGAAATTTAGAAGAATTTGTAGCATAAGCCGCTGTACCTATTTTTTGATTGAGTTGGCTTAAAAGTTTGATTTTTTTCACAGCTCCAAGAGACGATATGAATTTCAGCTTGATACCTCCACGAGTGCCTGAGAAAAGGGGTCTTAACAGACAGACAGACGGACAACAAAGTGATCCTATAAGCCAAGGGTTGAGTTTTTCCTTTTCAGGTACGGAACCCTAAAAATCAAAAGAAAAATTAGCTTACCTAACCCCAAAACTAGTGTAAACACAAATAACCAAGTTTTTTTTTTCAAGTTTAAGTGCAAGTTTAAGCAAAAGCAGGTGATTTCTGTTTTTTCAGTTATGGTGGCAGTTACAGGTATGAAAGCACACCAGCGCTAATGTAAAGCTATAGTGCGCCCAAATGTTACTCGCGGACTCCTGGTAACAGCTCATTCTGTATTTACGCAAGCCAGTAGCTAAAATAAACGAGAATTTGACACTTTAGAAACTAATTAACGCGACTTAAACGCGGAGGCTACCGTGGATGTGGCCTGACGTTTCGACCGGGTTACTTTAGGCCGCGGTCACTGGTGAACTGAGTCGTTCAACAGACTGCAATCAACAAAACGATGACCGAAATGTAATGGTGTATAAAACGCATGTCTACCACGGGGAAAAAATATGAATGGGTTTTTAGCGAAGTTTGTCTTCGTGCAAACACCTATCAATAAAATGTTTTCGAATGCTGCTATAACTAAATGGAAAGCTGAGAAATTTTCCTTTATAGCCGGATGCCTCATCTCGGGGAATCAAGATTACCCAGTCGATACCGACACAAACGTAGGTAAACGTAGTACTAGTAATTGCTTGGTGTCGTTAAATTTTGTATTTAAGTTTAACTGCGATTGTTATTACTCGATTGAGAATTATTATGAAGAGTTACTAGAAGTCATCAGCATTGCACGTGCGTACGTAAAGTTAGGTATTCGGATCTAATTAAATGTTAATGTAGTATATTCAGTGGCCTGCGGCGAACTATTCCCACGAACCACAGACAGGCAGTCCTGTCGCATTATCATATTAAAGGCAAATCGTGTACAGGCGTGCCTGACTAGGCTTTCTGTAAATGCCGTCGCTCGCACATAGGACAGGCTCTATCAAGGCGAGACCTAAAATGGTAATTGTGACAAATCGTTACATTGTCTCGATTGTGTCATGAACAAACATAAGAAAATGTATAATAAACGAGCGATTTAATTATTTTGAAAGGTAGGTACCATATCATAAAACTGTTAGCATATTTAGACAAAGCTACCTGCTCTCAAATTTATGCGATTTATGTTATAAAACATTTAAAACTATAGTTTCTTACTTCGGAAACGTGACTTCTGATTGCTTTGGAAACAAATTGATCCCAAGACTTCCTACACAGTTACTGGTCGCTACGCTTTTGAAATAGTATATGATGCTGACTTTGTGGTTGTAACATTTCATCAGTCTTCCTCGTGGTTCAGCAAATGCATAAGTCAACAGTGGAAGTTAATTCGTAAATTTATTTAAATGTATTTTATTACAACGAACATGTTGCTATCTGCATCTAATCTATTGAATAATGTTATCTTCTTAGCGATTGTACTTGTCAAGTTGAATTGAGCTTACACCTCTGATCGAATTCTAATTTAAACAAGACATAACATACACACGTACCATTTCGCCGTTTAATTGCATAGACACGCATAATCTTGTTGACATGACATCGAGTATTAAATCTACATTGATTGAAATAAATGGCTAACTTACTATAGAGTGTCCAATATTTATGCTGTAGAATATTTGCAGTCAATCAAAGCCAATATACTATTCTCATTGTGGTATCACTTGCATCTTTATTATATGTTATTCCCAATTTAGGTACTTTGGTGAACTTGTATAATGTGATGCCATTACAAGTCAACAAAAGAGGACACGTAGCAATGATTCAAGCTTGTAACAGTGTAGTGAACAGGACGCCTTCTTACACCAGCACGAGCTTTCTAGAACGTGACTTGTAAATCTATTGACCAGCATCTATAACAGATCAAAACATGGGTACCTACTTTAATTATACCGACAAAGAACCACTCCTAGAGTCCTGCGCCTTCGAGTACCTACGCAATTGAAAAATGAATAGAACAATACTTTATTGTAAGTAAATTCAAAGCTATAGAAGTCATAAGCTTGATATTATTGTACATTTAATATCGACAAATGGCAGCTTTATCAAAAATAAGATCCTTGCGCGTACTGTGCTGCACGGCCTGCATGCCGCGACGTCACTCCGTCTTCATTAATTTATTAACTTTCAAAGTTCCCGCAACTATTCTCAGTTGCACACTCTAATTCAGTACAAAGTTACCTGTAACCAGAGACGCCCGGCAACGGACGTTGGAGCGGCCGCGGCCTTGGTCGCGGAACTAAAAAAAAAAATAAAAAAAAAAAAAAAATAAAAAAAAAAAAAAGTACAAAGTTACCAATCTAAAGTGTCAAATCAAATGAGGTGCAACTTAATATTCATGGAATTCAACTGTTTCTCCATTAATTAAAACCTCAGGGACAACGAATCATACAAATGAGTACCTACAACCATAATGAATTCAACAAGTGTGAAAATACTTTCCATGCTTAATTATATCGTTAAAACTTGTTAGTATTTCATACCCTAACGCCCATGGACCAATTTTTGAGTTGCAGTAATTACGTACTAAGAACATCTTAATGAACATAATTCTCAGCACACAATACCCCATTTATAAAATAATTAGCAGTTCTAATAGAAATGTTTTGTTTATTTTTGGAGGAGATTTTGAAACAAGACCTCAAAATTTGTAGCACATAGTCATAAATCGATGTAATCATATTTTTATTGGTGTGAGACATGACAGTTCAGACGAAATATTGATTTATATACCTTGTTACATACTATATATATCCGTATATGCCTTGATGCCGTCATCAGGGCAATACAACACAGAGTGGCTAATAGTGTACTGTAATTGTTTGTGGAGGGTAGTTGACTACCCGTGTAGATATTTCCCCGGTTTGCCGACCACAGACGTCTCAATACCAATATAACCTGTCAAAAGGTGCGGCAGTAACCAGCGCTGGCTGGATACGCTTCGCGGTAATCGAAAATTATAAATTATTAATTTTATTCGAAACATGCATTGCGGCGCCGCCCGGTTATTAAAAAAGATTAACTAGTTTCCGTCGTAATCAATATCCACCTATGCCTTTCATGGCAAAACGGTCATCAACAAAGTATTTTTATGTAATTGGAATATATTGTCACCAGTAAGGCGTTGTTTAAAGTATTTTTTTTATTTTTTTTTAATTCCGCGGCCCAAGGCCGCGGCCGCTCTAACGTCCGTTGCCGGGCGTCTCTGGTTACTAGCAGAGGGTATGTCCAGTGGCGCCCGGCGGTTGTTTAAAGTCTAGAGTAAATGGCCAACTGCTTATCACTTATCATATCACTACTTATTCTTTTATTAAAATAAACAGACGTCAAGACTTCTGATACGATAAGTGTCATAATGATAGTGTTCCAGGTAACGCGCGGAAAATGTTTAGACTAACTGTAGGCAGTCTACATAACTACAAACAATGACGTCTTGGTTTTTTAAGACATTTCGCAAGTCACTTTGTTGGTACTATGGTCCCATACAATAGGCGCCTTAGCGGGGTCAGGTGCTTGGATATATTTTGCAGAGCTTCGTTTTGTGTTTCTAACTCAACGAACGCTGGAGGAATTTCTTCTAAATATAGATTACTTAAATTTCATTACTAATAGGTACATTTACTTGACGTAAATTAAGCAACAAAGTAAAAAAATATGTATTTTTGGGGTCCTGAATACCACTTCTGAGGTGAGGTGGTTGGTATAAGAAGGATGAAGAAAGTTAAAAAGTTATCAACAAATTTCACGCTAACGTAAAGTTTGTGTTCGGTAATAAATTGAGTGTTAGGGACAAGTGTTTATACAACAGAGCAAATTGGAAAATGGAAGTGACTTTCTTTCAAATAAAAATCAAGTGCATAACAAAACCAATCAAACACTAGAGGAATTTCTATGGACTAACTGGTATTATCAAAACAGCTATATTTTCGAACAAATAGCTACCTACTACATAAAAACCTCTTTGTCTTTTGATGTCTGATGTAATAATTAAAATATGTACAAATTCATAAAGATTTATCAAGCAAGATTTATAAGCATAAGTTCAAAATGACAGTTATAATAATTTCAATGTCAGATAATGGGCAACGGTATGCAGGTTGGTGTAACCTTTGCTTGAATGATTCAGAGTTGAAATACTGTTATAAGATCTTGTGATTAATCATCCATTAAATCGAGTATTTGCATTGGGCAATTTTGCCAAATACAACATTATTTTGTGAGCGGACTCTTCATTTCGGTTTGATTGCGATCACTTGATCAAACACAGCAGCTTATTTAAGAATAACGGACGCTTGCGTCTCCGCCCACCCGGTTTAGTTTTCCCGTACGAACCAATAATCAGAATAAAAGCCTAATATCTGCGCGGGATCATAAAGTACAACTCTATCTTTTATTTTGACAGTTACAGCTTTGGTTACCATGGTCTATCCATAGGTATAGATCCTGTTGTTTTTATGTGAGGCCAGAATAACCAATGAAATGAATAATTTATTTTAACTGATTGATTCTCTAAATAGACTGACTAGATAATAGACTTAAAGAGACTAACGATAGATAAACTATATTAATTCATCTAAATGTATTGAATCCATTGTTAACTAAGGACACTAATTAATAATATATTTTTTCGATTGTAAAACCGCAAGGAATCTTTACTATTTATGAAAACTGTAGACCGGCAGACTAACAATTCATTGAGAGGATGGTGTAATGAAATGAAGTAGCAAGCTGCTAGGATAGTTTACTTAATAGATTCTGCAAATAGAGATGTGAAAGTAAATTTATGTAACTACTTAAACGTAGCAATAGAACCAATATTGATTATGATGATCGATGAAGATTTCGATTCTCCAAATTTACATGACGCAATTCGCTTAAGTGTTTTAAGCATACAATTAGATACGCTAGCAGTATGTTCAATACTTAATATCAATCATTGATTTATCTCTTCTTCTTTGCTAATTATTGGCAAGTAAGTAATCAATCAATAGTTTGATTTAAACAGAGATACATTTTATGTGCGGAATGCGGTGCACTTTCTCAAGAGTTTAGGTTAACCAGACTCCACAAATTACTTCATGGAAATCTATCACTTTAGCTTCTGGTTAGCTTCTGAGAAAACTCTTTATTAAAAGAATGAATGTCTAAGCCATGGAATAGACATCCAATATTTATTTGTAATGTGGTTGTCGTATCATGTGTAGCATCAACACTTAAATAATTATTGGTAGGTTGGTACCCTAACTTATTGTCTTGCATTTTAGGTATGTCCTGTTAGCGATGCGAACATTAAAAAAAATATACTGAGAAAAGCAAGTGTTGGCTGAAAATTCATTCTGGACACTCGGGAGGCTTCAGTAGCCGGGTGGGCGGGGAGGTATGAGTAGAGTACGCATGTGGCGTGGTATGCGCGAGCGCCGGCTGCCAGCAGAACCGCCGCGGATGCTGCGGAAAGCGTACCTGTTCCACGCCTCTGTGATCAACATACGCATATTACACGTGCTATCAAACCAACTACTAAACAAAATATATTTTGTGAAATGACTCTTAGTGAATTGAAAGTGTGGTGTAAAGAAAAAAAAGTGGGCCTAAACTAGGCCCTGTGTGCTGCCCAATCTGGATATTCCGTAGGTCGGTAGCGTAATGTTTATTTTCTTATCACATTAAGTATAGCATATTTTGATTGCGCAAACACAAACTAACGTGCGAATATCTCTTATGTTGACGACTTTTTATATGACATTCTTGAGTTATACATAATTAGCTCTTATCATATCACTATGCAACACATTCTTACAGAATTTAGTTTTCACGTAAAGTTTACAAAAGGTTTTTAAACGTGTTCATAGGCTACACATTTATTTTAAAATAAAAAATCTTCTTATTGAAATTATCCCACAGCCACACAAACAGCCACCTTATCAAGAAAAATAGGTGCTAAGTTTCGTGACAAATATAAAAAAAATACATTTGCTAACTGTTGTAAACGAAGTACAAAGTCTTTATTTAAGTAAGTAATAATGACGATTTCAATGAATAAAACTGTAAAACAACTGTCGTAGAACTATTTAGGTCCCTCGTGGAAGACATCCTGACGAGTGGAACTGTGATAAAATTTGTCCAAGCTTTCCTTCCAATTGAAAATTCCCACAACTAATAATAGAACCCTGTTACCAAATGACAATTACGTAAGTTCGGCGTAAAATCTTAGAAAAATGCTACCTTTTGTTAGATAGATGATCATTGATCAATCACAGATGATCTGTTAGACTTTATAATTTGTAATAAGATCGTGACAGAATTACTATTAAAATTGGCATATTAATGAAGTAACCAGAAGATCTAGTCTCAAGAACAACACCTCCTTGCCGAATTTCCCACAACAACATGTTATCGTCAGTATCAGTACCGAGGACAGGTTCCGGTGACCGCTACCGCGCCACTATACCGTTTGCGATCATCGCTCTGATGAAATTTTGTCATACATTTAATTTCCAATCATCGATCAACATAATTCGAACATGTTAATTCAAACGACTACACATTATTATGTAATACCCTTTCCGTTAAATATGCTAACTTCACGCTTTTGCTTTGCTAGAGCAATCACATTCACGTAGGCTAATCGTTTGGCTTGTTAAAGACTTACTTTACATTTAAAACACCTCGATTCTCGAAGGCGGATTATAAGAATTAAGTTCTTATTGTAAGGATGTAATCGAACCTTTGAACATATCAGAGCAGCATAAATCAAGGTATTAACGTCTGGGCTCAAATATAAGTCAGGCAGTAAAGTTCTGTTAATATTATAATTTTACTGTGTTCTTTCACAGTTTTACTGATACTAATTAGATCGATCTAGTCTGCATTCGTATTTCGGGAGCAGTCGATATCATTGCGTAATGAAGTTAAAACGGCGATCAAATGAAGGACATCTTAAAAGTAAACAAGCAGCAATGATGATTTCATACCGGTCAAGGAAACCCAAAGGAAAACCGCATGGGTCACTGCTGTTTTTATATTTAAACATATGCATCATAATATTTAAAGTCTCTACTGGCAAAAGACTTAAAAATCCGGCCAAGTGCGAGTCGGACTCGCGCACGAAGGGTTCCGTACACTATCTTAAATATTGATTGAATTCTGTTTTTTAGTAAGTATTTGTTATTATAGCGGCAACAGAAATAAATCATTCAAAAAATTTCAACTTTCTAACTATCACGGTTCATGTGACAGCCCAAGGCAGACGGACGGACGGACGGACAGAAGTCTCAGTAATAGGAATCCCGTTTTACTCTTTGGGTACGGAACCCTAAAAATGTTACAGCCCGAAAGTTTACAGACTTATTCTCAAATAAAGTTTATAAGATAACCATACACTTGGTTATAATTTATTGGGCCATATTTCGTTCAGAATCAATAATAATTATCTAAATGTAGTACTTACATGGGCACACTAAAAGTTTTGCACTTCTAGCTAATCGGAACTATTTCAATTTCGAATGTTATATTTTTTTAAACGTTGCAACCTTCTTAGTAATAAAAAAAAACAATTGGCGGGAAATCATTTGTCAATTGTTTTTTATCAAACATCAAAGTTCTACGTATGCAACGAAAATGGAATTAAGTCGAAAAGATTTTAGAACGATGATTTTTTATGATTTTAAAAGTTCTCTCTCTCAGCAAGACTGTGCCGCTCGTCTTCAAAATGCTTTTGGGAGAGAAGCACCTTGTTTGAGCACCGTGAGGCGATGGTTTGCTAAATTTGAGAGAGGTCGAGTTTCTTTACATGACGAATTTCGTGAAGGGCGGCCTTCAACTGCCGTCAAAGAAAATAATGTGGCTACTGTTAAGCGGTTAATTGAAGAAAACCTGCGGATTACCCATGAGACAATTCGGGGACTATTGGGAATTGGTATGAGTCAAATCCAGAAAATTTTACACGAAGAATTGAAAGTTCGGAAACTTTGTTGTCGTTGGATCCCTCATGGACTGACAGAAGAAGCAGAAGCGGGCTCGCGTGGAAATGTGCTCACAGATGCTACTGAAGTACGACCACGGACATTCTAATGCTGTTTATGACATTGTCACAGGAGACGAAACGTGGATTTATTGGTTTGAACCCGAAAAAAAACAGCAATCTTGTGAATGGGTGTTTGAAAATGAGAACAAGCCAACAAAAGTAAGGCAGGCGAGAAACGGTGGTAAAAAAATGATCGCGTTTTTTTTCTCAGCTATGGGTTCCATCTGTACAATTCAACTTGAAGATCAAAAGAGTGTTAATGCCGAGTGGTATTCTACCATTTGTTTACCCAGGTTGTTAAAAAAAGTTCGCGAAAGACGACACAAAAGCCGCGTTCTACATCATGACAACGCTTCTTCACACACGGCCAACAAATAAAGTAATTTTTAGCTTCCGAAAAAGTACAACTCGTCACCCATCCTGCGCATAGCCCCGACCTAGCACCCTGTGATTTCTGTATTTTCCCCAAAATCAAAGATTTGATGAGAGGTTTCACTTTTACCAACTCCGAAGACAGTGATAGCGTTCAATCAGCACGTAGAAAACATGCCTTCAGATCTGTGGTCCTCCTGTTTTAAAAAATGGTTCGATCGCATGAAACATTGTTTAAAATGTAAAGGAGAGTATTTTGAAAAGCATTAAACATAATATTTTAGTTTTAACATGTTGTTTTTTTAAGTTACCCATAATTTATAGTGTGACCTACGTACTATAAGTAGAATCAAATTTTATTTGACAGGAACGCCTCTTTTCGAGACATTGAATTTTTTGAAAAAAATATGTACATAATTTAAACGTCCCCTTGAAAGCCCATTATTGTATCATACGTAAGATATCTGCTAATGAATTCTTAGATCAAAAATACCTAGGTATCAGTGCTTAAAAACGGCACCACTTCACCTCGGGTCATTGCACATCTGCGCGCTTCAACCGCGCGCCGTACTAAGTTCCTATTCCACTTGTTGACTCTCGAGGGGTGCGACAACGGCGCTGTACATTGATGATTTTGTATTAATTATTACGAATTATTTCTATGTCAACCATCAATGTACAATCATGTTTATTTTATAGATGTTATTTGTAATAATTACCTATATAGTATTCGAGTGTCAAGATTCCGCGTTGTATTTGTACTGAATCCAATATCTATAGTAATTTTGATCTAAGAATGAATTAATAGATTTAAATTAGTCAGTCTTCCAACCACATCTCTATATATAAAAATGAATCCCAATTTCCCTTTGACATCACGCGTGAACGGCTGGACCGATTTCGCTAATTATTTTTGTGTTGTGTTCGTTATTATCAGGAGAAGGATCTTATGGAAGAAAAATAAAGTGCGGAACATTAGAAAAATTTTTGCGGTACGAAGTTCGCCGGGACAGCTAGTAAGCAATAAATTCTAAATCCCAACTTAAAACTATTACTGCAATTAAAATGTATCACTGAAGGCATCCAGCAATTTCGTTAAAACATTTGCGGCACCTGTTCATATTAAACCGATTTTATTTAACGTCGATATTAAACCAGTAAGTACGCAGAAGCAATTAAGTGATGATCAAGCCTGCCTTGAACATCGATAAGTGAGCCCTTCCGATGGCGAATGTCCGTTTAATTCACTCCCTTCTCATCTGTTACCTATTTCCAACTGCATCCGTATTTATTTAGAGCTGATCATTCAATTAGTTGCTACGTCTTAATGTAACCATTTTGCTATGAACTAATTTTAGTGCAGATGAATTATTGAGTTCTCTAATTTCAAACGTGTCGCCATTTCACATGAACTATAATGATTTACTCCGTCCGTTTTAGAGTTTGTATAAACTGAAGATACTTTAGCGCGAAAAGGCAGACAATATTTTATAAGATGATTAGTCATCGTCTCTAGATAGAAACAAGTAGGATATTTGAATATTTTAACGTAGAGCCACAAAATATTATATTAGTAGGTATTAGGTCAAATTTCATCCGAAAAATCGCATACAGCTTTACGTTATAAAAAGATAAAAATCTTTTGCGCCTTTAACATAATACTAGCAGATTTACAACCAAATTTATTTTATCTACATCAAGAATGCAATTAAATGAGATTCATTTTCATAATTATAAGGTCAGATTTGTGCGTATTATAAACATTCTCGATATAGGCTAGTCAGAACTAGCTCAAGTTTAAAACGAAACCTCTAATACCAATATTGCTAATTCTATTTCTAGATTGAATGAGTAATGGAAAATGTCGCGTAAGATTTACAATGAGTAATAAATCCCAAAGTATTCCTGTTATAAATAAAGACTCAAAACGAATCAGCTGATATTGACTTCACGTCAAAATATGCGATACAAGAAAATAATTAAGGGTCATAAATAATTACAAAAGTTGGTTTTATCGCAGATGTGAACTGAATTGGCTTTCCCTTGTAAATAACATTAAAAAAGACGTTTAATAAGCATGACCCAAACATTTAGGTTGGCTTTCACTGAACGTTTTATGTATGCATCTTACTAATCTTAACAAGTTATTGATGGTACCTAAATAAATGTTTAATCTTACGACTATTATTCTATTTCGTAATTATTTTCTTCTACTTATATACTCTAATAAAGTAGAAAAAGTATCTCTAGCGCTCTCTCCGCTCTCAAAAACGATTCAACGATACAACTTCAAAACCATTATGAAAATTCACGGGTACAAATTGCGAAAAACATTTGGGACTTCTAGACCTCAAATTTTAATAGTCGCGCATACTATAATAAGAAGTATGTAGGTTTTGAGACAATATTTAGGATAACAAATCACAAGTTTATTTGATTTCCCCAATTTGACGGGTGTAATCAAAAAAATGGTGCACAAGTACCTCGTCTACGTAGACTTATATGGTTATTATCGATTTCTTTCAGACAACCATCGTGGATGGATAGCGAATTTTTGAAAGAACGCCGACATTCAAATACATATTAGGTAGGTTATTAATATTATCATAATGACATAATAAAAGTAGACAGTTGTGTGGTTGGAATAGGTACGTCCAGGAGTCTCATCGGTTAGCCAGGTTACATTTTCAAGTATGGGTAATGGGTATTCCATAACAGACCACAAGCGGGCAACATTTACAACGACATGAATGAGTCGCGCAAAATGTTTAAAAGTCGATTAAAATGGTGCCAGCGAAACCAAGACTTTTGGACGAGCGTAGAAGGAGGGAACAGTCCCGCCCAGATAGCTGATGTGTTCTTGGACCATTTCAGGGTACACTCTCCTCTCGGTCCCTCTGTAACCACGGTGAGCAATTTGGCTGACAGTCAGGGTGATATACCGCTGATGCACGTTACTGCTAGGCATGTGCGCGACATCATTAGGGGAATGACCGGTGGAAAGTCTCCTGGCCATGACCTTATTAGCGTTGAGCACTTAAGGCATGCAGGTGTTCACCTGCCTAGGCTCTGCTCTGTTGGCTGTGGGTCTGTTCTTCTCAATGGGCATAAGTCATTCATATTTACCACAGGATATGTTAAAAACCATCGTGGTGCATATTGTTAAGGAAGGATAGGACCGGTGATGTATCGGACAAGCGGAATTACCGCCCTATCTCTTTGGCAACTACTATTGCTAAGGTGCTGGACAGTGTACTTAATTCTTGCTTAGAAAAATACTCGAAAATACATGATGCTCAGTTCGGGTTTCGACCTGGACTTTCCACTGAAAGCGCTATCGCGTGTCTTAAGCACACTGTTCAGTATTACACGGACTGCACAACGCCGGTATATGCCTGTTTCCTGGATCTCTCCAGGGCCTTCGACTTGGTATCCTACGATGTGCTTTGGAGAAAGCTGGGGGACAGAGGTGTGCCGGCGCATGTCTTAAATATATTTAAGTATTGGTATGCGAACCAAACCAACTATGTTAGATGGACGGATACGCTCTTGAACGCATATAGGCTGGAGAGTGGGGTGAGGCAGGGGGAGTTGACCTCTCCCACACTCTTCAACATATATATAAATGACCTCTAATTGAGGGGCTAAGCAGCATGCGTGTCGAATGTACTACAAAACCGAGGCAGTCCCAACAGCATCCTGAAGATATTGTTATATTGGATACGCAGGGTATCCAGCGAGGGGCGGGGCCCCAAGAGATTCGACTACGTCCTCGCCGTCCGCCCTGGACCCCAACTTGACCACGGTAACGCAGTGGCAAGTTGGGTGACCGAACGTCGATATCGAAACTTGTGTGGCCAATATTGCGATTAATTGTGCTATCATGGATATGCCTGACGAGACCCCCGGTACTGACACTGCCCTTTCCCGGGCAGTCTCAGCCGACGACCTACCGCATGAAACACGGAATTCGATGCCTCTTGATTTGGGGGCTCGCGTCGCGCCGCCTAGTTGCAGCGCGACGTCGACGCCCCAAGGAAATGTTGCTGCTGGGACTGACGGTGGGTCAGCACCCAGTAGTGTGAAGGGTAAGGGCCGTTCTGCTTCGCAGAAAAGGACCCTCGAGAAGGGGGGGCTGCCGCGCGACCGGAGCACTAGTTGCTCTGGGTGGGGGTCCCTCCTCACCAGCGATTCGGAGGAGGAGGTGCCGGTGAAGACGGTGCGCACGCGTCTCAGCGCCAACAGAGTGCGCCCGCCGACGCCACCCCCGTCATCTGTACCGTCCCTACGCAGTCGCAGGGATATCGGCGTGCCGCCCGCGCGGGAGATCATGAGTATTCTCTCCTGCATGAACGCGGCCATGCGGGGGAGTAAGAACATGTCGGGGAGGAAGAAGATTGTGGCTTCACTGGTGGATGAAGCCCAATCCTCCCTTGACAAGCTCCTCGCGCGGAGCGCCACAAAGGAGGAGGCGAAGCTCCGCAAGCAGGTTGCGAGCCTGGAGGTGGAGCTCACTGCCTCCCGAAAGGAGATGGAAGATCTGCGTCGGGAGGTCGCTGAGTTGACCACAGTGGTCAAGGCACCTCCAGGTCCCATGCCGCCTCCTCCTCTGACGGCTGGACCAGCGCCAAAGACGGCGCCTAGGACCGCGCCCACCACGGCGCCCGCCTCGCCACCACAGCCTGTGCCGACTACGGTGCAGGTCCTGACGGCGATCGAGAGGCGCCTCGCGGTCCTGGAGGACCGGGCGTGCCGCCCTCCGCTAGCGCGCCCCGCGTTTTCATACGCGGCGGCTGTTGGCGGTGCTCCCGCTCCCGGTCCTAGCGGCACACCTGCTGTCCGCCGCCCCGCTCCGCCCCCGTCCGCTTCGGTGAGCCGGATACCGGCCGAGACCGCGGCCTAGGCGCGGAAGGTCAAGGGGCGCGGCAAGAAGAGTGGCACCCCTGCCGCCTCCTCTTCCTCTATCGTCGCTCCCGCTGCTTCCTTACATCCCTCCAGACGGAAGGGATGGGAAGTAGTGGGAGCCAAGAAGAGGAAGACGAAGGCCGCAAAGAAAGCGGCCAAAGCCGCCGCGGCGAAGGCGCCGAAGAGGCCCCGCCCTCCTCGCTCCACCGCCGTCGTCCTGACGGTGACGACGGTAGGTGTGGAGAAGGGGGTGGGGTACGCCGACGTACTGAGGACTGTGAAGTCCTCAGTCAACCTCTCGGCCCTCGATATACAGGGGGGGCTCCGGTGCAAGACGACACGCACCGGGGCTCGCCTCCTCGAGGTCTCCGGCGCCTCCAGCGGCCCTAAAGCTGACGCCCTAGCGGCTCAGCTTAGGGACGCGCTGGACCAAGAAGCCGTCCGCGTCACCAGACCCACCAAGTGCGCCGCATTGCGCATCACGGGTCTGGATGACGCGGCCACGACGGAGGAAGTTGTCTCCGCCGTCGTGGAGGCGGGCGGCTGCCCCCGTGACCAGGTGAAGGCTGGAGATATCTCCTTCGGCTCCACTGGTCACGGGATGACAGTCGTCCAATGCCCCGTCGCGGCGGCACTGAAAGTGGCGGACGGACGAAGCCTCCTCGTAGGGGGCTTCCTAAAGGCGCAGGTGCACCTCCTTCGTGCCCGGGAAACCAGATGTTTCCGGTGCATGGTGGTGGGGCACTTAGGAGTGCAGTGTACAGCGGAAGTCACCGTGGGCGATCGGTGCTTCCGCTGCAGCCGGCCCGGTCACAAGGCAAGTGCCTGTGACGCCCCGCCTCGCTGCTTTAGATGCGAGGCGGAGGGAAGAACCGCGGATCACCGGGTCGGCAGCACAACCTGCGCCGCCTCGAGACCAAAACCTCGTCCGTCCGCTGAGAGCGGTGGGGGTGCCGCCCTTGCGCGGCCAGTTATTTCGCGGCGGGATGCGGTTATGGACGTCAATTAATGTCTGACGCCCGTATCCGTATCCTGCAAGTGAATTTGAACCACTGCCGTGCTGCTCAGGATCTTCTGTACCAGAGCATCCGGCAGTGGTCCATAAACTTGGCCGTGGTCGCCGAGCCGTACTACGTCCACCCGGGAAGCCCGGTGGACGAGGACGGCTCGGCCTGTTGTATCTTTGGGGGGTCCGCCGCAGACAACTCGCGCCTTGCGATCATTGCAAGGGGCCGCGGGTGTGTTGCGGCGTATTATGATGGGTTGGCAGTCGTGGCCACCTACATCTCGCCGAACATTGACGAGTCTCAGTTTGAGCTATGGCTCACTGAGCTCGACGTGGAATCGATCGTGGACGTAACGTTCGCATCCCCTGACCTCGCCCGCCGTATTACAGGCTGGCGCGTGGAGGAGGGTGAGGAGACGCACTCGGATCATCGGTACATCCGGTTCGATGTCGTCCCCCCCCCTGACCTCCCACAGCTGGTGGCAAATCCCCCGGATCCGCGTTGGGCACTTCACCATCTGGATCGGGAGGCTCTCCTGGAGGCATCCATCGTGCAGGCCTGGATTCCGGCGCCGGACCGGCCTGCCGATGTGGATGCCGAGGCGGAGTGGTTCAGGAGAGCCATGTCGCAAATCTGTGATGCGGCGATGCCTAGGGTTACACCCAGACCGGCCTTGAAGCAGTTGTACTGGTGGTCGCCGGAGATTGCAGAGCAGCTCGCAGCATGCATCTCCGCCCGCCGCCGGTAGACCAGGTTTCGCCGGAGGCGTCGCCGCCCAGAGGACGCGGCAGCCGGAGAGGCGGAGCTTTTTCAGGCATACAGGGAGGCTAAAAGTAATCTCCAGGAGACGATAAAGCGGGCCAAGGCGGCGGCCCGCGAGGAGCTCCTGGAGACCCTGCAGCAGAACCCATGGGGGCGCCCGTACCTACAGGTCAGGGAGAAACTCCGACCTAGGGCGCCCCCACTGACCCAGAGTCTCCAGCCGCAGCAGCTGGAGCGGGTCATGGGCTCCCTGTTTCCGACGAGCGCGGAGGAGCACGTCCCTCCGCGCATGGCTCCGTCTCTGCCCGACGCGGATAGCACCAGCGAAGACGACGTACCCGAAGTCAGGGTGGGGGAGCTAGGTGCGGCAGTATTCCGGCTTAAACGCCGGAAAATCACTGCCCCCGGACCCGACGGCATTCCTGGCCGTGCATGGGTCCTGGCCCTCGAAGAACTCGGGCCTCGACTGATGGGGCTCTTTAGCGCATGCCTCGAAAGGGGCCAGTTTCCCAAGGTGTGGAGGACGGGGAAACTGGTCCTGATCCGTAAGGCGGGGTCCGGATACCGGCCGATCGTGTTGCTCGACGAGGTGTGTAAGCTCTTTGAGCGAATTATCGCGGAACGCCTCGTCGAGCATCTCACGAGTGTGGGGCCAGACCTGGCGGATAACCAGTTCGGTTTCCGACGGGGACACTCCACCGTGAGCGCGATCATGCGCGTGAAGAGCCTGACGGAGAAAGCAGTCTCGCAGGGCAAGGTGGTGGTGGCGGTGTCTCTTGACATCGCCAACGCGTTCAACACCTTGCCATGGAGCTGCGTTAGGGAGGCGCTCGTGTATCACGAAACGCCTCTCTACCTCCGTCGTATTGTCGGGGCCTATCTCTCGGAGAGGGCCATAGCTTTCCCCAGCTGGCTCGGGCCAGCTCGGCGAGATGTGTCGTGCGGTGTTCCGCAGGGGTCGGTCCTGCGGCCGCTTCTGTGGAACATCGGCTACGACTGGGTGCTGCGGGGTGCGTTCCTAGGGGTGTCGGCGTAACGTGCTACGCCGACGATACCCTCGTCACGGCGCGGGGTGCAACGTACCAGGAGGCAGCACTCAAGGTCACGACGGGTATTGCTCGAGTCGTGGGTCGGATACGGCAGCTGGGACTGGAGGTGGCCTTGCACAAGTCCGAGGTTCTGTGTTTTCACAGACCTCGGAACGGTCCACCAGAAGGTTCCAGCATAAATGTGGGAGGCGTTAGCATCGGCATCAAGCCCTCGATGAAGTACCTAGGGATCGTACTTGATAGCCGATGGAACTTCGGACCACATTTCCGAAGTTTGGTCCCCAAGGTGACGCAGGCATCGGTCGCGCTTTCGCGTCTGATGCCCAACCTAAAGGGACCCAACGCCTCCTGCAGGAGACTGTACCTGGGGATCGTGCGGAGTATGGCCCTATACGGGGCTCCCGTATGGGCGGATAGGTTGGCGGTCAAGAGGAACGTGACTCTGTTAAACAGACCACTTCGAACCTTGGCCGTCAGAACCGTACGGGGGTACCGCACGATCTCCGGAGAGGCTGCATGTCTCCTAGCCGAGACCCCTCCATGGGACCTGGAAGCGAGAGCCCTTGCGTCATTGTTCCAATGGCGCAAGGAGGCGCTGGAGCGGGACCACAGGCCTGCGTCTCGAGAAATCGAGGACCAGCGGTCCCAACTCCGCCAGGATCTCATGGAGTCATGGAGGGTGCGACTTGAGCAACCCAAGGGGGGTGCCATCTTCATCGCGGCGGTGAGACCGATCATGGACGATTGGCTGCAGAGGCAGCATGGTGACCTCACGTACCGTGCGACGCAGATCGTTGCCGGGCATGGATGCTTCGGTAGCTATCTGTTTCGCATGCATCGTGAGGTCACACCCCGGTGTCAACACTGCGAGGTTTCCGACGACGACACCGCACTCCACACGTTGGTGGAGTGCTCAGCGTGGGCGAGTCAGCGCCGGGACCTCGTAGTGGGTCTGGGCGTGGATACCCTCTCGCTGGGGGCCATGCTTCAAGCCATGGTATCCAGCGGGAGTAGGTGGAACGCGGCCGTGTCCTTCTGCGAGCAAGTCATGCTCGCGAAGGAGGCGGCCGGGAGGGAGAGGGAGCGTACCCTCCCCGCCGAGTTCCGTAGTCGGCGGCCAGGCCGCCCCAGACTACGCGACTACGCCCAAGACTATCGTCCTCCATGATCGGGGCCTGAGGACGGCGGGATCGCCACCCACCGTCCTTACAGAAGCAGGCTAGAAGGGTTGCGTGCTGCGGAGCCTTTGACCCATAGCACGCAACCAGATTCACTCACTGACGCGGGATAAAACCCGACCCCAATGACTGGGCCGGTAACGATCGATGATTTTATTTTTTTATTTATTTATAAATCAGAAATATGAAATCATTCAATAGTTGAATAACACAAGGACAATAAGTAAAGTAATTTCCTGTAATTACATATTCTAATTAAAGCTATAAAATTTCATATCGTAGCTCTAGTGTAAATCACTGGTATTTACGAGTGACAGTTGATATATTTCATGTCCCTTTCCATTTCCTTTGTAGATTAACTGTCCCTTAGAGAGAATACAATGCATGTTTTTTTTAATTCCGCGGCCCAAGGCCGCGGCCGCTCTAACGTCCGTTGCCGGGCGTCTCTGGTTACTAGCAGAGGGTATGTCCAGTAGCGCCCGGCGGACTTCGACCATCTGTGTGGTCTCTACGGGGTTTGGTCGGGATTAGAATCCCGCGTCGTTGGGGTATGGTTGTTGGTGAGTGAATCTGGTTGCGTGCTGTGGGGCAAAGGCCCGCAGCACGCAACCCTTCTAGCCTGCTTCTGTAAGGACGGCGAGTGGCGATCCCGCCGTCCTCAGGCCCCGATCATGGAGGTAGATGATCTGGGGCGTAAATGAGTCTGCGGCGCCCTCGCCGCAGACTACGGAACTCTGCGGGGAGGCTACGCTCCCTCTCCCTCTCGGCCGCCTCCTTCGCGAGCATGAGCTGCTCGCAGAAGCACACGGCCGCGTTCCAGCCGCTCCCGCTGGAAACCACGGCTTGAAGCATGGTCTCCAGCGAGAGGTTATCGACGCCCAGACCCACTACGAGGTCTCGGCGCTGACTCGCCCACGCTGAGCACTCCACCAGCGTGTGGAGTGCGGTTTCGTCGTCGGAAACCTCGCAGTGTTGACATCGGGGTGTGACCTCACGATGGATGCGAAACAAATATCTACCGAAGCATCCATGCCCGGTAACGATCTGCGTCCCACGATACGTGAGGTCACCATGCTGCCTCTGCAGCCATTCGTCCATGATCGGTCCCCGCTCCAGCGCCTACTTGCGCCATTGGAACAATGACGCAAGGCCTCTCGCTTCCGGATCCCATGGAGAGGTCCCGGCTAGGAGACATACAGCCTCTCCGGAGCTCGTGCGGTACGTGTGCGTTTTGACGGCCAAGGTTCTTAGTGGTCTGTTTAACAGAGTCACGTTCACCTTGACGGCCAATCTCTCCGCCCATACGTGAGCCCCGTATAGGGCCATACTCCGCACGATCCCCAGGTACAGTATCCTGCAGGAAATACAATGCATTCAATAAAAAGGAAAGATTTTTTATGAAAACACAATTTTTTTCTTCTCGTATAAAATACATAGTTGTAAGTTTTGTGCAACTCTGTCACCACATTCATATGGTAGATACTTACAAAAATCTATGGAATAGTTATTTAATAAGTATTTAAATATTGCTATGTACTGTATTCTACTTATCTTTTTCGAAACCAACATACTCTATATTGCCATCCTCTGCTATGTATGTACAAAGAATCATTGCATCTTTGTCGTCTCTAAACATTGCAACTTATTTTGTCAATAGCCGTAAAATCTTGTAGTAGGTAGGTATATAGTTTGTAGACAAACTAGTATTTCACTACTCGCAGTCTGTAATATACTATCTATCAGGGGGCCAAGTCGTGTATTTGAATTGTAGCAAAGTGCCATCGTATTTGCACGTCGAAGGCAATTTTTTAGTCAACAGAAATTTGCTCAGAATTGAGCTGGAAAGCTCCGTTTCCAGGTTATAAGGGCTGCAAGTTTTTTGGAAAGTGGGATGAGAATTGGGAAGAAAAATTGTTTTGGGAAGATGGTGTAAAAATTTTGTGGATATTTTTGCGGGATGAGAATTCCCGGGGATGTTTTTGCAGGCGAATGGAACTCGTGATGGGTGCGGGTGCAGGGGGAACAAAAAATTGCTTAGAATTTAGCTGAGAACCTCGGTTCCCGGGATATAGGGGCTGGGAAGTTGGTAATGTCGGGAGTAACTAAATCCAACTTAACTGTAACTTAAGTAACTGTAACTTGTACTCTGCAGTCATTAGGCACTAAACCGGTGCCTTTTCGGCACCCCCCTGGCGCGTTACTTGTGAATTTAGCAGACTACCGATATTTTTACTAATTGCAGTTGTAACGAAGTAGTATTGCAGCAGCATACGAATTACGTTCATTTACGCGACGTGGGCCCCGGGAGCTATGCATATCAAGCACGACAATAGTCGGCATGCTCCTGTCAACCTCAAGCACCTTGTATTTGCTCTGCTCTATACAAATAAAGCTCCCGGCACGTTCGCGTTCAAGTATCACCAAGATATACTAAAGACATATGAATGAGTACGAAAATAGGACGTTGAAATACCTCAATAAGATTTCACAAACAATAAAATGTCTTTTTCAGAACATTTGTGTTTAATAATATATATATGCTAAATAGTTTTAGAAGGAACAATTCCAGTGTATGCAAAAGTCTAAACTGGAATAGGTACCTAGGTATTGTACATACAAGTGTGGATAAATTTATGACATGTTACGGAGTTTGCAGCCAACCTCTATGTAAAGAAGCGACTTTGTTTTGTTAACCTCCATCCACACTTCCCCTGTATCAGTTGTGATGTGAGACGAGAGAGCGAAAGTATTACAATATACAAGAACATGACGAAACACCACTATTGAAATAACAAAATCGAATTCTGAATGCTGTTTTTCTAACACATGTCTAAGTGTTCATAAAATATGTTGATACAACCATTAATAAAATAATAACGCAATTTATTCAGTACATTTATATGATTGCATATTGCATAAGTTTGAAAGAAAACGGTGCTGTGAATGAGACATCAAACGAGGTTTTAGTGGAATAGCCATATTACGAGTTTAATGGAGACTATACAAATGTAACAATAAGTATGTATAATGTCATGTAGCCTTACAATTTAAAAAAGTAACAGCCTTTTGAAAGAAACTACGAGTATGATCACCTATGTTTATTTCGAGGAGATAGATGCAGGCAGTGCGTTTAAGAAGGAGGATGTTATTATTATATAAATGTAGACATACGTTTTGCATATAGATCATAAAATGTCGCTAGACAAGTATCTCGGATGTGTGTTTAGGACGACTCATCTGAATGCTAATGTTGCAAATTAAATTTTATCTCAACTAAGCCGGTTTTCAAACGTGTGCCTCTGACAAGCGCGACTCTGCGCGATACGTAAATTATAACACGGTGCCTTTCAGTTTAAACCGCATATTATACATTATTATAATATGTATGTTCGATACTTAGGTACATGAACATTATTCTTTAGAAAAGAGAAGATGAAAAGATCCCGAAACTCTTCCAATTTGACTAAATTGTAATGATTGAATTCATATTTCTTTTTTTAGAAATTGTAGAGTTTTAGAAAATGTAGACTTCTGTTAGAAGCTTTTATTGAAGTGACAGATTCGCCTGCCTTGTCTTGTCATGTCATAAGCAAATTAGGAAATCATTATAACTATAAATAAACAGTCAGAATGGCATGTACGGTGTAGCTACCTATTCGGCATACCTACAGGATGATTTTGATACTTTTGTCAATACCTGATGTCAGGTAAAAAACCAACAATTTAGATAGACATAGTACAATACAATGAGGTGTATTTTTCCATAAAAGCACACATCGTCTCGTAAGTGGTTATTAAAGTAGTGGCATGTCGTGTCAGAATGAGGCATTTTAAAGTGGAGCACATTATCTTTTCCATTTTCAATGTTTTATTGAGCATTGTTAAGTCGTCTACACTCCATAGTTCAACACCACAAAGCATTCTGGCACAAAGACATTGAACCTGTGAGCGTAGTCTTAGATATATGTAGCTTACACAGCTTGCACTAACATTCAACCTATTCAAACAATAATTAACGCGTTACCTAAGACTAGTTGCATCACAGTCATTTTTTTATAACTCATTTAAATACAACCGAGGCTTTTGATGTGAAATCTACAGTGTATAAATATAAGCAATCCACGTAATTAGACAATAACACATTAGTCTTATCAATTGAATAATTCCTGTGTAAATCGATTATAGATATCATATACTGACACGAGTCATGGTTTTACTAAGCAATGCCCATTGTCTCGGAGATAAAGATTTGATTATTATCAGAACAGGGAGGGAGCAAAGCACGAGCATTGCACCAGTCGTTGTGAGGTCCACTTGGAGCCAGACACTATGCCTAAACAATGCAGACCTAACATTACACAACACGTACCTACCTAAATACCTCTCGCGACATTCAACGTCTTGCAATTGGGTATTTGATTAATGATAAAATAAGTTGTAACATGCAAAGTAAGTTTATTTTCTTCCATTTGTTTTTCGTGATAAAACTAACACGTTAAATCCTAAACAAATGATACCTACCAAGTGTGTTTAGTAAATAAGTAAATACCTATCTCAGTAGATATTTTGTATAAGATATTAGAAGTACGATTACGAGGCCATTTCAAAAATACCGACTTGGTTTTTAATGTATCAATTAAAATTCTATTGAATATTATTATTTTATATTTACCGTTTGTATTGATCAGATTAGAAATCGGTTAACATGGGTGCTTGTTACATGATTAAAACATTTTTTTATTAAGATGTAAAACTCATCAAACTTTTGAAAGTTACTTAAAAATTGTAACTTAGTAGGTAATTGTAGTATGTAAATTTACAGTTTTCTAGTCATATATTACAACTTATATTTTTATATTAGTAAATATAAAAATATAAGTTATACAACTGTAATAAGTGACGTAATGAAGTAACTACCTAACTAGCCAACTCACGATTAAAATTGACAATATTCATTTTTATACTTATTCAAATAAAAGCAGTTTAAAGCCGGCAATATTGTTATTTAGTATGTCGTATAAAAAACATAAACGGTAGCAGTCACGCAACTAACTTCACAATTGCCTTCAGGTAAAATTGAAATAATAACACTCGACGTCAGGTCACATCCAAACCTATGGAAACCAAAATAAATAATAGAGAGAATTTTAAATTCGGTATAAGTTGGCCGGTCCACCATCATGAATAGTTTGTTCAGAAATGCGACGTGTGCCACTGATTAATTGGCAGCCGGTTTGCGAGAGTGGCCGCCGCGCAGTCTGCATCTGTAACCCACTTCGTATAGCAGCAGATGACACAATACACTAAGGATTTCGTCAAACATACCTAGCTAACTAACTAACACCTACAACCTTAACTTTCGAACTTTCTTCATGCTACTCTCCAATTATTTACTGTCCATCACTTACTTAGATGTTAGGAATTCTGACATTTCGTGAGACTTATTTTGGGGAAATCGTAAATGGCGACACGATTATATTACCGTGCCTCTATTCTCCAAGATGAAATATCGCCAACGAAATGAGGACAGTGAAACGACCCAAGGCGCACTGATAACGTGGTCTAGGAACGCTCGGCTCGGCTACAAGCATTTGTCTGTAGGTACTCCAATCTAGATTTGAAATAGTTTTAACATACAACACAAGAAATATTGTGTAGAGAATAGAGTTCGATTCAAGCTATACAGCGACTACCCCGTTAGTTAATTGTTAAATCTTTACATGATCTCTATATTTGAGAAGTCTTAATAAAAATAAATGGAATTGAGGCAAGCCTCCGCAAAGGGCTTTAAGTTAGGATAAAGAACGCTATAATTCGACAATCTAGTTAATTAATTGAAATTACGTAATAGAGACAAGCATGATTTGGATCTCCAAAGTGCTTATTATGTTGTTAAAAAATGAATGACGAAGGATATTTTGAGTCGGGACGCTACTCAGTGACGCTGTTTTCCTTTTTTATCTGTGGTGAATTGAGCACGGAGGTTATTTATTTTAAATGGTGAGTCATACACAATTGCAACGTAGTGGCAGGCAAATTTATAATGAGCTACCAGACGACATTCCACGAAGGGTGTGTAGTCACAGCCAGGTAAACATTGCTTGATATGATTTGTCACCACACCCAACATTGCGTTCCTGATGTGACAATAAATTTACCTACTCTGCTACTATTGGTAATATAGTAGGCATAGGGGATCCTTGCTGAATCCCCTTTTGCTCTATTTTACCTAATGCATGCAATACACAAATAATTTTTAAATTAATCAATTTGTATTCGATGTATTAATCAGAAATAGGATGTAATCAATGATAATTTATTGTCAAATAAATTATTATTGATTACTTATTCCGGAACAAAATCGATGACCTACTTTTGTTATATATCCCTTGTAATACTTGTAGCAAGCATCACATCATGTTTGTTAATACTTCGGATACCAATAAGCGCATGAAACAATAAAGTGCTATGATTTATTTGGTGTGCGTTCAATAACAAAATAGCAATACGGAATTGTGAAACATAGCTGACCTCTTTACATCTTTGTTACCGTCAAGAATTGAAGAGTCTAATAAGAATCACATAACAATAGAATAACCATCCAAATAAATTTGACAGTCAGCGTGCAACCTCGGGTGGTCCGTTCCGTACTTTCATTGTCTGACACACTTACAAAACTCACGTATTAGATAGACATTCGACGTAAAAAGTAATAGGACATCCTTCTTTCCCTACATTTTAATTTAAGAACGGAAGCACCATGACTCGTCAAGAAAAGAATCAGATTAATTTTCCCCGCCGCCGCGACCGTGTCATCCCGCAGGACGCGGGCGATCAGTTGATATAAATTGCTCTAAAACTCCGGACAGACTTAGGCAAGTAGACAAAAGGAACAGACTAACAGCCGAATACTGAAACGTCACTCAAATATTCAGATACTAAAAAATGACGTTTGACTGGTTTGAGTATGAAAAAACTAAGTTTAAGGGCTGCTCAAGCATTTAAACTGCTGCTAAATATGTGAGTGACGTTTCAGTAGTTGAAGTATAACAAAGTAAACGTGCTCCCACCAGAAAGCACACCGAGACTATAAGGCACATGACTTTGTAAACCAGATAATATTACAGATCAGCTATCTACCCCTGTCAGTCGCCTTAAAATCGGTCTATTCGTTGTCGTTGAAACAGGCAATAACTAAATTTAAAATCGTTTTTTATCTTAGTACCTCTAAGTACTATCAGTTTAAACAGAAATTTTAAACTTCAATATTATTTACATACTTGTATGTAATTAATATAACAACTATGAAACGAAATGTATAACCATACATTTATCAATAAAAGCAATAAATCCATGTAACACCTGGAAGTGCGTGCTGTAGCCTCGTTGGCGCAGCTCCAGTCCCACTGAACTTTGACAACCAGCTGTGGCGGTAAATTGCTGTAACACATCCCGTCTGCTGCACTCACATACATGCGTAATTAAAATACCAGTTTTAAATCGCAGCAACTTAATTTAACTAAAATTTAAGCAATTATGTCTTCGCCATACGGAGCCCCCAGTCTGTATGGCATAATTTCTAGTTATGACCGATCATTTCATCTACCACGACTTGATACCACGAGGTCAACAATCTTTTCTTTCGCACAACAATTGCTTCTGCACTTCGATGTCTATAAAAAGGAAAAAGTTGTCGACTTTCCTTATGAATAGTTTTGGCCTTCTACGAACGCTTACGAGTTTTCTATCTCAGAAACTGTAATTGCTTTATCGACTTTTAATCATGCGGGACGCCTTTTCATATAGCCTCATTAAAAGAAATTGGTGTGTCGTCACATAGTTGGTCATGATTCAGCTGACATTGATCAATATTGTATGACTAGTTCGTCCGCCAGAAAGTAGAATTAGGTTAAGAGCAACACCATCTGACCGAACGTCAATTAATGGTATTACCAATCCCATTTCGGATAAAGACCGGAACTAATAGGGTCGATTACTGTAACAAGACGATACGAACGGGTGCCGACAACACAGATCAACTATTTGACAGCACATAACTTCTCATTAATTACTGTGTAACACACAGACAGATAAGAGAGTCAGATTATATTTTATCCAACTCCAAATCAGTTCCGATTATATGTATAGAGTTATCAAATCAGAAACAGAGTCAGTATAAATATGAAGTCGCGAAACTACTGAAATTTACTACAACGATAGTTACGTATACAATAAGACTTCAATTAATCCTCTCCTTGAAATTCCAGCTTGAATAGCCATATTTAACATTAAATACATGATTACGTAACCAGATCGTTAATGGTAGCCCAGGGTTGATGAAAGGTTGACCTCAGACCGATGTGGGCGTTGCTAGACAATGAGAACGTGACAGACAGAGGTCCACGAACTGTGCTGGAATGCAAATAAATAGATGCGCATAAACAGGACGAAGAAGCACACCTGTCATTCATCAAACAGACACATAAACAATGCGTATCATGCCCTAACTTCACAATTGCTCATCTTTGTTTTGGGTTTTAAATTGACGACTGTGACTCATTCTAAACTTTCCGTAAAATCTTTACAAAACCGGTTATAAATATGGTTTAGTGTAAGTAATTAATTAGTACAAATAATGTTTAATACGAGACTCCTTTCTATTCTCCTACTATGCAGCTCACTCCTGAGTGTCAAAGAATTGTGTTGTTTTGGGCGTCGAATTTTCTAGTTCGCTTGCATATCGTTCAATAAAAAATACCTGCATGGGACTTTTAAGATCATATTTTTGGAAGACCTAAGTCTTATCTGGAATAATAAGATCGATACCAAGTCCTAATTATCTCATTGATTCAACGCTAATAAATGATAATATAAGTACTCCTATTGATGACCTATGTATGAACCTATGGATGTATAAGATAACTCAATTCCCAACATCTTATCCAGAACTTCCTAATGGTCTTTTGAACCAGCGAAATTGTATTTTTGAAATTACATTTTTATCATTATTTATATTATTTACATATAGTTTTATCTACATATTTAATACGACAATTTGTCTGTCTGTCCGTCCGTCGCGTTTTTCAATTATAATTACAAATACATACATTTGCATGAAATATTAAAATATTCTTAATTTTTATTTTTTTTTATATTTGAGGCGATACAAAGTTCGCTGGGATAACTAGTTACTTTTATTACCAGGTGCACATTTGCCTAATTAACTGTTGAAAATTGATAAGGCGATAAAAATATTGTGATAAAAGTATGTTGCGATAGTTATTCGAACAATTATTCACAGAAACGAATTACTTTTATTAGTATAGACGGGTTAAACCACTGACAATAAGAAAACGAATACTAAGAAATTACTAAGGTTCAGCAAATATACCAGATACCCATAAAAGACAGCTGTGAAATATAAAGAGGATATACCTATTTATTAATATCTGCAGAGGGGTCAATGGTCTCCGACAATAAGAGGTCCAGTTGGTTATTTAATAACTAAACATTTCCTTTCAAACTAAATAACTGCTGCTACATAATATCATGACTGGTATAGGGCATTCTGGATGTGCGAAGTCAGTGTCATGTGTTCATAAAAGCCTCGGCGATATATTTTATTTATTGTTAAAATATAGCCCTGTCTACACACCATTTACAGAATCTATGGCATAACTAAAAATAACGCTTTGTACAGACAGGGCGATGTTAAGAGCGGTAGTGGCAGTTCTGGCGTGCCTCTGCATGGCGCGGTCGTCACGGGCCGAGCCGTACAACCTGCGAACGTACACACAGAACCCCAAGGTAAATACTACCCTCTTGTCAACGCACAAACATTTACACAACACAATATTAGAACACGCTGCGACATATATCATACAAACTATACAAATAAATGGCGTGTTTTCAAACAGTTCGAGTACCTCACGGTGTGTGGGCGGAGCGGATAAATTACCAATATAAATAAAATAAATAGTCTAGACTAGACAAAGACGAGGCTAGCATTTATATTTTATTTAGCAAGTTCTTTACTTCAAGAAATGTGTTAATAATATACCTCCATGGGTCCAATCGATAGATAAACACGTGGCATTATTATTTACCTCTCATTAAATAACCTTATTTCGATATTTTCTTTTATAGTTTAGTTAAAATAACTACTTATTAAATTTATTTATTCACAGGACTTGAGCAGTATTTTGTCTAGCATAGAAGAACGTCTCAGACTTTTGGACACAGTTAGTGAGGCTCAAGAAAAACAAGCTCGTCGCTTGGATTTAATTCAAGACAGACTGAGTGAGTTATAATCTAAGTACACTGTATCCTACACGTACCACCGGAAAACACTACTAGTTCATAAATAATAATCCTATTGTGTCATATCCTCTTTAGTTAAATACCACTACACTATACCTATTCAGTAATTGACCGAACAGCAGCAACGAACAATTAACTTCCAAAGAAACCGCTCGGTACTGCAATGGTACGAACGAATAAATTAACAAATGCACAACTGACAGTCACTGAATAAGATAGCATACCACTGATAGATATAATTTGCTTTCAGATCACGTGGAGAATACGATATCTATAAAATTAGAAAGAGCTCAACTAGCAGCAGAAAAGCTGGAGCATAGACTGCTGATGCTGCAGACTAGTGTACAGGTTTGTGTGAGCAATATTGTCAGAGGAGTAAGGAACTGTAAACTCCCACTAGTGTTGAGAAAGGCATAATTTTGTTTATATTAGGCGAGTAGCGGTCTATCACATTTAGAAGCAGAGCTTTCATAAATAAAACCTTTAACCAATAAATACTTTAGACACGGAATATTTAAGCGCTGCGAATGTACTATATCACTACATCTACGGTTTTCCGAATTATGACTTACGAACTTACTTTACGTAGTCTTTCGTGGAGCTAGAAACAGGACCAGAAACAATTGCCTAATTTCCATTTATTTAACGGTAACGACATACAACGAGAATATGTCATATCTTATTTTTATTTGTACAAGGGCTTTGAGTGAGTTAAACATTTGTGGAAGCTACTACTCGGTTAACAATTACATACGTTCTCAGGAAAACATTTTGTAAGCTTCAGAAACTCTAGTGTTTGATAAAAAAGCATCTAGGTCTATAGCTATTTTATTTTCCAGATATCTATTAAAGAGAGCAGTGAAAAGCTTGAAAAAAGTCAAATGAAAATAGTAGCGTTAACGCAAAACCTGACTGACCACATCATCACGCATAAACGTTTATTAGAAAAGGTAACTATTGCTTTCATAATATATCGGTATGATGTACAAATTAAAAAGGAGTACCGGCTCTCATGCTGGCCCGGAACTAGACAAAACACACAATTTTCTCTTTTTCCTTACCTATGGGCATAGGAGCACATTTTGAATCTACAGAACCCAGTAAAATGTGGCTCCCACTACGCACTTGACGTTTTACATCGGCAAGTCATGTGGCGCATAATAAGTACTTGACTTCTGAACTTAACGTAGTCCAAATGAAAATGAGCCAAACGCTTGGGAGTAAAGCCACTAGTAAAAGGTCGAGAGATCAAAATACTTCCTCAAGTTGATTTATTATGACAACAGCGCCGTAACGGGTTGGGTTAGGTTAGTAATCATTGATATGCAGAAGAAAGAGAGTAGGTGATAGTACGGACCCCTGAGGTACCCCGGCATTCACTTGCAAGAAGCGAGAGGCCTGGCCATCGCAGAGGACCCGCACTCGTTTAACAAGCTGGCAATCCAGCTGCACAGTTGAGGAGGTAGACCATATGCCGGAAGCTTGGAAAGAAGCGAAGCATGCCAGACCCTATCGAAAGCTTTGGCGATGTCCAGGCTAATAGCCAACGACTCGCCGTACCTTTCCATAGCCTCACCCCATACATGCGTGACGAATGCCAGGAGGTCAACCGTTGATCGTTTTGGCCTGAAGCCATTATCTCAGTATCTAAGTATCACCAGTTATCACCACAGTTGGTGTAGATATCAAAAATCATATTGCTATGGGGTCGGTCGTTTTAGCAAGAGAATATTGCATTTTTTTCTTAACTCTGTACCTATATCTGTTATTATAATCTTTGACCTATTTAGAAATAGACTTGATTCCAATAGAATGGAATCCTATTCACCTGTTTCCCTACCCACAGAAATTAAGCTGACTTTTTAAACGTCTGAAAATACCACCATCGTAACTACGATACAATCTTTTTGGCAGGTAAATGGCGCATATACAGACACATGGCGCCGGAGTTTAGTGCTAGAAGCTTTGATGAGAGACGGCCTATCGCTTGTCAACGTGACGAGACGAGAACTTGCCGACGGACTGAGAACATTAGCTAGAAGGCAAAGAGATGGCAGGATCAACTCAATTGACTTAGATGTAATATTATCCAAAAGATTGAATGAGAATTCAAATAAAATAGATACAAAGGTAACCTACGTTATATATTTAATTTAATATTCGAAATTTTAGCCGCAGGCTGAAATAGTGAGCTAACTGTAGAAGCGTTATGTGATGATGTCAAATGATCAGCGAACCGCAGTATTACTTGCAAATGGCAGCGGCAACATTCACTTTTGAATAGATCGATTTGATCTAAATCTTTCGGTTTTTAATAGTACTAGAGCCTGAAAGCTCCAAATGAAGAATTTGGTTAACTTGGCGTAGCATAAAGTATGTCAGAACTTCACAAACATATTTTGCGAGCGGTAGAGAATTACGTCCATTAAGTAATTTCCAAAAACTAGGACTGCATATCTCAGGGTCTCGACCTCCGAACGGTCCACCTGAAGGTTCCAGCATAAATGTGGGAGGCGTTAGCATCGGCATCAAGCCCTCGATGAAGTACCTAGGGATCGTACTTGATAGCCGATGGAACTTCGGACCACATTTCCGAAGTTTGGTCCCCAAGGTGACGCAGGTATCGGTCGCGCTTTCGCGACTGATGCCCAACCTAAAGGGACCCAACGCTTCCTGCAGGAGACTGTACCTGGGGATCGTGCGGAGTATGGCCCTATACGGGGCTCCCGTATGGGCGGATAGGTTGGCGGTCAAGGGGAACGTGACTCTGTTAAACAGACCACTTCGAACCTTGGCCGTCAGAACCATACGGGGGTACCGCACGATCTCCGGAGAGGCTGCATGTCTCCTAGCCGGGACCCCTCCACGGGACCTGGAAGCGAGAGCCCTTGCGTCATTGTTCCAATGGCGCAAGGAGGCGCTGGAGCGGGACCACAGGCCTGCGTCTCGAGAAATCGAGGACCAGCGGTCCCAACTCCGCCAGGATCTCATGGAGTCATGGAGGGTGCGACTTGAGCAACCCAAGTGGGGTACCACCATCATCGCGGCGGTGAGACCGATCATGGACGATTGGCTGCAGAGGCAGTATGGTGACCTCACATGGATGCTTCGGTAGCTATCTGTTTCGCATGCATCGTGAGGTCACACCCCGGTGTCAACACTGCGAGGTTTCCGACGACGACACCGCACTCCACACGTTGGTGGAGTGCTCAGCGTGGGCGAGTCAGCGCCGGGACCTCGTAGTGGGTCTGGGCGTGGATACCCTCTCGCTGGAGACCATGCTTCAAGCCATGGTCTCCAGCCGGAGTAGGTGGAACGCGGCCGTGTCCTTCTGCGAGCAAGTCATGCTCGCAAAGGAGGCGGCCGGGAGGGAGAGGGACCGTACCCTCCCCGCCGAGTTCCGTAGTCGGCCGCCAGGGCGCCCCAGACTCCGCGACTACGCCCAAGACTATCGACCTCCATGATCGGGGCCTGAGGACGGCGGGATCGCCATCCGCCGTCCTTACAGAAGCAGGCTAGAAGGGTTGCGTGCTGCGGGGCCTTTGCCCCATAGCACGCAACCAGATTCACTCACTCGCGGGATAAAACCCTTCCCCAACGACGCGGGATTCTCGTCCCGACCCAACACCCGAAGAGACCACAGAGGTGGTCAAAGTCCGCCGGGTGCCACTGGACATACCCTCTGCTAGTAACCAGAGACGCCCGGCAACGGACGTTAGAGCGGCCGCGGCCTACGGCCACGGAATTAAAAAAAAAAAAAAAAAAAAAAAAAAGGATCTCGATATCCTACTCCGTAAGGTACTTACCTGCTTCCACATGTACAGAGATGGGAGAGGCTGGTAAGCTGTCATACAGGGTCTCCTAGTACAGATACCAGTCTCTCACATAGATAGTTTATGAATTTCAAATGTATCTAAATTAAGTTATTGCCATGTATTATTAATGTGAGAGAACAAAACCAAACTCTTATCTTGTACATTATTAACTTAAGACAAAACAAAACATTTAAAATAATTACAGATGCAGGAACTATTGGATGCACAGAAAAGTTTTGTCGAATCGTGCCAGCAAGTACAACAAGATGACCCACATCCGGTAGCCGATGTGCTGGAGAAACTTATTGAATCTCTCCTCAAAATGTAATTACAGCATTCATTACTGTCACATAACTCTTATGAGATTATGGTTGTTATTGCAGGCAATTAATGGCAAAAAATATTTTCAGGAGAACATCAACGTTTCACGAACTGCACAGGATCCAAGACAGTATTAAAGGGCACGATAGTAAAGTTGTAAAAATTTTGAATACACAGGTGCGTAGCCTAAACACCAAAAACTTAGTGTACACCAGTAATTTTAGTGCTATTAATATAATAACCAGTGGATTTAGTTTTCTACCGATTATTCTTAAAAATGTGTATATTGTGATGTTTTATTCCGACAGCATAATATACATGATCAATTTACTTCATTACGAAGTTATACCTTTATATAAATTAAATGTAATACCTATTCTGCTTTATGTTAGTTGGTACGCGTTAAAAACCTACGGCATTCCACATGCTTATGGTAACTAACTAAGGAATTCCTTCAGCTATGATTTTTTTTCTTAGTGTTATCAAGATATTGAGTCTTAAGCCAATCTCAACTGCAAGTGGTGCGCCTATGACACAACTGACGAGGCTCTTGTCAACATAAAATTGCCCGCTTACCGGCAATAGCTCCGCCCCCTATTATGTGGGACAGACAAAGTTACGAGCGAAATGTACTATGTAGGCGTGATTATAAGTCCCTATGTTGTTTATCATTAATACTCTGTGTTAATGTGAATTTTTATCATTCATTGTAGACCGATGTAAGTTGTCGACGTCTAGAAAATGCTTTTCGTAATACATCGCATACGATATTGAAAGAAAACGAGCTGCGACAACTAACGGAGAAATTCATATCACTAACAGACCGTGCTGACGAAGCTTTACAACGGTTAGAAATACAACTTAAAATCGAAATGGAGGATGCCCTACCCGATACATCAGCGCAAGCTACCACGCTTATGCAGAAACTAGAACACGAGTAAGCATTCCAAAATATATTGAAAAAAAAACGTTTTTGAGTAACATATCGACCAAAGTTTAGGAAAATAGAACACTTTTAAGATAAGTTTGCGGCTTCTTTTTCTGGCTTTAATGGATTACCAACCTGTAGAACTCGAACTCCTGGGACTACCTAGCCCTACAATGCACACTCTTTGCTCCCATCGACGGCCCCATTGCACGAGGGGGTCGTCTGGTATAAATGAGTGAGGGAGCGGAGGTGGTGTCAGCATCCCGCAGCCGCTGAGACGAGTCACAGATATCACTCCACGTGTCACTCTGATAAACGGAGAAGAGAGAGGAGGTCGTCCGTTCGGTCATGGCACACGAAGCCGTGCTGCTACCGCCCTTTCTTGGGACGGCGAACTGCGCAAATGCATTCCACCACATACTATAAAAAAACCGGAATCGAACACAGTAGGTACCTTTGCGGTCTCGCATAACCGCCGACGCCACTGAAGAATTCCGCAGCTATGAGGATACAGTACACACAGCATAATAACAGTATTGACTATTGGTTGTTAATTGTTATTTTACAACTAAAAGAAACAAGATCTTGGCACTACAAATAGTAGGTACCTAATTTGAAAATTGTTTAATTACAGGCGAAACTCTGAGGACGAATCAAAAGAGTACTATGATTCGTATGATGATGACGACCAGTTCTCCCAAGAGGGCGATGGAGGAAGTGACATTATGGGTGAAGATAAAGTCATCTTAGGAGGCGGTTCATGGAGGAAGATCAGAACTACTACAGCGAGGCTTCCACACCGAAGACATCTCCATAAACATCCTTACGATCGCGGCCCTAACGTAAAGGCACCCTAACGCTTGATTCACATGGCATTGTACTGCACGTCTTTGACAGGTTTAAAATTGAGTTCTAATTTGAATATAGTTAATGTAACTGCTGGGTTGGAGTGATGCTGTTATAATGTGCTGTCAACCTTAATCCTGCAAACAAACGTGCAGTACAATAATACCGTGTGAACCAAGCCTTATACTTTTAAGTTTGTAATATAAATATTATTAAACAGAGCATCGAATTTTTATTAATACCTATAGGTCGGTAGGGATTTCCTCTTGTAGGACTCTGAGAATGCCGTGTTTCACAAGAACCTTTACCCAATGATGCCTTCCTAGGCCTGCACTTTCGCAAAGAGAACCAGCACTAATCACCGTACCCAGATAGATACATTTGCACTCCATTTTTTTATATGGTTCGCGAAAGTGACACCGTCTATAAATTATATTATATTGAGATTGAGAGTGGCCCTAAAGTTAACAGCCCAGTGACCTGCCTCATCACACTGTGCTTAAAGAACCCTAGGTACTCGTAGTAAGTTAAAGTAAATGAGCACAGGCAGGCTTGGTCATCATATTGTTAAAGACAATAGGAATGTTTTTGTGCAATAACATGGAAAAATGCAACTTACATCACACAACAAATAGGAATTCAATGTTATTCTTATTTTGCCAGTACTGACATTCCCCACTAAAAGAACGATATCTATACTAATATTATAAAGCTGAAAAGTTTATTTGAAAGTGCTAATCTCAGTACTGGTTCAATTTGAAAAATTCACTTTGATTTTGCGATTATGCGATTTGAAAAATAGGCTATATAACATCACGCTACGATCAATGGGAGCGGAGAAGCAGTGAAATATCATTCAAAAACGGGGAAAGTTTTATTTCTTTTGAGAACTTCCATTGCATGCACTGGTCAAATGGTTAATGTTATGTTAAAACCATGTACTAAAGAATTGTACCTCTTTAAAAGTTCTAAAAAAAAGGTTGTGTAGCATACATCTATCTTTTAAGGTTAACTCACTATATAACATATTTTATGGAAATCAAATTCGTTCTAAAAAAATTATTTGCGAAGCGAGATGTTATTACGGGCGACGCGACTAGAACAATAATTACAGGCGACGGCAAATTACCACATGGACGAACTCCCGGGTGACTGCTAGTATTATATAAACTCTACCTACTTTAATTTGTACATTGTTGTTTACTTCTAAGACATATCTATGAAATAAACATATTTTTTATATAGAGCCGAACGTCGTAGATTTGTTAACAACAATTTGCATAGTTTTCACAAGACTTTGTTTTGATGAATAATAGGTAATTTTAAGGCATCTTTTGCAAATTAATAACTAAGACATACCTCAATTTTTGCACTATTTTGAAATACAGAAAGTGCTTTGTGTGTTAGTTGAGCAAAGCAAGAGCTGAGGGTGGCAATCTTCTGACGAGCACCAAGTACCACCTCTGGTTCCTCTGCTTCCAATTCTACTGTAATCCATAAATAGTACTTTTTTAAATATATGAGAATCTTCAATAGTGGTTACATTTCAGCATTTGAGTGTCCTTCTGTGTATAGTAAAAATGTCTGTATTTCAATATACCAACCACAAATCCTACAACCTAATAGCATAAATGTGAAAGTTTGTGGAGATGGTTTTGGATGTGTTACATCCACAAGAGGTAGGCAGAGGTGCATTACACACTTATTCTTTACCAGTAATTATTGGTCTCATCCCACGTATAGAAGGCAAGCCCGTTGCCGTTACGTGGCACTATAGAAAGTTCATAACTACTCTGTAATTCTAATCAAATTTCCAACAGCCAAGACAGGTGTTACATACTACTAAATCAAATCTCTGCAGTTTGAGTTGTGTGTTACAAACAACTTACGAATTATTGCCTAAATTCCGATTAAACTTGGAACATAAATAGAACTATTTTCTGCATTTATACAAAGGGATGCAGGTAACATGTTCACAAGGTTCAATTGGGAATGAGGGAACTATTCTGTGCAGTTGGAGAAATGATCATAATGTAGTTAAGTAGACGTATTTTGAATGACACAGACAGAATCTAGAAAACTTTATTAAGAACAATGGATGATCATTTACCCATTACTTAAGTTATTATTACTCGGTCCCTACTTATTTGGCAGTCGTGATCGTATAATCCTAAGACATGTTCAATACTACCAACAACAGAACGTAACGAATAAATATAAACTAAACATCTTACACAGTGAGACAACAGTGAATGTTGTTCGAATCTAGATTTTTATTAGAAACGTTAAAACACTAGTACTACATTTTTAATATAAACAGGTCGATATCAGGGTCTTTGGTTGGTTCTGAAAGACCGCAAATTTAAAGTGTTTTTTGCATGTAATTTAATAAAAACTTGTCCAATAACTATACGAGAATTGACAAGAGGGGAGAAAGGACAACTATTATATAGAGCTGGTAAACAATTATTACGACATACAAATGCTACAAGCACAGTACTGTATAATCGGGACTTACTTAACGTCGCATCCAATTCGAGACATGCTTTATCAAATTCCTTTTCTAAAATATCTAACCATCGAAATCCAACTCCGGTAGTCGCCATTTTCACAATAATTTGTTTTGATCAAAATAAATGTCAGTTTGACAATTTATGAAACTGAAGCAGAGCCAATCGTTCAGAAATTAACATAAAAAATCGTCGTAAATATTTTTTTCATGTTTGTTACTTTAATCTAATCATCTGCTGCTGGCACAGAGCAACGAATTTCAGACCTGCAGGCTGCTGAATCTTCGCCAGTGGTCAATAGAACAACATAAACTTATTATACTATAAAATCTTACCAATGCAAAAGTAAGTAAGTCTGTTTGTTTGTATGCTGCTTTTTAAGCTAAACAGATCGGATTACAATGAATCCAGTAGATTAGTATTCTAGGAAAGAACAAAGTGGATTATTTTTCTCCACTTGAGATTCTTCTAATCTAATTATATTTTATGAATAATGGTTAAGTCACGGAATAGAAAAGGTTAAGTAATAAAATATAATAGTACACCCGCCGTATTGATGTCAAAATGGCTGGTGTATTTTAATTCCGAAATAATTTCGTTCTGTATCGGGTACTTATTTTTTAGACCTAGGTACAATTTAGTACATTTTAGGTACATTTTTTTGGTAAGTGGTACAACATGATTCGCAATGGTACAACCGCCACTTTGACTCTCATGTTGCTTTATTTCTCAGAAACTATCCAAGGATCCAAGGATCAAGGGTGTTTTTTTACTTGAGGTACTTTTTAGGTACATTTTTTTGGTGTAATTATATTTTATGAATATGGTTAAGTAATAAAATATTATAGTACACCCGCCGTATTGATGTCAAAATGGCGGGTGTATTTTAATTCCGAAATAATTTCGTTCTGAATCGGGTACTTATTTTTTAGACCTAGGTACAATTTAGGTACATTTTTTGGTAAGTGGTACAACATGGTTTGCAATGGTACACCCGCCACTTTGACTTTCATCATATAACCACGCCTATGGGGATATAGGCGTGGTTATATGAATGTCTTAAATTCTTTCGGGTAGACTTGCACTTCGTGCACTAATTGTGACTAAAGTAAGGCCAGCAAAACGATATAAAAAATATGTAAACAAAGTTTCGAGGGTTTAGAACATTTTTATTTGAATAAATTAATCATATGTATAATTTATACTATTCATTGTGATTTAAAATAATGTAAATAATACATCATTAATTTGTTAAATTCCCTATAATGGTGCCGTCTGTATTAAACACAAAGCAAAGTATTTCGGACCTGCGCTGCGTTGTCGTATACGACGACCGTGTTACTTTATGGTATTAAAGATGATTCGTTGGAAGAGTCCGAATCAGACGTATTACGACATATATGAAATGTTGACAACTGCGGTTCTAAATATTTTCCTGTACCACGAAACAGGTAACAACAGTTCTCGTCGAACAACTACGCTACGTACGAGTGAACGAGTGATAAGAATAAAGATAATGATAGCTCACTGTCAATGTAATTTAGTAACGTACCGGTGGTATACAAAAAAATCTCTCGTCTCGCTAGCCTTACTTTACACATCCACTTTTTGTCAGTAGGTTTTGTGAGTGGGGGCCCCTCACGTAATAGTGAGTTAGAGGTTACCGGGCACAATATACAGTGAAAAAGCAGTACCTATATGACTATTCTGTAACCTGAACCCAAATTCCAACAAGTATGGCAGACAAAGTACTAGATAATATTTTATACCAGTCCAGGGTCGTCCGGGGATGTTAAGAAAATTAAAACTTCTTGGATTACTTAAATGAAAAACACTAATGCAATCATAGTGGTGGCAGTCGTTTAATTCGTATTCTATTTACAAATAAGGAGGTAATTTACAAGTACGGAGGTAATCTCTATATATAAAAATGAATTCCTATTTCCTTTGGTCACGACATCACGCGTGAACGGCTGGACCGATTTCGCTAATTTTTTTTTTGTTGTGTTCGTAATTACCAGGAGAAGGATCTTATGGAAGAAAAAAAAAGTTGTGCGGGACATTAGAAAAATTGATGCGGTACGAAGTTCGCTGGGACAGCTTGTATAAGTATAATTACGCCATATTTCGAAACAACCTAGCACGTAGTTTACACATTATACACCACAAAGCTACATTCAGTTTGACAGTAGGTATATTAAGGACAACTGCCACTAAAATATAAGTCTCACTAGTCCCATGGGACAACTGGGACAAAAAAACGAAACAGTCCCACTTGTCCTACTGGTACAACGTCAATGGGACAAGCGGGATGCACCCCCTATTAACATAGTGAAATTCTATTTGATGGGCATTAGATATGGGCAATATGAAGTGTAAAAATATCCAAAGTAACAAAATATAGCACTGGATGTCTAATATCTAACAATGTCCCCATCACACAGCACATAAAATAAGGCAAGCGAGACGAGATTCCTAATTTTTGTAAACAAGCGGACCGTCTAATACAGACGACAGCGATTAGAATTGGGAATTAAAAAGAAATATGTAGGTAACTAATTAATTTATTCAAATTAAAAGTATTTTTGATCAAAGAATTAGTTTTACTTCTAAATAAATAAATAAACCCCGAAACTTTGTTTACATTTTTTATTTCGTTTTGCTGGCCTTATTTTACCAGGATGAAAAAGTAACCTACGTCCTTAGAGTCCTTACTAGGGCTCTAGTGTCTAGCTAGACTATCTCTGTACCAAATTTAATTTACAAAAGTCTACACGACAATATTGTATTCATGCATATTTGCCTACATACATAACACAATCCCAATCATATAGAAACTTACTGACTACTTAAAACTACAGAATAATGTATCTTGTTGTAGAAAAAGTCATGTCATGTCATTGATACACATAGCTACTATATAATCTGTGCAAAATAGTTGAATCCGATTTGATACATACAACATCCCTGTCTTTTTCCATAGTATGTAGGTATAGGCACTTCTTTGATAGCCAACCAGATAAATCTCGATCTATTTGTTTCAATCTGAAGGTGAAGACGGTTATTTAAATGACCATTAATAAATTTGTATACTACCTATAATGTTAACTACATAATTATAAGGTAAGGTACACAGTTCATATACCTGCATTAAGTTGAGAGCATAAATAAAGTTCTAAAGCAGGTACCTACTCACCTATTTACAGCTTGCTCATAAGTTGGCGTGTGGCAAAAAATGGAACTAATTTAATTGTATGTAGCTAGTTATTGGAAATCTATTTCTTGACGTTTTTAATATAGGCGCCCTCTCTGGTCCGCCAACTTATACTTAACCACCTACGTACGTTTACGTACGATTGTGTACGTTTAAAGTGAACGGCACGCATATATGGTGACACCTCTATTCGGAATATGAAAATCAACAGCGTTGCATGTTTTTCGCTAATTGTGACAAGATATTTCGAAAAACAATGAAAAAGCTTATCACCATATATTAGCCATTATCCTAACTAATATTATAAATCTGAAATGTGTATCTTTGTTTGTTTTGTTTGTACCCCCTTCACGGTCAAACGACTGGATTGATTTGGATGAAAATTGGCATAGGGATAGTTTTGGGGAACGGAGAAGAAAATAGTATACTTTAAAACTATTCAACGTGTGCGGAGCTGTGGGCAACAGCTAGTTATAAATATTCTTTAAATGAGGTTTTATTGGGATGATTTATATTAGACTTGGGGACCGGGGCGTGCGCGATGCGGGGCAGTTTAAATTACACATCGCCGGACCCGTGTCCCGTCCGATCCGGCAACGCTCGCCTCACAACGCCTGGTCTAATATAAATCATCCCTAATCACCTATTTGATATCTTTTATCACTGTAAAAATAAAAATCGGTTTAATTTAGATATTTCAGAACCTTATTTATTTACAATATGCCAGTCCTTGTTTCAAGTCTTTTAAAAAGAAAAAATAATTAGCTACATCCAAGCTCGGAATAAAATGTTAAATAATGTTTACAAGTGTTGTGTACCACAGGTAAACCAATTAACTCATATATCGCCTGCGGGGTGCGGGGTGATAGGGACACGGAGGCTGACGAAAAAGAGGATCGTGCGGGGAGTGCGCGGCGCGCGGGGCAATATCTTACTTCGCTAGCTGCAAAGCTAGCAGTCACACGTTTCAATAGCTACGGTCGCTCTATGTCATATCATACACATGAGATTACAACGCATCGATCAATCTTCGGACACAAAATTGAAAGCGAAGCAGATGGCATTTAATATTTACATATATTTTAAGAAAAAGAAAATAGACCCCAGTATTTTAGAATAAAATAAAATTATTATTAAAATTATATTATTTATTTTTTCAATTATGTTTTTAACCATAAGCAACTGTATTCTTAATACCATAAAGAGTACCTTACAATACAGAACGCTGTGAATTTTTTATTAGCATTTATGTACGATTGTAATTTTAGCTATGTGAAAATACGTCAATATCTTGAGACCTATCCGTTTCTACAGTTACGAGTGTACATCATGCTGTACCCCCGCGTCCCTGTTACCCCGCAGGCGATATATGAGTTAAGCGCTCACACTATAGGGCTCGTGCACTCATACATGATATTCCAACCGGGTAAAGGTACTTCCGTTAGAAGTTCCGTAAAAGTGAGAACGTTATCTATAACTAAATAACACTAGTTTCACAGATGTACCAATTAAAATGTCTTAGGGCCACAAAACAAAACATTATGGTTCATTTTTCTTAATTCCTATTTAGGGTAAAACTGGAATAGATGCCCCACTTTTAAATAGCCACTTATTGTTTTACCTAACCTACGGGCAGATATTCGATTAGCGTAAGAAGAACGCTGGGTGAGAGTAGGAGGGGTGTGTTTACGTATCGGTACTGTCGCTCTTACTCGCTGTAACCGCCATATAGATCGATAAATCGCCTACTATATACACGAATATTTTTTGATTACCAGAAAAAATTCAGGGAAGTGATAGGTATTCGACCCATCCATGCTATAAAAAAAGAATAAAGTAGTTATGTCATTTTTGTCCCTAAAACCACCTAATATTTGTTCACTACATAAAATAATTTACTATATTTATTTCATTCATTCGGCGCGCGGCGCGTGCACCCCGCCTCCCCACGTACCGCACCGCGTTCACGCGCTCTTTGCATGCCAAATTAATTCAATCATAAATGCAGTTCCGGTTGTGACATCTCGATGCGCGCACGCTTCCCTTTCGATCAATCCCAACTAATACTATCGAGATGGCGTACCAATTCACCAATCGCGAATACGCATTAATGTTACGTACATATTTTATATCCGGTGAAAATGTGAGTGCTGCTTTACGGATGTATCGCGATCTCTACCCGAATGCCCGACAGCCAAATTACTCCACAATGTTAAGTGTCTACCAACGTCTGTTAGATCACGGCTCATTTCACGTACCTACGCACGCACAAGGCCGGGGTAGACCAGCCTATCCGCAGGACTTGTACGATGAGGTGCTCGAGTTTTTTGAGCAAGATCCGCGACGAAGTACGAACGATGCGGCACGTCGATTTGGCATCAGCCAGCACTGTGCTTGGAAAATTATGAACTCGGCTGGTATGCACCCTTATCACTACAGAAAGGTCCAAGAGCTGACAACAATCGACCGAGCACCCAGGATTGCATTCTGCAACTGAGTGATCCTTCATCCGGATACCAGCGCCCTTTACAGTGATGAATGTTTGTTTACAAGAATAGGGGTTTTCAACCAATATAACGAACATTGGTGGTCAATCAGGAATCCCAAGTTGGCGCAACAACATTCATTTCAACATAGATTTAGTGTGAACGTTTGAGCCGGAGTCCTAAATGATAACATCGTGGGTCCATTCTTCATCGAGGTACGTCTAACGGGCGTAACCTATTTGGAGCTGTTGAGAACGATGGTATCAACCATGTTGGATGATATCCCACTCGCAAACTTGCGAGACCTCTGGTTCCAACAAGATGGTGCTCCACCCCACTACCACATCGCGGTAAGTGACTACCTCAATACGCAATTTGAAGGCAGGTGGATTGGACGGGTTGCTCCGGTCGCGTGGCCCTGCTCGGTCCCCGGATCTGACGCCAATGGACTTTTTCATGTGGAGTGAAGTGAAACGTAGAGTGTTTGTCAGTGAACCCAACACCCGTGAGGACCTCCGACAAAGGATAATTGACGCCTTCGATGAAATCCGGCAACAAAGAGACATTCTCCTCAGTTTGAAATCGAACTTATTAAAACGGGCTCGCTTATGCATCCAATATGACGGAGGACATTTCGATCAACAACTAAAGTACTTGTAGTGGTAAGTCTTTCACGTATTAAATACATAAATTAATCATTAAGCCAATTTACTATTCCAAGTTCTTTAGTACCTGCCAGTTGATTAGGTACCTATTTAAATTTAAAATTTCTTAATGAAACAGTACCTAGGTGAAACCTATCATGTTTTATCTGCTAGATAGGTAGGTAATTTGACCTCTTACTTTACCATTTAATACCTTACTATAGTAATTGCGGATATGGGGGATATGGAATCGTAAAATAAATTTTAGTAATTAGGTACCTATTTAAATTTAAAATTACCTATTTAATGACACAGTACGTATGTACGTAGCCGGGCGTCTCTGTGCGTACGCCGCAAGAGGTATTTCCAGTGGCGCCCGGCGGATTACCTACCTATCATGTTTTATCTGCTAGATAGGTAGGTAATTTAAACCTCTTTACCTAGGTACTTAACCCTTTATAACCTTACTTTAGTAATTGCGGATATGGGGGGATATGGAATTATAAAATAAATTTTAGTAATTAGGTATAGGTGCTTTGATTTCATTGCGAAATTACGTTAAAAGTTACTACGGTTTTAGTCAGTTCACCCAAACTTTTCTTTAAAAGCTATTAAAAAATTACTGTCATAAAAATCAAACTCGTATGATGAACATTTTAACTAGGTACTTAACCATACAATAATCGTAGTTGTGTTTGACCTTGAAGACTGTGGCGTCTCGCATCGCAATAATAAAGTGATCGCAATAATATCGTGCAAAGTCGGCCGTCCTCGGCATGTTTCGAGTGTTACATTGTAGATGATAGGTACCTATTTACTATCAAACATCGTGCGTAAAATAAAATGGTGGTGTCCATGCGTGACGCACGTATTTTGAAATTTTAAAAACGTTAATAACTTTGTTTTTTGTATGGTTGGGTATTTGTATTATTCCATATATATTGAAATACATACGTTCCAGATGAGCCCCTGAAATTTTTCTGGTAGTCAAAAAATATTCGTGTATACTGCGCAGCTTGAAGGTCAGCGTTCTTCTTATAAGAATCATAGTATATATATAAACCCTTATTTGTCTACCTATCACTGGTTTTGCACAAATTAGGTCCTAGCAAGACAACATTAAAAATTACGTAAAATATAGGTACACAGATACACACACTTTTATATTACAATGAAACCAAAAAAATATACCAGTTAAATACAAAATAAATTTAGACATACAAACAACCAACTTTCGACTGTGATGAGATTATAATAAAAAACAGGCACACTGCAGGTGCTTGTGGCATGATATAAACAGTGCTGATTTTTAAACCACCAATCAATCCTTTCCATCTATCCTAGTTTTACCCTAGAGAAAAACAAGGCGGGCTATTTCTGGACTCCAGCTTATAACAAAATAAAATATACAATAGGTACTAAATGCAATCTCACACAACATAATTAACTTTTTGCAACCAATAGGTTGGTACTACAACTGTTTATACATTTGTACAAAAGATTTATACTGCATCGACGCGACCACAACTAAACTTCGGGCACATTTACAATTATACATAATTATATGCACTTTCCTCTACCTTATAATTTATATAAATGTACAATTGTGTGTATGTATACACACGTAGGTATAGATATTTGGTGAGAGTGGTGGCGTTTGAACCCTTAATTAAACAGCAGTAGACTATAAAATTATGAACACTTTGCATTAAATAGGATCATTAAAATGCGTGCTGCAGGTACATACGCGTGTTACTCTTAGAAGAAAATATATTTACATAGATTGTCGTTCACATAATGATGTACATCTTCCACCATCATACTCATTGTTACTATCTACATAATTCCTATAATATTCTTACCCTTAGAGAATAGAGATATTCTAAAGTGAACACAACAGTACATTGTTGTGTGAAGGACAATCTCAGCTTCGATATTTATACAATATATAAATATTTGGTTTAGTGCCTAGGAGGTATTTATAAACTTTAATATTACCCATTAGTTACATTTACCTCATTTACTACTAATAAATATCAAATATAAATAACTTTCGAGTTAGAACAGATAATCATTAAATTTTCAGCATATTTCATAATTTTTGTTCATTTTACAACTGAAATCCGATTTATTACTTAATTTAAACTTGCGATAAATACCCGTTAAAACAATACTTATTTTTGCAGAGTTAGAGCTTTTCCTGTCAAGCGTTTTTCCACCAGGCAGCGTGCGGATCTCGCCCGCAATGCGTGTCCATGTCAATGAAAAATTTCATACAATAATGAAATGCGTTTCATGTCGCGCGGTTCCCTCGCACGCCGGTTGCTATGATAACCGAACTAGCTACGAACTGATTTAACATTGACATTGACAGCATTGCAGGCGAGATCCCCACGCTGGTGAAAAAACGCATGACAAGAACATGGCCTTTATTTGTTATTTGTAAAAAGGAACTTAAATATTACAGTATTGCATCATTTAAGAGATAAACACGATTTCATTATTTCAACATCACAATGGCCGCAGTAGTAAGCTTCCTGTGCGCATCCACACATTACAATTAAATCATAAATCACTTAAGCTTATGTTAAAGCTATCGCTACAACCTAACTTTTATTAAGAAATCGTACATCCATTCTTGTCTGGTAAATGTCCATCCGATCGCTCTATCTCTGACAGTATAGCATGGAACATATCTGTTACTGACTGAAATCAGATAAACAACAATTACGGTTTAGTAGGTATTGGTATTAAGCAGTAGTTGCGAGTGAGGACATCTACTGTCAGACAGACAGACATCACGCCTATATCCCAGTAATCATACTATACTTTGGTCCCATAATTGGGGGAATGCCTATTGCCGTTACCAGGCACTACAAAATATACAAAACCACATTGTATTTAAAACCAAATTTCCCACAGCTTACATACCACCATATAGAATCTCGGCAGTCTGACCAAATATCAAAATGGAGCAGTAAATTCATCATCATCATCATCATCATCAAATTCCTCAAAGTTAGTTAGTAAATTCCTCTGAAACGGCTCTACCGATTTTTATGAAATTTTATATACATATTCAGAAGAATAGACTTCTATCAAATTTTTCATACCCCTAAGTGATATTAAGGGTTGTCCACCCCTAACTTTTTTTTGGTCAATTTTTATATTTTTTTATTTCATTCATTAAAAAATAATACTAAATTTTCACCCCTCTTTGACCAACACCTATTTTGTAATGTCCCTATTCCCCTTGGTCACGACCGCGACAGTTCTTATGAAAAAAAAAATAATTACGAAGTTCCCCGGGACGGCTAGTAGATCTATAAAGTCTAATAAAAGTAAATAATTATGATGATGTAACAAAGTTGAGTACTAAAGGAATTTATATCTTATAATAAGTGTAATTTTACACATAAGGCAAAGGTGAGGCACAGATAAATTGCTTACTGATAAGGTTATGATTATTATTACTTATAAGTAGAGTCAATCTGCCTCAATCAAATAGTTTTTTGATATTAGTATGTACTTTTTTTTTTTTATATTATTTGACTTTCTCTGTCATCTAGCCGAAATTAAGCTAATATAAGCTTGTGTTATGGGATCTAGACAACTGATAAACATACTTATATATTTCTAAATACATACATAGAAAACACCCCATCACACAAATAATTTGATTCAACCCGGAATCGAACCTGGACCTCAGGGATGGCAGTCACATACTTACACCACAGCGCAACCGAGGCAGTCAAATCAAAACTTGAATCAATAGCATATTTCATACATAAGCAATTTAATATAGTATCCATAGGTACATGGCAAAGAAAGATCTTAGATGTTTTCAATCCAATCTGACCTACAAGTGGTGCAAAGGCTATGTATGATACATTAAAGTGCCAGATTAGCAGCAATGGGCCCACCCTTTGTACATACATAATATCTTATAGCAATTTTTTTAAGACAAACTTGCTGTCCCGGCGAACTTCGTACCACCTTTTAAACCAAAATTAGCCAAATCGGTACAGCCGTTCCAGAGTTTTAGCGTGATAAACAAACGGCGATTCATTTTAATTATTTAGATTGATTACTTAAAGGATTAAATAAAATTTGGTAATAGAAACATAATTATGATTTTGGTCGACAAAGAGAAAATATTTAAAAAAGTGAAAGCAGAATGAATTTACTAAGAAATAATTTAATACACTCACCTCATTACGTTTTGCACTTGTTTCTACAAACGCAGCCCGCCACCTTTCGGCAAGCCTTTTACCTTCTTCTGTGCTAATTTTTCTTTCAAGGTGGAGATCTGTCTTATTTCCAACTAAAACTATAGGTACACTGAAACAAATATCAGATTCTTCCTCTATTAACTTAAAATGAACTGGTTTGGATATTATACAGGGTGTAACATTCATATGGGTCAGTATGGGAAAGTCTGAAACTATAAGACATACATACCACAAACCAACATTAAAAAAATATTTTTTAAATCTGTGAATGCAGTTTTTTTATAAAAATCAGTAATATGGTAAGAACAGATCTTCATATGTGTTATAGTTTCAGATTTTCCCATATGACTCATATGAATGTTACACCCTGTATCCCACTTAAAATCCCATATTCCATTGTGCCCACAGTATTTTAGATTTATAATAAAAATTTAACAGAAGTCGATGGCCCCATGATTTAGATGGCCCGATTTTCGGAGTGATCTAACATACCAATCCGCAGCCAGCATTCTTGGAACCTTCCCAGTAGCATTGATACAGAGGATTTTTAAACAATACTTTGTAAATATTTTTTAATACATAATTATGTATATTGTAATTCCTAACATTAACATACCAATGATATAATTATAAATTGAAATACTTTCACTATTAGAAAGTATTCTCATAGATGCTATAAGCAAGACTTTTTTAGGTTCCCGCTAAAATAGGGAACAAGCAAAATTTTCCACATAGACTAGACATGGGCTTAGTACAAACAGATATTGTAATTAAATATACTTACTGGATTTTACCAACCATGTCGAGAAGTTTGTCATAAATTATTTGTACAATTTGAAAACTTTTACTAGATGTAATGGAATAAACCAATACATAACCATGGAAATCCATACTGTACTGCAGTGGAAATATACTGTATTCATCCTGACCAGCTGTGTCCACCAATTTCACTTCATACTCAGTTGAATTAAGCCGGATAAACTTTGTGAATGCTATAATAAAGTAAATCAAGACAAACTATTTTAAACTCAAGGATTTTCAAATATAAATATTCATAACATTGCATAATTTATTTATTTAAAAATTTTAATATTCAAATGATAATATTTATGGATAAATAGGAGTTAAGATTTTTTTTTATTATCTTTATGTTTGCTAGTGTATGTCCCCTCTGGAGCTTAGAATCAGCTTCTATTATCTACATTAAGTAATTCCCCACAAGATTTTAATGTGACAATCATGAAAATTAAAAAGCAGCAAAATGTAAACTTACTGTTTTCTATGGTAGGATCATAAGAGTCCACAAATTGTCCTTCAACAAACTGTATAATTAACGAAGATTTTCCTGCAAATATTAACAATTATTAGAATAGAACGTCACAAAAATAAATTAAGACGCACAAAATAAGTTGAAACGATAACATTACCCACAGAACGGTAACCCATCATAGCAATCTTTCTCTGTTTTGACGGCATTATATTATTTCACAGGACTCGATAGTTATTAAATTAAAGTTATTTGATGAGCTGAGCTGCCTTTCCTCAAAATAAAAACACGAGTTCGATGAAATTCATAATTTCTTCAGATTGTTTGACAACAATTTGACGTTATAGTTTATTTTTTTTTATTTATGGCTTGGATTGCCAACCATTTACGTGCACCACAAACAATTTTTAATAGATTAAACGAATAATCGCCTAACCAGAGTTAAACTTCTGGAAATCGCACTATCAATAAAATTGATTTTCATTATTAGACATTACTGACAATTAAATTATTTTTGTCGTCAAATTTTATTGTCATTTGTCAATTAAATTTTAACAATGACGAAGTTTCTATTTATCTGCAAAAATTCAAGTTATATTTGATTGGAAAACTTCATCGCTTCATAATATTCTAAATTTTAAACATTGTTACACAACTGTGATTCAGTTAGGAGAATAATATTTGCATGAAATATTATTTATTAGCTCATTTTACTGAACCAACAAACTTTCCAAGTTATTTTAGACGACCATTACAATGTCTTTTCCGGAGTGTCCACCAAGTTTGAAATCAATTCAACATTATCTTAAGACTGCTGCAGAACACGATAACCGGGATCCGGTGGTGGCTTATTGGTGCAGGCTTCATGCTTTACAAACAGGTCTAAAACTCACTACGAAGAAAACACGAGAAGAATCTGCACTGTTGGTAGGTGAGTAATAGATTTCCGTGGTTGAATGTTATTGCTCATTTTTCTGAATCATTTCATAATATGTTCCAAGTTCTAAATATAAGCTATTCAGAACTTGGAAACATAGAAAAGTCAAACTGGAAAGACAAACTTGGAACGTGAAGCTAGTGACAAAACTTAGGCATCCTTGTAATATAGTTCTATTGTTTAAAATCAATGTATGTAGTAATTGCAATAATATTGTTGAAGCCTTGGTCATATTTACCTCTTGTAGAAATCATAATGTATACTTACATAGATCTTTAAAACTATGTAATGGATTTTGATGCGGTTTTGACCAGTGGATGGAGTGGTTCTTATGGAAGGTTTTAAGTTCCTAAATAATTTGTCAAGGTGAAGCCACAGGCATCCGCTAGTCTTGTACAAGATAATATACTTAAATGATGCCATCTGTATTTATCTATTTGTTACTCATTTTTATGGGTATTTTAGTCTGAATTATTTTGTGACATAATTTCAGCATTGATGGACTGGTTAGAAAATTGTAAGCAAACAAATAAAGATAATGATGCAATAATGATTGAAGTAGCAGCCCAAGCTCATCTCGAGAACTATGCTTTGAAATTATTTCTGTATGCTGACAAACAGGACAGAGAACAAAATTATGGCAAGTAAGTGTGTGTTATATTTTATACATATATTTACGTCCTGTCCAATTTTGTATCACCTCGACATTTAAACCTTCCCTAAACTTCTTAGAATGAAGTCCAAAATAAGCCTAATTGGTCCAGCAGTACCCGACTTTACCAAAACAAACGGCAGGTCATTTATAAGAAGAAAGTGACATTTATGCTCATGATGATAAGAAAACACAGTAGAACAAGTGGATGTTGTTTAGTTTAATTAAACCCATTAAGTAAAATATCATTGTCAGCTGTATATTCTTCTACATTATGGCTATCAGTTGACACTATAGAACTCTAGGTCGCCATGTTCAATTAAATTAACAATTTATTTTTAATTATTAAGTACCTTTGTGAATAAAATAACTTAAGATGATTGATAAAGATCCAACTATGAATTAACAAGTTAAATAAATCTAACTACTTTGTAATATAGGCGCACGGCACGACTCCGTGCGCCGAGCCATCGACATCTGCTGATGATGCCCCTGGTCGGGGGCGAAACATGTGTCGAGGTTTTTTATTATCTTTTGCACGATAACACAACTCTCATATTTATTCTATTTTCAAAATAATTTCTCTATTCTTTCGGCCTAAGTGGGTTTGGAAGGCGCTCTTGTGCATGAATAAATACAAGAGTTGGGATAAGTTGCATGTGGCGGAATATTGCAAAGTAGTTAGATTTATTTAATTTAACTATAGACTTCCGAAAAGTAACGCCTGATAATATTAACTTTATGAATTAACAATAATTTGTTGTAGAAACATTGTAAAAGCATTCTACACAGCAGGTATGGTTTATGATGTGCTTACGACTTTCGGTGAACTTACTGATGAAGCAGCCCAGAACAGAAAATATGCCAAATGGAAGGCTGCATACATTCACAATTGCCTTAAAAATGGAGAAACACCAGTACCGGGTAAAACTACCTTTTTATGTAGTCAGTACTTCTTTTATTTATGTATTAGAGTTTAAAATCCAACAATTATATGGCACAATTTCAATATTCTGGTTGTAAATGAACTTCACCAAGGTTATTTTGGATCCCCAATTCATGCTCATATATTATTATATACTCACGGTGAGCTCGTGTAAGTATAGACAGGACACTAACAACTATATCCTAAGCTCCCAAATGTTAATAACTTTATCACAACATGGATAAATATTAATATTAAATCAATGAATGAATTAAATGGCAGTATAAATTTTTATAGGGCCAATGCAATCAGAAGAAGGAGGCGAAACTGGTGAGGAATCCACCGCAAGTGATAACCAGCCGGCCCCTGGATGGACAGATTCACCTCAAGTGTTTCCGACATTCACTCCATCCACACCTCCAGTTGTACCATCCAGCTTCAGCAACAGTTTGCCCGATCCTAACGCCGCTCTGAGGGCTGCCTCGCAACTCCCCCCAGTGCCTTACACACCAGATCCCAACCCGGGCGGTTTTGTACCTTACGATCCATCGCAACAACCACTACCAGTGGCGCCTTCCACCACCTATGGTGATATTTCTTCGACAGTTCAACTTACACCAGATCAAATAGCTAAAGCACAGAAGTATTGCAAATGGGCGAGCAGCGCTCTGAACTATGAAGACATGAAAACGGCTATCAATAATTTGAAAAATGCTTTGGAACTGCTACAAACAGGCCGCGATCCTGCTTGAAGTGGCGCTCCTTGTATAAGGATGTTTTATTTGTATAGATTTATCTGTATTCTTGCGCTACATATTTTGGAATAACTTTATGTATATGTTGTTTGCTAACAATCAGTAATACTTACTAATATTATATTATAAATAATATAATTTAGGCATGCACGTAAATATACATATATTATGAATGATTAAAATTATTTCTTTTATTGAGAGATTTTCCTGACAATGAAACTAAATATTCCCATACATTCATTTATTCATTAATTTCACTTAATAATAATACACACAAACAACTGTCATTTTCAAATCACTACACATTTTATAATCATGTATTATTTATTATATTCATATCCTAACACAAGACAGCAGTGTGAATCTGTTATATATGTCATCAGTTAGACTTATAAACACAATGTTTAAATCATTAAATAAGTTTTATGTAACTTCTAAAATTGGGTATATAAACCCACTATAATAAATAGGTTATAAGTAGGTACAGGTAAAAAGGCGTAAGCTGAGCTTTGCATTTGTTTGAGTGCATGTATGTAATGTGAACTGTTTTACACAGACATGTGTTGCACACACAGCTTTTACTCTTTTTATGATCACTCACACAAATGCAAAGCTCAGCTTGTGCCTTTTTACCTATATATATTATTAAGAAGCATTAAAATTATTCCGTAACTTGTATGATTGAGCAAATTATGAGATGCTACGGTCGCCCCTATGCCGATGGCGATCCCGCTCAAGGACCATTTGGAAACGGAATCACTCCCACAATGAATGCTTATAACGAGGGGACTGAATTGGTCCCCTCGATGAGTCCACATTTATGAAGGTTTTACAAGTGCCATGTTTTATCTACATGCAGTGACAATTTAGTATTATGATTGTGAATCTACCTTACAACACACGACACCCACACAGATCAATCACACTTACAAAATGAATCTAGTATCTATGTATAGCTTAAATTAATATCACTTTTAAGTACAAATTACAAATTTTAAGACAGTGCATACAACGCATACTTACCTAGACTTAATTAGAAACAAGATGGCCGCTTGGAACTGATTACCCGAAACCAGGTAATACCGAAGTAGCCTATCTCTAAAGTGTACCTATCCGCAACTATTCCATCAATATTAGTTTAGACACACTTACTAACTTAATAAATATTACGAATTTCGATTTTGTCCAATAAATACTCGTACTTATACGAATTCGTAGTAGTTGCATACTACATAAGATTCAACTACTGCAGTAGGTACCTAGCTGGTGCATGTATGTAAATGAAAAAATAAGTGGAGTACAGTCATTATTTCTGGCAAATCCCATACTGCACTGAATGCGTTCCTAACTCTAAAATTAGGTAAATTAATCTCTCTTGAGTCCATTTCCGTTCTGTGTCACCGCCGATCGCTCAATTTCTTCGCGGCGGCTTATCTGATACCTGGAGGCAATATAAGTTCATATTAGTTATACTGTCATACCCCAAAAATTTACTACATACATTTCAACAAAACATCACGAATGTTTCAAAATACTGCGCTTTCGTAAGCTTAAGGCCAAGGCCCTTGCCCAGCCAAGATAACTATAAATAGTTCGCTTCCACGGTTTCCAATGTACCTATTTGCAAACTATTTCGAGTTGTTAACATTTATGTAGGTATCTCCCTGGTTTTATTTTTTAAGAACAATAATCATCTTATGAGCGTACACTTATTATAAAATTACGGTATAAAGATACTGACATAAATAATTATCTATTTATAGATATAATAAGTACAAATGTTCTGAAAAATATAATACCTATTACTTGCGCGACACTCATTCGGAATCCACCTGGCCTGTTGCCAGAGCGATGTTTGAGTGGCACGATAGGACTCATTTTATTTCGTAACTAATGTTTATATCACATAAAAATTAGACCAAGGCGCTTCCACCGCCACCCTTATTTTCTCAACGCGAATTAAAGTGAATCAACATGGTTTTTAGTGGCATTAAAAATATATAGGTAGTTATTACATTGCCACAAGTTCTTTGAAGCGAACCAGCGGTCTTTTCCCAATATGGGGAATGCTGAACCTCAAGTTCGTGTATTCGTTCACTTTGTATAAATAGTTTTGGAAAGATAAAATTGCATAAGATTATAATTCAAATTAAACAGTCTCACCAGACTACAAGTCGTCCACTAAGCATGAAGAAGAAGACCAAAGCTGGCGCACAGCGATCGAAGGGGTCACCCACCATCACGTGAGAGTAAACTGCTAGGATCATCAACAGCAGCAATCCTATGTTTGCTGTATTCTTTATTTTATCTGTAATTAATTAATTATCAAACGTCATTGGTTGTACTGTTCCCGTAGTAACTTTCGTGCTTTAAAGAAATGTGTATACGTGAATATGTGCAAAAAATAAATTAAGACCTGCATTGTTACCAATCTCCAATTGAAGAATATAAGATTTCAAATACTGGTCATTGTTCAGGAGTGTATAATAGGGGTCCTTCAAATAGCTTAAGAGGCCCAAGCCAAGCTAACCCGGCGCCGATCATCAGAAAGCGTAAGTCAAACATATACAGTCGCCATCAGATATATGGCAGCGGTCAAGGTATCCAAATACTTCGGAGCAGCATTATATTTCAATATATTCGTTACGCTAGATATAATATCGGACCATATAATTCGTCAAAAATTTAAGAGCAGCGACTTTTCAATAAATTCGTAACATGCAAATTAGGTAAAGATATCGGAACGAACAGAAATCAAAATTGAGGTAGACAGAGACAATGTAGTTCCACTTGCTAAGATCCTAGTGGCATACCTACCTACTTAATTCTTTCCGCTTCTTCAACAACATGAGCGTATAATATACCTCTGCCTATCACTTCGGGTTAAAGGCGCGATCAGAATTTAGGTATGTTATGTGTGTCATCGTATATAAAGCCAGGAATTTTATTAACGACGCGCATACAAATTAAATTTCTGATGCGTCTATGCCGAATCTATTTCCACGTCGTACCCCACACAGTTACAGACTCTCTACACAATTTCTCTTTGTGATTTTATTTTAGAAATGGAATTGGCGTACAATTTTTTTTCTTTTGTATAGCCATCTGTCTTTCTGTTTCATTCCCAAAGTTAACGCTTTTTATCCTGTTTTGTTATGGGCCCTTGGTAAGTGAATATGCCAATATTCGTTTTTTTTTTCATTAGCTGTTAATTAAAAACTATATTTTTTTGCATTGAAATTAGAAATATGTATAACCGAACGTCCCTACTACTGAAATTAGAAATATGTATAACCGAACGTCCCTACTACCTACTCGTTAATTTCGAGAATGCCGTTACCTCCCGTCCCGCTTCCTCATACCGCGCGTCAAGCGTCGGCCCTTTTAGTACGGATAGCAACGCTGCCCTGTATCTACGTCCATTTTTGTGTTACCGTACTCTCTCGTGTTTTTATTTCGTTAAGTTTTTTTTCTGTTGATTTGTTATTTACGTTCGTTAATCTGTGTTGCTACGATGAGTAAAAGAGGAAAGGTCCTACACAGTGGTGAACGTAATTTGTTGTATAAGTTAATGACATTCTTGAAACAAGAAAAGAATGATAAACAGTTGATAACGCCTTATGATGTTCAAGATCGTTTTTTTTTTTTGTGAGTCAATTGGGTTTTAGTTTCAGGAGTGGCGCTTATGGTATACGCCCTCTCCTGGAACCGTTTGCAAGTCGATTGTTTAGTTAGTGAAGTGTTTAGATGTTATGTGCCGTTAGAGTGTTTTAGTTGATTTACGATATAGGTAATCTGGTGGAGGAGTGAGTTAAGTGTATCTGGGGCAGTTATAAATAAGGTGGTTGAGGGTTTGCGAGATTATGTTGGTGGGAAGTTCGTGGGGTCATGATGAGTAGGAAGGAGTTGCTTGGTTAGGTTAAAGGTTTGCGAGATTGTGCTGGTGCAAGGACAGCTGAGGTCGTTGTTTAGGTTTAGTTGATTAGGTTAGGTGGGACATCCGCTTTTGTGCGTGGAAAAGTTACAGGGGGTCAGTACTTTCCACACACTCCCTTAGTCGCCTCGTACGACATCCACGGGAAGATATGGGTTGGGGCTATTCTATTCTGCCGGCCACCACACGGCGGTTCAAGATCGTTTAAGCGGTCTGTGACCACTTCTTGTGACGTCCTCTTCTGGATATGACTAATTCTGTTTTTGACCACTTCTTGTTACGACCGGTTCTAGTAACGCCCGTTTTTGTTTTTGACCATTTCGTGTTATGACTATAAGTACAGGTGTGAACAAAAATAAACAAGAGATATCTTTTTTTTTAATAATACTTAAGTACCTAATACAAGTAACAACAAAGAGTAGTATTTCAATATGTGTGACGCAACTTTAGCTATGAAAAATATTGCCAGATTAAAAAATGAAAACGTCGTTGATACTTGTGCCAGCGCATTGCCCAAACATCCCGAGGCACTATCGGAAATAGGAATGAAGTTATTGGAAAATGAAAAAAGTACCACGTGTTATTAAAATCGTTTGATAACGTTATAAAGCGAACTGCGGCAGCCACTGGTGTTTCTAAACGAACTTTAAGGAAAATTAAGACGGAAGCAAAGAAAATCAGATCAAGCTTGCCTGTACCAGGTACTTCAAGTGCAACGGATATTAAATTAACGACTCCAAATAAAAAGAAAATTCCTAAGAAAAGATTAGAAATAGACGATTTCATTGTGTATTCTATTCGAAACATAATTGTACCATTTTATACTGTATAAAAGGAAGTTCCTACGTTGCGAAAAATATTAGCAGAAGCAAAGGATTTTAATTTTCCATGCCAAAAAGTCACCCTTTGGAAAATAATAAAAAATAAACTTGGATACAGGTTTAGAAAATGATGAGGGGCTCGTGGTCTAGTGGTAACCGACAATGTTAACACACTGCAACGGTTAAGCAACATCGAGTCAGGCCGGTCTTAGGATGGCTGACCATTTCTTAAGACACTGAGACCTCTCGGAGAGCACGTTAAGCCGTCGGTCCCGGTTGTCATACAAACATCTATGGCAGTCGTTAGGGGTAGTTGGAGCCCTAAATCAAAAATCCGACCGGTCTAACTACAGAACTTCGATGTCGCCCATGGGTTGTGGAGGTCAGATGGCAGTCGCTTCACGGAAAATATCGATGTTCAGCCGAAGCGCAGTTAGACTGGAAAAGCCGACCCCAACTAAGTTGGGAAAAGGCTCGGTGAATGATGACAGGTTTAGAAAATGCAAAAATATTAGACAGTATCTAATTCAAAAACCCGAAATAGCTGCATGGAGAGCACGCTACTTGCGGAGACTGCGTGACAACGATGATCTAGGTGTCAATAAAAAACCTGTCATATATCTAGACGAAACTTGGATACATAGCCACTACACAGTATCAAAATGTTGGCAAAATGCAACAGGCACAAGTGTTAAAAAAATTTCAATCCCGGACAACGATGGATTATAGTCCATGCTGGTGGCGAAAATGGATTTGTTAAGGCGCCGAACTCCTTTACAAGTGCAAAAACACTACAGGCGATTACCATAGTGAAGTGGACGCGAATAATTTCACAAAATATATTCAAGAAAAACTAATACCTAACCTACTTACTAATAGCATTCTTGTGCTTGATAATGCACCGTACCACAGCCGACAAATTGACAACCGACTTCAGCGGCACGAAAAGAAGTAATGCAAAATTGGTTGCAGGAAAATGGCATATCTTACGACCCTAAAATGACGAAGCGAGAGTTATATTAGTTATATTATATTATTTAATATGTCGATCGAAGCCGGACAAAAAGTATGAAATTGACGAAATTTATTATTATTGACAGAATTGATGACAGTGATACAGAAACGAATGATTTCGATGAAATAACTGGTATTGAAGTTATGGATACATAAATACGAGTGTTTACCTACAAGATATTGTTTGCGTCTTCGTAAATAATTAATTTAAAACAATATCTTTCTTTGTTCAGATTGTAAAATAAAGCTGTGGAAAATTCAGTTTGTTTTATTTTTTTATCCTACATTTTTTTCATCTTTATACCTAAATAATGTATTCTATTGCCTTATAAAGGATGACAAGCTTCAATTTTCTGATAGCCCACATCTATGAATATTCATTTATTTATTTATTTAAAATTTTTGTACATACACACAAAAAATAAACAAGAAACAGAAGTTTGAGTCTGCGCAAGTGAGACCTTGATATCTAAGGGCAAAAAGCTCTGGAGGCATTTGAGCGTTTGGAAAGTGTAGTGCACCTTTTTGCTGACCTCGCCAACATGTGTCTCCCAGAATTCATTTCAGAATACAGTTCAAAAACAGAAAAAAATATTTTTTTTGTCTAGAGTACCGTTAATTGTTACGTCATAACGGTCGATGACGGCAATCTCGCGAAATGAACGCGTGGTGACTGTTTCCAAAACACGATTGGAAAACTTTTGCTCGATAAAAAAAATCCAGAAGTTGCTTCTAAAATGTTATGTAAATGCTCATTACGACCGTGTTTTACAATAAAAAATCATTTACTTCACCTTTCCAATTTCGTGACTGTTTAAGATTTCAAAAAACTAGAAATTTTAACATAAACTTTTTGATAAAAATGTGAATTACAATGTTTACTTTCGAACTCGTTGATTCCATTGTATCCGTGCTCTCCGCGTGCCGCCCGCCTGCCCCTGCCCCTGCCGATCTATACATTTTCGCTAACCCCCTAAAACCCCTCTTAAGTTAAGCGATTCTAGTAAAATTATAAATATATAATATACTAGTGGTCGCCCGCGACCTTGTCCGCGTGGTAATTTGGATTTTTTCCCGTTCCCGTCGCGCCGCGTCATATTTTGAACAATTCACACAATATCTTTATAAATTGTAGCCTATGTGTTATTCTGATGTATAAGCTATATTATTGTAAAGTTTCATTAAAATCCATTCAGTAGTTTTTACGTGAAAGAGTAACAAACATCCATCCATCCATACATACATACATACATACATACATACATACATACATACATACATACTCACAAACTTTCGCGTTTATAATATTAGTAGGATATAAATAGAAACATTTGTACAAACTCCCGTACAAATGTTTCGATTTGGATATTCTTTAGGTATTCAATCATGCTAAAATTAAATTTGGCACATTCAATATAGGTGAAATTATGACGTTTTAAGTAAGTACCTACGTAGATAAACGTCCCTTTCTTGCTTACTATATTATACTATATTAATCGGTATTTTGGTACCTACCTATGTTATACATTTTTAATCATAAAAAAGTTAATACTTAATCTTAATACCTAGGTAGGTACATATTCTTGTAACTGTACTTACGACTGGGCACAAGAGCAAGAGCCAACCCAAATATTATCTCCAGCGAGCCGACTGCCCTCCTGTACCATTTTGAAGGTAGTTTGAAGTCTAATGCTTCTGTCAAAGGAAACACTTTTGCATATCTCACGTATTCTTTTCTCTGTAATGAACAAAAATATAAAACATCAGCATTTACTATACTAATATTATAAAGTGGATTTGGTTTTTTTGTTTGAAGCGAAAAGACTAACTACTGATCTAATTTTGAAAATGATTACACTGATATGTAGCTACATTATCCCTGGCTACTTTTTGTCCAGGTAATGTTTCGATGTGACCCGGGAACTATAGCACGCGGGCGGAGCCGCTGCGATTAGTCTATTATAAAGCTGTAGTTGCTAGGTACGCATACCACTTTAGAGTACGGAGACAAATAAAGACCTTTGTCAGGTGTTTTTTAGTAAGTAGGTACCTATACCTACTAACTTTACTGATAAACTGATAAGAGTACTAAGGGGCCCTATTAAGATCTAACTACTTGGCTCAAGTACCTAATCCTCACCGCACGTCTCACACCTCACACCCATATTCACAAATAACACTATTAGGCGCGCGAACGCTAAGCGCTGAAAAATCAATACGTTTTGATTGATTCTTTGATTGACTGTGAACATCAGAGCGCCTTTTTTATTAATTTCGCTTTAACGTCCATTGCCGGGCGTCGCGGGTACCTATGCCCTCAGAAGGATAACTTTGGGGCCGGCCGACTTTGCCCAGCTAGACAGTGGCAGCTAGGTGGGATTGGGTGTGATTTGATCTGGCGTCGATGAGTGAGGACGTGCATGAACGTAATTCCCACAGCACGCCGGCGCCGCCCTCATGATCTGCTTCTGTAAGGACCCACCGTCTTAATCTGCTGTCTAAAGGCCCCGATCATGGAGTCCAACCAACATATGGAGTGCAGTGTCTTCGCCGGAAGCCTCGCAGTTTTGACACTAGGGAGTGACCACACGATGGATGCAGTGCATACCCACGCATCCGTGCCCGATAATAATATGCGACGTGCTATACGTGAGGTCACCGTGCTGCCTCTGCAGCCACTTGTCCATAGTCGGGCTCACCGCCCGCCGCTCGTGATGGTGGTGATTCCCCACTTTGGTTGCTCAAATCGCACCTTCCATGTCTCCATGGGATACCGGCAGAGTTGGGACCACTGAGCCTTGATTTCTCGAGACGCAGGCCTTATGGTACCGCCCCAACGCCTTCTTGTGCCATTGAAACAATGACGCAAGGGCTCTCGGTTCCAGGTCTCATGTAGGGGTTCCAGCTAAGAAACATGCAGCCTCTACGGAGATCACACACAAGACACATTGTTGGCCGTCAGTCTACCCATAAGATACCCATAAGATATGAAGTGTGGCCCTATACGGGGCTAACGTATAGGGTTATATCGCACGATCCCCAGGTATAGTCTTCTGCAGAAAGCATGGTAGATATTACCTACTAAAGTAACACAGTCGACTCTGCAATGTTTGCGCTTTCGTTGCAAATATTTTCGTTTTATTGCGCCAAAGAAGTTTGTTTAATGTTGTAAACTTATGATAACCACTCGGAAAAAACTTCATTGGGTTAAATCAGAACTGCGTGGAGGTCAGTTTATATCGCCTCTCCTTGAAATCAACTAGTAAGGGAAAAGTTTGCTTATTCTTGACAGAGACGAATTGGATGTGTGCGAGGTTACGCTGTCCTGCTAGAACCATGGTTTTAGATTATAGTCCGACAAGCTTTGCAGTTTTGGCACCAAGAAATCGGCCATCACTTCTAAGTACATAACGGTCAGAATTTACTGTAATACCACGTCCTCTTAAATCTTCGAAAAAGTACAGGACCGATAATTCCTGGTGCCCACACAATTAACTCTGACCAGAGCATAGGCCGCCATGCATATTTGCTCGTTTACTAGATTATTTTCACGCGCCACCGTTGGACCGCGCTGAATTCGTAAACTCATTATTTATTACCTCAACAATTTTTTTTGCCTTATAATTAACATAAACAGAATGATGTCATAATCCCCTAAGAGGTAGATAGATAGAAGCGTTTATTAGATAGGTAAACCTATTTACAGGATTTACCTATTTTCTGTTGTTAGTATATATAAATTTAATTTGCTTTTGATTATACTTCTGGTTAACTGCGAATCTGGTGAACTGCTCCTGAGGGGATGTTACATAAGGGTTATATCAATTTCGATATGTGTCGACCGCCAAACAAGAAAAAAAACATTAGTCCCGAATAAAATACTCTTGTTTGAACAACACTAGCTAAAATCACCTGATTCGGTCATCGACATCAAGTAAGAAGTACAAATTGGGACCACTCGGCCTCAATTTCTAGAGAGGCAGGTCTGTGGTCCCGCTCCAGCGCATCCTTCCTTGAGCCATTAAAACAATGATGCAAGGGCTCTCACTTCCAGGTCGTTCCGGCTTAGAGATGTAGAGCCTCTCGGGAGATCGACCTTGGCCGTCAAGATAATAAGAGGTTACCGACCCTCTTATTATCTTTACTGCCAAGATCTTCAACAGTCTGTAAAACAGACACGTTGTTGGCGGGCTCTTGAGGGCTGCCTCCTGGTACGTTGCTCTTCCTGGTGCGTTACTCAGAGACTCATCTGTGACGCAAACTCGTAGTTGCGGTTGTCGCTACCTCCACTATCGCCGCAACAGAGCATCTCCCCTATATATATGTATCTCCCGTTGGGTATCATGGTAAATGTACCAATACGTTGCTCCGGGTGCACCGGCCCGTCGACAACCGTCAAAGCCAAGGAGCACACCAGGAGGTTCTCGACAGTAACACCCCTTAATAAATTAACTTACAACGGTTACTTTTGCTTAAACGCGGCTTTTTGGAATGTCAAACCCGTATATTTTGCTTGCATTTTATTTCAAGGTCAATATTCGCATTCGTATTCGTAAATATTTCAGAGAAATATTCGCTTTCCCGAATGTCGAAAATCTAATATTCGTTACATCACTACTAGGTTGGAGGTACCTACTTACTTAACTCACTACTTAGTCACTAATTAGGTATTCATGTAGCTTTACGTTTATATTTGCCTTTGTATTTTAAACTAAGTACTTAGTTAAAAATTCATCTTATTATGTAGTTAAATGCCTAAGAAATTCGGCATCCAAATATTTTCAGATCATCCATGTCCAAATATTTGGCAGTCAGATTTCTTGCATTGTAGGTGCTCGTTCTAAGCCGAGCCGATACTCCGAATGTGAAATGAATGTTAATATAATTATTCAATTTTAAATTAAATCTTCCATCTGCGATCTAGTAACGCTGTCGCGATCACGACACGACGCCGACGTCTTGGAGGTGGTATTAGGCGGCAGGCCAAATACCAAAATAGCCATCAACATTACTGTGCTACAAAAATCTAAATGCAACTAGCGACCTTTTTTGCTTCTACCTAAATACTTATATTGTATCAAATTGATTAATTAAAAAGGCTTACCAAATCTTTATGCAGTTCCTTGGAGATAAATGGTGTTAACTTTGTAATGCCGACAAAGATAAAAAATATCCCTAAAAGGACTGATAAACTTTTCAACACTATCGAACCCATTTTATGTCCTGGCTATTGTAGCACCGCTATTGACACTGACCTACTACTAAACTACGAGCATCTTAAATTATTTTTGTTGATTAGATTTGTATTCTTATTTAGGAGTTACACGATGTTAAAACCGCACGTCATTTGAGTAAATATTTAGCTACTAAAAATATACATTTGTTTTATGGTATAATCTCAACTCATTCTATGTCTTTAATGATTAAACGAAATAATACACGCACAAGTTAGAAGCAAACACGTTTCGCGCCGGCGCGAAAAAATCCATATCGCATTTGGAAATGATACCAACAACAAAAAATCAACAAGGTCTAAAGTTGCTGCCCTCACAGTACAGTCAAGTAATAAAAAAAAAGTAATAAGTAAAGTATGTATAATAAGTAATAAAGTATAGAGATCTTTACGCTGAACTGAATGATCTACTACAATAAAAGTAATACCTATTGCTTGTGCTGAGGTCACATTTACCTGGCTGGCAAGCATGGTGGTAGGAAGAGTTTGTCGAAAACCAATGATATGATAGAAAATTTAAAAATATGTGTTGATTAGGTCACGTGATCGACATTTTCGACGATGTCGACAAACTCTTCCGATGCCATGTTCATGCTGTAGTAGGTTGATGTCTACGCATATACAATAGACGTTTGAACGTTGGCGGGTTTTTCTTTTCAGTGCACACTACGCAGATGTCCGCGCATACTCAGTGGACTTGCGAACTCTCAATGGCGGATTCTCTAATCAGCCAATGAAAGTCCACTCAGTCAAAAAAATCTCATTGGTAGATTCAAGAAACGGCCAATTAGCGTTCACAAGTCTATTGTCTATGCGTGGACATCAGCCTAGCTAGTGGAACAGGACTTTAATTTAATTTGAAATTATTGAGCTGAGTTTACGAAGCTCTTTCTTAAGGTGCGCGTCCATTGGCCCGCGCCGGACGCACCGCACGCACGGCACGCAACGGATTTTAGTTTGCTTTGTATGAGTTTACACAGCGCTGCGTGCACTATCTGCACTGGCCGCATCGAAAACCGGCATTTATGAGAAAAAAATGGGTTGCATCGGTGACGTCACACAAATCAGTCAAAATACGTCAACTGACGACAAGAAAACACTCAAAACTAAACAAAATATCCGGATACAGTGGACGCATGCCATCGGCAAATCAGTTTAATCCGTTGCGTGCGGTGCGTCCGGCACGGGCCAATGGACGCGCACCTTAAGGTGACTCGTGTATTTCGTTCGTGATCGAACTCCTCCTAAACGACTGGACCGATCTTTTTGAAATTTGGCACGGTCATAGTGACCATCACCGTGAGTGCATATATCTGAATTCATAAAGATCGGTCCAGTCGTTTAGGCGTTCTACCCGGATCGACAAACTCAGCTCAATTATTGCAACAGCAGAATGTATTGCATACCTAGTATAATACTACATACACTAGTGGTTCTGTGAACCGTAGACTTCGGGAGCGGCTTTGTTTAGAAAATTTCTTCTTCAATTTTCTTTATTACTCTTTCATTTGTTATCCAATCCAAAAAATATCATTCAAATGTTATTCATTCTAAGCAAGGAGTGTGTGTGTCCCGCAGAGACCACAGAGGTGGTCAAAGTCCGCCGGGCGCCACTGGAAATACGTTCTGCTTGTAACCAGAGACGCCCGGCAACGGACGTTAGAGCGGCCGCGGCCTTGGTCGCGGAACTAAAAAAAAAAAAAAAAAAAAAAAAAAAAAAAAAAAAAAAAAAAAAAAAAAAGGAGTGTGTGTGTAAAGTTTCATGCAAATCGGTTGATAAATACGGCCTCAAACATGATCTGACAGAACCCGTAGATGTAGAGATGTAGAGGTACAGACGAAAGAAATTCTCCCCAGTCTGCAAGTTGAAACGGAGACTTCGGTCGCTTCGCTCCCTCAGTCAAAAATTTCTTCTTAAATTTTCTTTATTACTCTTTCATTTGTCATCCAATCCAAAAAATATCATTCAAATGTTATTCATTGTAAGCAAGGAGTGTGTGTGTAAAGTTTCATGCAAATCGGTTGATAAATACGGCCTCAAACATGATCTGACAGAACCCGTAGGTACAGACGAAAGAGAAATTCTCCCCAGTCTGCAATTCCTCCTCAGTCAATAATTAGATACGTGTTTTTTTTTTAGGTCCGCGGCCGGAGGCCCCGGCCGCTCACGTCCGTTGCCGGGGGTCTCTGGTTACAGGCAGAAAGTATTTCCAGTGGCGCCCGGCGGTAATTAGACTGTAATGAATTTAAATTTTGTATGTTTAATTCATGGGTGGGAATCCAGATCTTTTTTTTTTTTATTTAATCCATCAAATCGATTTCCATGCATTCCACTCGACTTAGTCAACTCACAAGTCGCATAATGCTCTTGCATCTGTGCCTCGTGGCACCTTGTGGGTTCGGTTCTTACTCACAACTTGGCTGCGATATCATTTTATATGAAAATATATATTTTATCCGACTAGGCCAGTGGCAGTTAATTAATTAATTTCGATCTTTGAAACTAATTTCGAATGAATAAAGGTGCATTTTAAGGCAGTCGTTATTAGAGACTTCCTTCTAGCTTACAGCAGTAGGCGCGCCAAGTTCAGAAGGATCTGACAAGAGTGGGCAGAAGGGTCTCGAATTAAAGACTTCCTCAATACGAGCTAAGAGGGTAGAGAATTCCTCAAATGTGAGACACTGCTCGCCTATCACGCGATAAATTGCTTGCTCGATTTCCCGGCTGGTTTCATGTAAGTCGCTGAAAGAGGGCGCTGCTGGTACCTGGAGCCACCAGGTAATGTGTTGTCTAGCCAATGAGAATGTAATCTTGTTGTAACTAGATGCGAGAAAAGTCTGTATTTCTTCAAGCTGATTTCTAGCGCCTACAAAGTTAGTAGGTACCGAAATCGTATCAACGCGAGTGCGCCGCGTCGTAAGTAACGCTGAACAGCCACGAGAAACGCATCAGTGTACCGCTTTCGTGACTAAAAAAGCCGTTGTAGCCGCACCGAACAAACTTTGTTGTGGCGCAGACGATGAATATTATCAGCAAACATGTTGTGCTGAACAGTGCGTACCGTACACAATGCATCAGTGCATCTTTACGTTTAGTAACCTTAATGGGACCTGTAACACGTTCGTTAAGAAGACGACTGTAACTATTGTAAGTTATAAAAATAACACTATAAAATATAATATGCAGAGTATATTTACAACACAATAATCACTGAAAAAACATTTGAGCGAAGTACTTAAAAATACTATCAGTCACATTTTAAAATCAAATACAGATCCAAACAGATCTATAAAATATGTCATCGAAAATCGGCCAAGTGTGAGTCGCAATATGAACTTGTGATCGATATAATTTGTAGTGTTTTTTTAACTCCCACGTCCGTTGCAGAGGCCCTCTGGTGAACACTCCAGGAATTTCCAGTGACCCCCGGCGGACTTTGGTCACCTGTGTGGCCTCTGCGCTGGAGTTTGGTCGAGTTTTATCCCGCATCGTTGGGGTCGGGTTTTATCCCGCGTCGGTGAGTGAATCCGGTTGACGCTTACTGCGGAACTCAGCGGGAAGGGTACGCTCCCTCTCTCTCTCGACCGCCTCCTTCGCGAGCATGACTTGCTTGCTTGAGATGGACACGGCTGCGGTCCACCTCCTCGCGCTGGAGAACATGATTTGTTGAGTGTACAGTTCAACGTAGTGAAAACTGACTTGCAAAAATGAAAAATGGCAATTTTATGTTTGAACTTCACAATGTAACATTTT